>JAWQUT010000320.1:684381-718190 GCA_033807755.1 Ellobium chinense
AATAAAGTGTGGTTCATTTTTGTTTAACAGATGTAGATAAATGTACAGTGTAAAACTTCTTTAAGTCTTAGTACGATTTTTACGTTGCCATCTTGTTTTTCATGAACTTATTTGATATTGACTACATACTTTGAGTTCACTTAATTTATTTGAAATCTCATATACAATGTTTTGCCTGTGATGATGTTACTGGTTCCTAAGTGAAACTTAGAAATAAAGACATAGCAAATGACTACTGTTCTCAGTGTTCTTTAATATGCATTTAATGTGTTGTATTTTCCATCCTGATGGGAAAGGAAAGTGTTAGTGAGATAAATTTATTTATTTATTTTTTCTCGCAGGACTTGAATTAAGGCTGCTTGGACAATTACAGATCATTCTAAGTTATTATGGGTATCCGGGCGGCGCAAGTCACAATCCTAGCAATCATTACTTTCGCCTTTACCTTTCTACTGCCAGAGGAATATGACTGGTTGAAATAATGTGATGCATTGGTTTTCATTGGTTCATGCATCTTTATTTTTGGAACGAGATTTCAAGATGAAATCACACTGCCATTTCAGTTTACATTTCGCATACACCGGAAGTGAGCTTTGTTGGATTTGACTAATTAAGTCGACAATGGTATGTTTTTTCAGACGGATGTTGTTGTTTTGTTAGTCAAACCAGTAACTTCCTGAAGGCGGAAGCACCTTTGACTATAATTATTATACCTCAGCTTGCAACAACAAAAACAGTAGCAGCATCGACAGCAGCAGAAACACCGACATTAACAGTAACAACAACAACAAGAACAACAGCAACAACGACCACGACAACATTATTTTGTGCTGTGATGAGAACCAAGGCAGCATTTTTGACGACAGAAGAGTATAATGGCTCATTCGCGCTTAGATGTGAGCTGTACTTTGGGAACTCAAATATAAACTAGACTGAAAATAGTCACAGTTTCTCTCTCTCTCTCTCTCTCTCTCTCTCTCTCTCTCTCTCTCTCTCTCATTAATTATACAGAACAGTGCTTGATTCAGTCAATGTCAATAGAAATGGGGCGAGTTGGGGATTGGGGGTAGGATGAAGACATACCTCCTACGTCTACATCGTGAGTATAGTACTGATGATACTGTCAACTTCCTGGAGCATGGGAAAAAGTGGTGATTAAGAGGACTTGCGTTTAACTAATGATTTATGTATGGAAATATGGTATTATTTTGTTATGTGGAAAGATAATGCGGTTAAGCGAAAGTTGCGAATTTCCGAATTGCGAGTAATCGGTGTCGACTAATTCTAAGGTAAGATCTTAGCAAGAGTTGTCAATCCTACTCTTTTTAAGGTCTTTGACACCTATTGTTTTTTCTTCTTTTGGCCCTATTAACATTTTGTGTTATTCTAAATATGCCACTTGACTGTGATTTGGGGAAATTTCTTCCACGGAGGTTAAAGTACTTCTTTTGCCCGATCTTTTAACGGGAAGAAAAAGGAGGATTAACACCCAACATTTTTCACAAATGTCTTTTGAAAAAGATCACCTCAAAATCTGATTTGGTCCCCAATTTTTTCATTTGGCTAGTTTTGACCGCGTGCGAATACATAGGCCTACACATTTGATTTTTTTTTATCTAGAAGGCTCAAATTGTACCAGGAACTTTAAAATCGGATGCTTTAGTTAGATCACAGGTCATTTTACACATTTCTACACCCTAACACTGGCTGGCAGGGCCCCAAAAAAGGGGGATTTTATATATTAGCGGATTAATTGGATTGTACACTATGAGTGATATGCCCTTCTAATAGGTGTCACAAACCACAAGGTCAATATTCCAGGACTTTCCTATCTGAAGCTTGGGTAGGGTTAGGGCGGCAGGAGTAGAAAAGAGATAATATATACAGAAGAGGGTTCCTAAACAATAACAATGCCTAGGGACTTTCTCGGTTGTTTTATCTTCCGTAACCCTGTCCCTAACCCCATCTCTACCCCTAAACCAAGCTCTGGGCAAGTGTGTCGTGGAATATTTTCCACAAAATTTTCCGGATTTCAGTGCAGTGCTGTGTGCAATTACGAAACCCTCTAATGCGAGAATAGAAGATACATGACGCTAGGTCCGTTATATAGACGTACATATACTAGGTCTACGACTTTCACGTGCTCTAAAATATAATGCAACCATAACATAGTGTATATCAATCGTGACAACATGTAGTGCAAAGGAAGTCGAGTAGAAGACTTGCTCTTCCGTGGATAATGCTTGGACGCAGATGGACTAGACTAGCTTTCATATTTGAAATCCCCCAAATTTTTATATCAATTTTCTTTACCGTTACGATAGGAGCCACGATAAAATTACCACCTGCAACTTTTCTACGCATTATGACATGTTTTACTTAGAAATTCGAAAAAAATATAGTGAACCGGATATAACACACACAATGACGTCTCCAACGTATACAAAGCAGAAAACGGCTCAAACTCAAAGGACCAGCAAATTAAGCGTTTTCTTTTTGGGTTCAAACAAATATACCAGATGCGGAAATGTTTTTAAATCCAAGGGAAGTCACTGGCGCATTATAATAGCTTTTTATTTCTTCTCAATTTATCTTTGAGTCGCGGGGCGGTATAATTTCCACTTTAGTCGCACGCGGCAATCAGAACAATATTGGAGTATTCGACATATTAATTGTGGAATAAGGCAACGTACGAGTTACGTGTTACTTTGTTGCGTGTTGTTCTTGGCAGGGAGTCGTGACATCTATGACTGCCTACACTCTAGAGCTGTTCATTGTGAAAGACAGACGTGTCATAAGCTTGGTCACTGGGTGTTGGGGCTCTGTGGCGCAGATCAGCTTGCCTCTGTGTGCCTACCTGATGAGGTTTGAGTCGTGGCGTTATCTACAGGTTGTCCTCGCGCTGACCTCGATGTCTGCTTTCCTACAGTACTGGTAAGATGGTGGTAGAGCTGGTACGAGTATTTTCCAACCTAGGATCATTTTCGTAAGCAGTGTTGGCAAAGACAGTGACAGAGTCAGACAGACAATTTGGTGGGGTTGGAGTGAGGAGAGAGACAGGAAGAAGGACAATAAGGAGAGGAAGAATGGGGGTGAAAAGATGACAGAGGAGGTGGAAGAGAGAGGAAAGCAAGAGAGAAAGATGAACAAGAAAGAGAAGGGCGAAAGAAGTGAAAAGAGGAAGAGAGGGAAATGATAGAGAGAGAGAAAGAGAAAGAGAGAGAGAGAGAGAGAGAGAGAGAGAGAGAGAGAGAGAGTACTTAAAATTAAGATTAATCATAGCGACCTATTTTGTTCTTTCAGAGACGAAAAGGAAAAAGGGCAATAAATTCGCACTCAGTAATAGACAGCCATCTTCATCTTCTTATCTACACTTATCAGACGGAACCCACAGTGTGTAAAGTCCCAATTCAAGAGAGCCCCTAACGTAACAAAAGAGTTAAATCTCGTGTGTCTTATGCTGGCCATGCTCAAATCAACCCCTAGAACCCAAACCCTGCTGCCGGGACTATAGTGCGATCTGAAACAAATAAACAATTCACAACTTTCAAAACAGTTCTGTTGCGCCATAGCTGAGACATTTCGAGAAAAAAACATAACGTCATACATTTATTTCCAATCGCACTACCTTTATATAATCTTTCTCTGAAATGGGATTTGATATACATATTATGGTTTCCATCTTTCCCCACCCGTCTCGCAGTCTCCATCTTTCCACTACATTGATCAGGTTTCTAGATGAGTCCATCCGCTGGCTCTTCGCTAATGGCAAGACCGAGGCGGCCATGAAATGTATCCAACGTGCTGCTAGATACAACAAAAAGGACTACAGCACAATACTCCAGGTTAGCTGACTGGCATTGTTGAATTGCAACTCTCGGGTTTCCCCTCCTGTGTTCTTTGGAGGGGCGACTTGGCGAACTCGGTGGGCGTGGAATTGACCACACGAAATGCTCAGACACCTGGCATTGTTGAAAAGTGCTAGAAAACAGTCTTTGGAAAATGATGCAAGACGCATAAGGCAGTCTAAGATAAGTCCTATATTCCGATGCAGCGTGTACAATGGACATTTTATTGACAACACAAAGAGGAAGACATTTACTCACATGTTGTTGGTAAGAATGCAACTTCATTCTGAACGCACAGATGGGCTTAAACAGGTGAGCAGTAAAGAGGAAAACTGACACTCATAAATTGTACCTGCTATTTGTAGTAGTGATTTTGGGGGTGAAGATTACGTGTCTTGTTCATTTATCATGTAGACTGGACTGGGCACGCTGTGTGTTGCGACCAAACAGATGAACACAGATGTTCACTTTCCACATGCTGTCATTTGAGTGCTTGCGCAATAACGATGGTTTTGTTTTTTTTTAACCATGGTAAGAATTATATTAGTGCATTGATGCCGAATGTACCCTTAGTAGCGTTCAACATGCAGAGTCAATTATAATTCTTACGGTGGTAAAAGATCTCATCATTAATAAGCAAGTTCTCAATTCTCAGGCGACATCGGCTTTTTCCCAATGCACTGGGTTGAATACAGAGCGTCAAGAGCTCACGAACTGTCTCTATAACACCTCCTACAAAATATGCACTAATATTTTAATTTTATTTACTTCCGATCTGAAACAGCTCTTCCCGCAGGAAATATCCGCCATCAATATACAACGTAACGTAGAGACGAGTTCTGAATTTACTTCGACCTCTGGTGGAAATGACTCTGCGGAAGTCACTAAAGAAGATGGGGTGGGCAAGGCTATACATATATCAGCAGCCAAGAAGATGACTCTTATAGACCTCCTAAGAGTCAGACGCTTATTGATGAACGCAGTTGCCATTTGGTTTGCTTGGTAAGAGATATTCTAATTTGCAACATACAAACGCATATTGTCTTTGATGAAAAAAAATACAGCGACCGTATTCCACATGAATGATATTCAGAGAAATTGAGATCCTCGTCAGTGTTTTTGCCTAGATAGACCCATCGTAGCCGAGATTTAGACAGAAGCACTCACTGCAAGGCGAAAGTAAACGTCCAGCAGGTGTGCACATTTCCCCACCCCGCCGCTACTAAATAACGTTCATTGACCAAAAGCGTACCCCAGAACCAGTCTATAACTCTCAAGAATAATTATGATATAAAAATTTACATTTGATCTAATTTGTGGAATATCACGTTAAACGAATACGAAACCTATCTCTTTATCTACCTATTCCATAAGAAGTATATGGATCATTAGAGTAGTTTACCTGTTCTGCAACACGTATGGGTCATTAGGGCAGTCTACCTGTTCTGTATAAAGTATATGGGTCACTAGGGCAGTACAAGTGAATCCTTGACGAATGCTGGCCGGCCATGTTTTTTCCTAGTTGGAAGGGGGAATTGTTGAAAAGTAGATATCACTTTGTGGTATAGTTCAGAGTTGAAATTGAAGAGTTTGAAATGATGTACCTCTTTGCATAAAACCAATGGGAGAGGAAACCAGAAATAAAAATAAGGTGAATAACGTTCTGCTCTATCAGTGACGTATTATGCTTTGTTTGTTTGTTTTCAGGACAAAAAAAAACCAACAACAACTCACCTGGATAATGCTGATCTCCCACTCCCCACTATGAACTAACAAAGTTTATTCCAAGTATATCCGTTCTTAGACGGTAATCACTCAATCCCTCTTCTCTTTGTATCGCATTGTGTTGCGGGCTTAGATTTTCTCAATTTTGCAACAAAGCATTTTCATTTCAAATGGCAGTCGACTAGTCTTTACTTGCGTCTGCAGACGGAAGGTCAGCCGGCCAATTGCGCATGTGCGGAAAAAGCAATCAGCTGTGTTTACATGATCTCGAGAGAGGCCGTGTGAGTGTAGGTTACCGGTAACCTAGACTAGTCTAGTCTACATCTCTAAATTATCAGGAAATTCGATTTCTAAGTTTGCAGTCTTGTTGCACATAATCAATCTGATGCACAATCCCACATTTGTCGGTTATTGCTGAGGTTTAGACCAGCGGCGTAGCGTGACGGTCGAGAGCGGGCATTCAGGATTATTTTATACATGGGTTTTTGTTAGAGTTTTAAAGTATTAGTAATATAAAAAAAACCAGAACATCGCAATTAGCGAAAACATCAACTATTCAAGAACGTAAACCACCAAACTGCAACAAGCTTTATGTACTCACCTACGATTTATAGAGCAAATTAATCCTCCTGTTCTTCATTTTTGCAAATTTGTCGATGATTCAAGGCGGTTACTGTTGAAAGATGCACTTCACTTCGCGAATGCTTCTTTGCTTTGTTAAACAAGTTAGCAACATTTTTTGAACCCTGCTGTGTCCAGGAGGTCGTGTTCTGAGCGAAGAGCAAGCATGGAAAACAGAATAAGGCTTTCCGCTGCGGGCAGCCGCACATCCACTGACATCTGTCATATTGCTCTGAAAATCTCATTTGCCTTTTGCCCTCAAATAAAAACTTAGGCGTGGGCCTACCTCTGTGTTTTATGTCGAGTCGCTGCTCAAATGACAATCCCTTTTCTTTCAGCTCTAAAATTTCAGAAACTGACACAGGCTCACTCTCAGTTGAGGAACACACCCTATCTCCTTGCTGTGCCATGATGAAATTTCACAGGATGCACGAGTGGCGGTTCAAAACTGAGGCTCGAAATAACTTCATCAAATAATAAACTATCGATACCAAGTCCTTTAAATACTGTAGTTCTAGTCGGGAGTTGGGAGTTGTTTTTTTCCCCTTAATTCTTAAGTGATAGATCTCGATTTTAGCTTAAAAGAAAGAGAGATAGATAGAGGCGAAACGATCTCAACAAGTTGACAAAGAAAGAGAGGATGCTTCGGTTAGCTCTATTCTACGCTCGCAATATATCGATATTCTGGATCAGTTTTGATCTCGAACCCACCCCCACTTTTTCTCCCCAAAATAGCCCTCACTAGAACTTATTCTGAGTAGACAGGTTTTTCCGCAATCACAGAGTTAGCAAAAAAAATGCTGGCCGAATGTGAGTCAAACTTATGAGTGGCTGAGTTAAAATCTCCAGGGAATTTCATGACCTGTGAACTCATGTTACAGACCGCTCTTATCTCCGTTTGTTCTTGATCTTCATCAGGAAAGAAAACAAACAAGCTATTAGTGTCCAATAGCTTGCGGCTCAACTCACGTTATTTGCACACAGTATGTGGTATCAAAATTATCAAACTGGCATTCCTTTGGACTCTACCATTTCACATTGGTAAAAGGGGTGTTCAACTTAGACATATCCAAACATTTTTACCCATGATCTGCAAATTGGTATGTTCTTAGACAAACAGAAATCATCTGCTCTAAAGGTGTAAAGGTGCAATGCTTTTCTTAACTTCGTGCGCTATACTCTCCACGTCCCGTTGCCTCAATAAGACCAAGCGGTGTGACGTCAGAGACTGACACTGAAGGTTAATAGGCGGCCAGCGTGCGTCCCCAAAAAACATCCCGTTAGGCCAATACATGGAGTAGTTATTATGAAGTTTTGAGGTTTTTATTCGATTCGGCGCTTTTAAGGTACGCTCGAAGTAAGATTGGATTATAAATGACGAGAATTTAAATAAGCTTATGATTTTATTTGGGTGCTTAATCTGTTACTTACATTTTTGGGGCATTCAGTGAATACCTTGAATATTATTACGCTACGCCACTGGTTTAGACTATATTCACAGATGACCCAACATTTATTACGCGCTGTCTATCTTATTCTTCTGATATTTTATGTGTGACCCGTTTTCCAACGTAAACACAGCTAATTGCTGTTTCCGCACATGCACATTAGGCCAGTTGACCTTCTGTCTACAGACGCAAGACTAGTCTTTTAGTTGCGCAGTCAAACATTTTCCTCATGCTCCTATATTAACTTTCATGACTCCTTCTGATTATTATCGCTTTCGGTAACGGAAAGAACATGGGCATGGAGGAGTTATTGCTGAAAACAGTGAACATAATACATTGTTTTTTCGAGGGTTGGTGATAAGCATAAATATTTCATTTCAATATGTTGGTAAGTATGTGCCCTCAATGTTCACTATTTTGAAATGTATTTTTGTATTTGTTTGCATTGCTCTAGTGCAGAACTCTGCAAGAGCTAATAAACAGAACTGAATTTGAAATTGAAATTGAAATTACACCAATCTAATTTAAATTCCTGTCATTTGCAAAGAAAAAAACTTATATGAAAATGAAAATTGGTGTAGTGACTTGAGAGACATTGTAGAAAATCTTGCATTTGTATTGTCAAAATGAACCTTTTTTTAGGGGCGGGTGTTAAGGCTTGATCGATGTGCTGATTGGTGATTGATTACTTCATTCATTGATTGATGAATATTTGTTTGCTTTTAATCACTACAGACATTTGTCATTACGAATGCCCACATACCACTTTGTGGTTGGGGCCTTTTGCCAGTGTACCTTGTCCAACCTTGTTTAACCTTGTCCAGCCTTGTTTAACCTTGTTCAGCCTTGATCCATTCTCGTAATCCTGTTTATATTCCAGGTTCACAATTGCCTTGGGTTTTATGACCCTCTACTTGACCGCCACGTCGTTGCACGGAGACCCTTACGTTAATTTTGCTCTAATGGCGATGATGACATTGCCAGGAAAACTCTTCATCTATTTCAGCGTTAACAGGTAGGGTATCAGTTGACAGCTTGCTCATTAACGATGGAATATCTCTTACAGTCAAAAGAATGACAGTTACTCTACATGTTGAACGCTACAAAGGATGCATTCATCACTGATGTAATAATGTAAATCTAACGGTAGTAAGATATCCTGCCGTTAAAGCGCAAGCTCTCAGATGTCTTCAGCCCATCAAACGGCATTTCAGCTGTAGCAGCGCTTAGTAAATCTACGGTTGTGGCTTTACAATGCAAGAATAAAACACTCATCTCGTCAAACTGGTAAACAT
Organism: Ellobium chinense; assembly: GCA_033807755.1. NCBI lineage: Eukaryota > Metazoa > Mollusca > Gastropoda > Ellobiida > Ellobiidae > Ellobium > Ellobium chinense. The sequence continues at coordinate 693,319 of JAWQUT010000320.1, forward strand.
GCATCGTAGTCGCGGGATGAAAAAACAAGCTGTTATCGATAATTTCCTGATAAAGAGAGATAATAATGAATTTCCCTCACTTTTTGTGGTTCTCTTGCGTGTTATCGCCCCTATACAGATTATTAGAAATATGTGAATGGATGTTTTTCTTTACGGGAAAGTAATTCAAGCTAAATTCACAAAAAAATTAGATCCTTGCAAAAAAAAAAATCTACAATATAACATTTGGCATCGGCGTTAGGACCTTTGAAGTCCTCTGGTTATGAAAAGTGCAAACATTAATTTGTTTCCTCTTAAACTACAGTGAAATGATCGAAATTTGTTGAACTCTGCTTATATAACATGACATCTATTATAATTTAACATGTCAAAGTCCACAGCCCTGAATGGATACCGTTGGGTCCGTAGTAAATAACAAGCTAATGCATGATAAAATTTGAAATCCAGCCAAGGCATACAAAAGCAGATAAGATGCAATGCCACATGGTTCGCAGAACTGAAGTAAGCTCTGGTCGGCTCTGCAGTCCATTTTGGCAACTAAACAGTGAACAAAACTAAAGAGTGGACTCTCTTTTCTCATTCGTCAATAATCGTAAGAGAAGACAATGTAGATGCCAATGTGCCTGTGGCAAGCTATGTCATAAATAACTTGACAAACCTGAACAAAATGACCATGCTTTACTATAAGCTGCAATGGCTCCAGCGTTTGCTCCACAGCTACTTCGCAGACATCAGTGGCAAGTTCCATTCATATCTTTATCATCTTAAATTTCTTTGAAAAAAAAAAATGCTACAATTTTTTAATCATACTCCACAGATATGGAAGGAAATTCGCCACCATGGTTATGTATGGATTGTTGGGTGGAGGATTGCTGATTGTGGGGATTTCAAGTTACTTGCAAGGTAGGAAGGAATATGGTATTACACGGTTTTCAGCTTTGTTCAGAGAATGCAAGAGATTAAAACACGACTATACATTGTGCTTGTGTGTACGACACGTCTCTCCCCTTTCTCCCTGTCAGCTTACGTCTAAATGAGTACTTGGCTCAAGAGCCAGGGAACCAAGACACTGCACTGCTGGTGACTGGCAGTGACTTTGTTATGCTTTTCATTTGTAATATTATGCATTTACATAATTATATGACGTGTACTATTCTATGTGTTTGTATTATGAATGAGATGTGTAACATTATATAGCACTGCAAACCAATTTCCCTACGTGGTCAATGTCTTGTTATCATTACTTCACTACAAGGATGCTTCATTGTTGGTCAGTCATACATGAGAAGGGATACCTTTTAGTTCTTATAGGACTAGCGATATCAAATCGTTTCTGTTTGAAAATGTTGTACATTAGATTTAATGTACTGTCATAAGGGGACTGAGGTTCACGGGTAAGGCCTTGGACTCAAGATCTATCTATTCCCGACCACAGTCATACTGTGTATACTTTAGGAAGGTATTTCTCCTCAGTTCACCCATAATATGTAAAATGGGTATCTGGCTATTGCCAGTTAAAGATGTCAGAATGCTAGTGATCAGCGCCTGTCAATGGCAGCGGCACTGTATGCCCCCCCCCCCCCCCCNCCCCCCCCCCCCAGGGAGCTGAGAAAGTCTGATCAGGTCTGCTGGGGTAACAATAGTGTGAAGTCGCGTGAGCGGGTACTGGCCTGTCTACGAGACTCATAAACCGAATTATTATTGTCATTTTTATTTTTCCATGTCAAATTCTAATCACGAACTCAAAACATCCAACAAACTTGACTCCATCGCTACTCATGACGTAGATGTAGGTCTACATTCTGGAAGTAGTATTATTATAGAGCTTTAGCAAATCCGTACGTAACAGGTAAGTAAGTAACAGTTAAGTACGAAAATTTAGAGCGTTAGCTTTTACGTACTTATCAGAGATACAACAAAGATAAGTCCATAACGGCGAAGGGAGGTAAGACAGATTTATTTGTCCCTTCCTCAATGTCATACTGTCATATATATGCCTGCCTTCCTTCCCTCTTCCCTGCCTTCCACCTTTTTCTCTTCTTTTGTTCAGTCATTCATTCATCTTTAATTAGATAAACTACAAAATCCACGAAAGGTTTTGCCCAAACACAATAGGACGGTATGCTACGCGTTCCTCCTTACTAAGTATACACACCTAATGCATCGACTTTTCCCTTCTTTACCTTTTAAAATAAACCTTGATCCAAAGTTACAAAGTATATTTATAAAGTATAACTTCACTATGAACTATAAACTTGAATGGTCCTTCTGGGCATAAAGCATTTTCCTCAAGAAATCGACCCTGTCACAACAGACTGAAGATAGCACGTGCTCATAAAATATGCAGCTCGACGCCACAGGCATGTGTCGATCAGGCCAATATCACACTTAATTTGACGAGATTGGTGGAGAGAACCACGACACTGGATGGCGGATTCGCTTATCACTCGTGACGCAATAAGGGTGATGACATATCTGTAATGTGTGCAGGCCAGGTGCGTTTGCAACCGGCCGACCGTATCATCTTAATAAGGAAGTTGTATTTGTAAAACGAAAAGATAAAGCCTGACACCGGCGTATTCTGGCTTGCACGTGACAGTTACATTAACGTTCTTCAATCCTCACGTATGATTGATAAAAAACAACATTTTACGGTCTGGTGTCTGTGTTCAAATTCCATAGCCATCCTACTCAGTCCTGCCCTGACTCCCCTCGACTAAACGCAGATAAGGTCGCCCCTCTTATCCCCCTCCCTTACGTCGCGGGCGGCCCGACACGACACAACCTGTGCCCCCTTCATTCCATCCGCCTGCGATTGGGTGGCGCAAAAGTAAGGCCTGATCCTAGTATCCTACATCTGTCCTCTTCACCCCATCTCCTACCACCTTCCTCCTTACGGGTCGGCGTCAGATTATTATTGCTGCTGTATGGTGGTAATGCACTTTTAAAGAAATAGCAACGACGAAGCACTCAGGGTGGTAAATGGAAAAATCCAATTAAAAAAAAACCAGACAACTCCAAGCAAGATAGGACGACTAACGATCGAAGGGAAACAACTAATGAAATGACAACCGTGAGCTAGTGCATCCATGATTTGTCTCCCATATATCACGACCATAATTTTTCACGATTATGTCCCTTTTACCGTAAATTTTTCATCAAATCATTTTTTCTCTCTCTCTCTCGTTCTCTTCTTTTTATTTTCTGTATGTAGGATGCGTTAATAAAGGTTAGGAAGGTGTTGTATTGGTCGTCGATTTTGGGTTAACACAATTATAGTGGTGGTGGGTGTAGTGATGATAGTGGTGGTGGTAGTGGTGGGGTTGGTGGTGGTGATGAAGGTGCTGCTGCTGATAACTGATGACAGTCAACAGAAACAATGGAATTTAAAAAAAAAATCCTTTAAGTAAAACAGGAGCAGTTTACGTCAACGGGAAGCAACCAATGCAAAAAACACCCGTAGCTAGCATCTCTTTCACTCTCCTTCTCATTCTCTTGATTGTGTTCCTAGGATCACACGGAATTTCGTTTCATCCAAGTCATGGGTAATGGGGAAGACCTCAACCACTAATATTGTGTGTGTCTGCGCGCAGGCGCGTGCGTGCAAGCTTACATGTGCTTGTGTGGGCGTCTGCACGTATGTGTGTGTGCACACGTGTGCGTATTGTACATGTAAGTGTACGTTTGAGTACGTGCATGCGTGTCTGTGTGTAAGTGCGTGTACTCTTGCGTGTGCGTCCGTTTTCTATATTAAGGATGGTGTTAATGATAAAGGTTATGATGATGCTGATAATATGCTGGTTGACGTAACAATAGGTGTTATGGTGGTAATGGTGGTGGTGGTGGTGGTGATGGTAGTAGTGATCGTAGATGGTAATGGTGATTGTAGTGATGGTGATACTGTTACTGGTGCTGTCTCTGCTGCTGTTGTCATTGCTGATGTAGTGGGGTGATACTCTCAGAGGGAACCAGTGACGACAATGCATTGGTGGTGTCAGTGGGAACAATCCGATACAATTCCACACAAGTTAGGATAGGTGCAGTCGAAGGGAAACAACCAGTGAAATGACAATCGTGAATTAGTGCATCCGTCATTTGTCTCCCATTTACCACCCATTTATGTTTTATGATGTTTTTTGGACATCAGTCTAGCAACACTTTGTTCCTATATTTCCCCTCTCTTTCTCTCATTCTATTTCTCAGTCTCTTTTTCTATCTCTGGGAAAGACCAGCACATCATCATCATAACCATTATCATTAACATTATCCTAACTACAGAAAACGGACGACCATGTGAACACACTCTATAGACATAGACAAAGACCCACACACACACAGACCCACACACACACACACACACACACACACACACACACACACACACACATATATATATATATAATATACACACACACGCACACACCCACACTCGCACACAGACACACACACCCACACATACAGAGGCTCACATACACACACACACACACACACACACACACACACACACACACACACACACACACAAACACACACACAAACACAGAATTAGTGGTTGAAACACCGTCGTAGAGCTAAGACACAACCATCACCACTATTACCTAACTGCTGTACCATAACTATATCACTCCCTTGGTCAGTGTATCAGAAGCAACAAGGCTAGGACAGTATTACCTTCACATCCTTTAACAACGTCACTGCTGACCTCATGGGTACACATAAGGTAATGAACAAGAGAATGAAAAAAAAAACCTGAAAAAAAAAGGTGTGCACATAAGCACACACGCGAGCACATACGCACATGCTCGCACACACGCACACACTTGCACACGTACACAGACACACACACATACACACACACACACACACACACACACACACACACACACATACACACACACACACACACACACAAACGGACACATACGCGCGTACACATGCATGCAGGCACACGCAGACACAAACACAAATAAGGTGGTTAAGAAGTCGGCCCTATTACCTATAATTTGGCAACAACGAAATTCCGTGTGATCCTGATATGATATTAAAAATCGGAGAGAGAGAGAGAGAGAAGGTAGGAGAGAGAGACAGAGACAGAGACAGAGAGACAGAGAGAGAGACAGACAAAGACAGAGAGAGACAGATAGACAGAGAGAAAGAGAGAAAGAAAGAGAGAGAAAGAGGAGGTAGGGAACGAATTAGTGCAAAATTTATGGTCCAAGTGACATAATCGTCAAAATTGAAGGTCATATTAAAAGGAGACAAATCATGGAAGCACTAGCTTACAATTTTCATTTTACTGGTTGTTTCCCTTCCACCATTGCTTGCTCCTCTCTTGTTTGGATTTTCTTTTTTTTTTTTTTAATTATTGGTGTGTTCAACGTTACTGTTTTTCTTTGAGAATATCATTACTTTTAGAACACCATCATCATCATCATCATCAGCATCAGCAGCAGCAGTAGCGGTAGCACCACCACCACCACCACCACCACCACTACTACTATTACCAGAGAAAGAAGATGAGAGAAATAGTGAGTAAGTGTGTGCAGGTGTGTGTATTAAAGAGACAGAGACAGAGACAGAGAGAGACAGAGAGAGAGAGAGAGAGAGAGAGAGAGAGAGAGAGAGAAAAAGAGGAAGAAGGAGAGAACGAGGGAGAGAGAGAAGAGAGTGAAAAGAAAAAGAAAAACAGAACGAGAAAGAGAGATAGAGAGTCACAGGAATAGAGGAAGAGAGAAAGAGTGATTAACTGTCTGTCTGTCTGTCTGTCTGTCTGTCTGTCTGTCTGTCTGTCTGTCTGTCTGTCTGTCTGTCTGTCTGTCTGTGACAGAAAAAAGAGAGAGAGAGAGATAGAGGTTATGATTAGCTTTTGAATAGAGGACCTGCGCTTAAGTGGTGGGATCTGTAACTACTGTAAAAATTACAAACACTGCATGTTGAACGCTACCAAGGCTTCATTGTGGTCCAGTTTCTTAAGAGTGTCAGACTCAAAAAGCCAAAACACTCGTTAAACAGGGGTAACTTCCTCTGCGGATCTTTTGTTGCCTCGCTGTCCGAATTAGAGAGTTTCCTAGCGTTTTATCTTTTGTTCTATTTGTAGCCGGGTGGAAAGGCAATACAGTGTAGTATTCTTTCTCTCATATGTAAGGGGGAGGAAGGTGAGCTTAGTCTGATAATTTTTTTTTCAGATGTTATATTATTTTAAGGAAGTGTGTCACCAGGGATTTTACCAAATTACTGTGAATGATCAAGTTTGAGAAGAAGGGCCGAAAAAACCTACTCTAGTAAATTTTTGTCCTTGCCGGGGATCGAACCAGGGTCTCTCAGCTTGCAAGTCCGAGCGTGTTACCAACTACACTACAGGGACGCTAACTTCACAGCAGTTTAATTCTTAAATACCTACTGCCTGAATCGGCCCCTACTTCCACGTGCGAAGCTAGTGTTCACCCGTGACCCTAACACACTTCCCGACTGCTCACATATTACTCGTCCTACCCTCTATTTCTCTTTCTCTCTCTTTTAGAGTACAACGTGGATGTATTTGGCAATGTGACTCTGACTGCCTCCCTGCTGGCCATGATGGGGGCATATGGCTCCCTCGCCTTAAACTTTCTCTATACGTCAGAGTTATTTCCTACCAACTTCAGGTACTTTCGACCACCAGACTTTGTTAACATTTGGACATCATCGATCCTCACCATCGCCATCATCTTTGTCATAGTTAGTGGCCTACAACATGCTGAAATAGTTGCAAGTTCTTAATTATTACGGTAATAACAAACTTTTTAACCAGTCTAGTCGTGTCTAAATGGATAGTGTAATGTTGATGGTGTTAATTGTTGAATAACACACAGATCTGGTGAACACAAGGCGTCGATGGACAGAGTAAACAGAGACGATGGTGAATAATAAATTGGCACAACATTGATCAGTCTAGCAGACGACTCATGGTTCTTTTATTTACTTTTTTCCGGTTCCTCAATCTTAAGGTCAATCTATTAATAGTAACATTCCGTAAAGCACGTACAGGCAGTGTTTCAGACTGACAGTATTATTATAAATTCTTTCAATACTACAGATGGCATAAAAAAAAAGTCTTGACTTTTTTGCTTGTACCATGACCATTATCACTGGCAACAACAACCACAGTATTAAGGTTACAGGCCTGTAAGTCTACTTTCACTATTGGGTNTCAGTCTTCCTTTAAGGTCAATCTATTAATAGTAACATTCCGTAAAGCACGTACAAGCAGTGTTTCAGATTGACGGTATTATTATAAATTCTTTCAATACTACAGATGGCATAAAAAAAAGTCTTGACTTTTTTGCTTGTACCATGACCATTATCACTGGCAACAACAACCACAGTATTAAGGTTACAGGCCTGTAAGTCTACTTTCACTATTGGGTCCTACGACTAAGGGGTTATATTTGACCTCCCTCTTTCCTTCGTTTGGCAAGCCCAGTAATAAGGGCTCCATGGGGGAAATTTGGATTTGATGGTAAACTGTGTCCATTTTAGTTTATTTTGCCAGGCACTATTTAGCCCTGGGCTGGGACTGTCAGGTCAAGGGTGTGCTCAGGCGGAAGAGGAGGGGTTCGGCCTTGACCAGTGAAAAAGGTAGGGTGTGTTTACAAATAGCAACCAAGCTCAAAATTTCATCGGGCTTGCCTTGGTTAGATCAGTCTTTAAAGCTGGGCCACACAATGAGCTTCAATCTGATATATGTCTGTGGGAAAGCTAAATCTTTGGGTTCAGAGGGTAGCTCCAAAGGCTAATATAGCCCAAATAGGAAAAAAGGGCCCATTTGCCTTACAGGTCTGTAACCAGTAGGGGTAGCAGCAACAGCAACAACAGCAGCAAACAATTACATCACAGTATGCTAATAACACTTATCAAGCATCCAGACATTAGCAGATTTATTTCTCTTTATTAGCCAGCAGTGTTAAAATTAATAACGTTCTTTAAATTAGACTTTTTTTTCCCTTAACCGGTGCCATAGTTCAAAGACCATTAACAAGAAATCAAACATTCAAAGGTTGGTTGGTTTTGGGTTGTGTTTATATTTCCCTGCAGCTGATGGTCTATTCGTAGACGTTCAAAAGCCCCAAAACGGTTTCCCTATTCTAGAACATAGGGGATAGTAGAAACAGAGAGCAAACGTGTTGATTTTTTATTCGGTTATTTTTTTAAAAATCTAATTTTGTCTGTTGATTTCTGTGGATGGGTTTTAATCAGGATGAACTGATGAGCCAGTTTCAATCCAACCTAATGTAGAAATTGAGTCTTGCCGGGAAAAACTACTCGTTAAAATTTGATACTGGTTTACATAGAAGGGTGCTTCCTGGAAGTTTTTAAAAGTTCTTCCTAGAATTATTAGAAGGGAAGTAACTGCATGAAATAATGTCGCTGTAGGGAATCTTGACAGTCTCATCATTAACTCCTATATCAAAGTTCTGCGTTGACTGCATGCTCTTCTGGTTATACTGTTACTTATATATATACAGTCGACTCCGCTTAATCGCCCATCCTCGGGATCACGGAAAAAGTGGGCGATTAAGCGGAGAGGCGATTAAGCGGAGAAGGTAATTTCNTTGAACAGCACTGACTAGGGACATTCAACCCCTGGCATATGCCAAAATATGGATCCCCAAGGATAAAAGATTAAAGACAATCATGATCCAGGAAGTTACCTGAAACTATGAAATTGTGTGTATTGTTTCATATTATGCATTTAGGTCAGAAACTGCACCAACGTTTTTATTTTGTCCTTTTAAGATGACTAAAGTACTAAAACAAATAGTTTTCAGAAAAGACTGGGTATCCTTATCACAGACTATGCAATGCTCGAATAGCGTACCTTTACTCCCACCACAAACTTTCCAAAAGACACCGTTATCTTAATTATCGTTTCATCTTGTACAGGAACCAAGCCCTCGGTCTGGCACAAGTCATTGGTAATATTGGTGGTATGATGGCGCCATTTACGGGTGTTATGGTGAGTGGTCTCAGAGAGGGTAGCGATAAAACCTTTGTAATTTCATAATCACTCGCATTAAAAAGACCGGCAAGTTATTCTGAAACCAAGACTGCTTAAAATATAGAATGGCCATGATTAGTGTAATGAGTACAAATACTCCGTATCGTCTCAAAAGAAAGAAAAAGAGAGAGAGAGAGAGAGAGAGAGAGAGAGAGAGAGAGAGAGAGAGAGAGAGAGAGAGAGAGAGNAGAGAGAGAGAGAGAGAGAGAGAGAGAGAGAGAAAGACAGAGAGAGTGAGCAAGGAAAGGAAGGAAGCCTACTCTAGTCTAATTAATAAATAAATAAAGCAACGCATACTTGACAACTCAAATCTCTTAAGTTTACACAAAATAGATAATTTAATTAGACTACACGTAGTATAATTTACATTACAGCGACAAGCACACTTCCTTATTGTCACACATTTTAATCATTCGCCATACAGGCTACTGCAATAAGATTCTCCGCCTTGTGGCAACTACAGTGCAATCAGAAATCTTCGTCTTATGGCATCTACAAGTCAGTAATGAATTTTAGCCTCAGGGCAACTACAATCAATAATGAATCTTCGCCTTATGGCAACTACAAGTCAATAATGAATCTTCGTCTTATGGCAACTACAAGTCAGTAATGAATTTTAGCTTCAGGGCAACTACAATCAATAATGAATCTTCGCCTTATGGCAACTACAATCAATAATGAATCTTCGTCTTCTGGCAACTACAATCAATAATGAATCTTCGCTTTATGGCAACTACAATCAATAATGAATCTTCGTCTTATGGCAACTACAATCAATAATGAATCTTCGCCTTATGGCAACTACAATCAATAATGAATCTTCGTCTTATGGCAACTACAAGTCAATAATGAATCTTCGCCTTATGGCAAGTATAATCAATAATGCACAAAACACGCCTGATTCGGCAACGTGTTGCCGACCCTGGCAGCCTGAGACACAATAGATTAACTTATATTCAATCGACAATGTCATCAATATATTTTCTTAATAAGTACTGTACTTATGTCCATTTGCTATCCCCTTTGTACTCATCTATTAATACTTTCATACGTAGTAACTTCCAAATAACTACAAATACACCCTGTTTAGCGCAATTCCCTCTTTAGACTACTAAACATCTTATTCATCTTCACCTCATTCATACTTTCTAAGACATATACACATTCCCTGAAATGATCGCGTATTGCAACGCTACCTTACATTTACTCACCATTCTGAATGGCGTCAAAGATTACAAGGGCGATCCTCGAGAACTCTGCTATTTCATCTGTCAACCTGCATCACTAGCACAGTTACTGTAAGTGCTAGGGCAGAGTTGCCACACTACTTTTACTCCGTCCTTATATACCCCGATACTCAGCCTTCACAAGTATCCCAGGCATCTATTATATGCATGCCTTTTACCTCCATACTATTCACGATCCAAACAAATAACTCATCCTGATTTTTAACGTATATGATGCTGCTTGTGACAATTAGCCTTTATAAGAAGGCAGTGTCGTAATACTAGAAGTTGTCAATATGCAATCATTATTACACAATAATGTATTATTAAAGACAGTTTCTTGAAAGTAGATTTCATCAAGATGGTGAGGAAAACCTAATTTAGTGGGTCTTGACATTGTAGCAAGATACAAACAATCCATCACATGGAAGATACCCTTAGTAGGGTTCAACATGCATTGTTAATCTAAGTCTTAAGATGACAAGAGATCCCATCGTTAATACGCAAGCACTGATTTATCATTATTGCAGGCTGACAAAGCCGTCTGGGCGCCTGGGGTGTTCATTGGTGGCTGTGGAATTGTGGTCTGTCTGCTCGTTGGCCTGGTACTTCCGGAGACCAAGGACAAAAAACTCCCACAGACAGTGGCGGAGCTCCAGGCCTGGTACACAGACAAGAAAACTACACAACAAAAGCATGGCGAGGAGAGCATTTAATAAACTGGACTAGATCCAAAGTGGAGAGTGTTTTTGTGAAACTCCACAAACGCATTCTGTAGCCGTATGCATAAATCATTACATTAGTTAAGGCACTGCGGTAACCAGGGGAAACTCCCAAAACATTAGTAGTGTTCACTGTAGTCAAAGCAGTACGTTAATTAACGTGCATAGGGCCTCTGGATGCGTTTGACATACAGGGGTATGAGGTATGAGCGTTCGCTTGTCTGAAATTTAGACCCTAATTCTATAAAGTCTACAATAAATTCAGTTTTCAACCAAGCTGCACTGAGGTTTGGAAAACAATATTCTTCAGTAATAAAATACGGAACAATGTCGAGACAGGAAACAATGGGAGGTCACACTATCCAACAGTTTATCTAGGATCTCACGGATTCCAGTATCACGAGACAAGTCTATATTTTCAAGAGAATGAGGTGTTTCAACTCGTGCGTGAAATGTGACGTATGCAAAAACGTGGTGTAAATTTCATTGGCCAGGTTAACGTATTCACGTTAAGAAAGAACTTGGGGATTAACGATGGGATCTCTTACCACTTGAGAATACATTAGTGCATCCGTGTTGTATGCACGTTTAGTATTGTTCAACACGCAGAATTAATGCAAATCTTACAATGGAAAGATAAACCATTGTTAACTCCCAAGCTTTCAATTACGTCGTAAACTATCTTATTTTTAACCTGTCTTAGCTTGTATATGCGTTGCAGTAATGTCTTAAAGTATGAGCCCTGTGGGAGAGAATATTGCAAATATTGCCACAAATATCAACATTGCTGACGCCCTGCTTCCCTTTTGCGTTGTTGTTATTTGCACCCGGTTTTTGTCACAGCGGGAAATTAATAACATGTTCTTCCTGCTGTTGAATGAACATGGCAGCACTTACTGAACTGAATTAAAGTGACATATTTTACAATGAGAGACAGAATAAAAGGGCTTAGAGCGCATGTCTGAGAGTTCTTTTTCTTCCCCCCCTCCCCCAACTAGACTTTGTGTTTAATGTGAATGGGTGAATGGGACGGATGAACGGCATGGATAAGTGGGACGCCCAACTGCCTGCTATCGTCAAAAGACACAATATCCTTAGGGATGAGAAGCCTATTCAGCAAGGCACCAGAGAATTGTGTTTGTCACGCACAGTTCAGATTAAAACAACACGCTTTATCAGGACAAAGTGGAGAATCTGATTCAGTGCGGGCCCGACGTTTTCAAATTTCAGTGCCTCCTTGGTCATTCATGAAATTGGAAGTCCATATTTGTTTAGCCTTCCAACCAAGGATCCAGGACTACGTTTGTTTGGTCCATGCGGCGCCATGAAAGGGGCCGTCCGTATATTCTTTGGGCAGGTCCACAGCAAAGGGCATGTTTTTGGTTGGTGCGCGCAAGTCACATTCAGGAAGAGTGCATACCTACCAGAATTTTTTTAGAAATGTGTCGACTTTGTCAAGCCCGGAAGACACAGCTCGGGAACATGGCGAAATCCATCTACTGTTTCAAATTTGTTAGTGGAACGCCTTATCAACGGCCTTGTGTCCGAGGAGGATGTGGCAAGAATCTACGGTGCTATGTATGCTAATGAACGAGGGAAAGAAATATGTACAGCAAATACTATTCGCTCTTCAGTGCATTGTTTTCTATCTCATCCGCATTATCGCAGTCTTTATGGCTTGCCTAGAGACTGATACTTCGTTTGTTAAAGAACGGGCATGGTTTGCCATTTTATCAAATTGCAGGGATCAAACCATGGCAGCCCAGAAAATACATAGTTCTTGTGCTTGCCCCTGACGTAGAGATGTGACAGGAGGTTATCCTATACTTTTCACAGGCTGTGACTCAGCCGCCTATGGCCGTATGCATAATCCTTACGTTACTTAACATACTGCGCTAAACACGAGGAACTCCACAAACGTTAGTAGTGTTCACTGTGGTTAACGTCATATATTAACTAACGTATGGATAACGTATACGGCCACTGATACTGATCCTGATCCTAATCCTAGAGGTACTTAAAGTAAACTTGTTTATTGTGCCTGGTATCAGAGCATTTCGTGTGGTCAATTCCACTCCCACCGAGTTCGCCAAGTCACCCCTACAAAGAACTCAGGAGGGGGGACCCGAGAGTTGCAAAGCGGCATAATATGAACTCCTGGGGCCGAACGGGTGGCATCCTCCGACCAGATTGAAATGGGGGTGTGGAGTCGTAGCTTATCCCCGCTTAGGATCACCTTGCCGGCAGGCCAATGGCAGGGCCTACTTTCGGGCCTGTTTACAGTGCCAGTTGGCATTCTTAGTTCAAACCTTGCGGTGGATCCTCTGAGATGACCCAAACGACTGATCACGTGCTTGAAAACTACATTCTTCGTTAACAATTGGCGGAGTAGAAATGTGATTGTAAGATAGTAATGACTTGTTTGTCCCATCTCAAGAAAGATCTGACTCTGTGAGATACAATGTAAAGGCCATTCGTAGGTTTATCAAAATCAAGCTTAACTGTCCCGTCCTGACTCTTACCCATCAAAACGACAATACTGCCACAATGGCGATGGAATGAATGGGAGATTTGATTTGGGGTAGAGAGTGAAAGAGAGCGAGAGAGAGAGAGAGAGAGAGAGAGAGAGAGAGAGAGAGAGAGAGAGAAGGAGAAAGAGAAGAGAAGGAGAAAGAGAAGAGAAACCGAGATAAAAACAGAAAAAGAACAATGGCCGGGAGGAAGGGGAGGAGGAAAGGAGAGAAAGATATTTGTTCGTTTCTTTGTAAGAGTTCATCACGTCATGCTCTAAGTAGATTCTGCCAAAAAGCAGCGCAAGCAGATCTACTGGATACCATGAATCAGTGTTAAGTGCATTATTAAATTACATTTGTAAAACACCAAACAGTACGGTGCATCACTGCATACATATTGTGGCCTACGGGAAAGAAATTGATGAGATAGGGTACTGTTGTTTACATTCATACAGTTTTTTTTTTGTTACAGTTTTCTCTTTCGTTACTTATCATGCGGAATAAATATTTCTGAGAACATCTCAGTCAGGGTGACCCTGACCTTGCCTGCTTTGAAATAAAGAAAATCCTAGAGCTGAGAGCAGAGCAACAGAAAGTCGTCAAAGAAAGATCTCACCTTGATCAACGCCAGTGTCGATGACCTTGACCTCCCTGCACTCGAAATAAAAGTCACCGACATTAAGGGCACATGCGGCAGAACTAGGTGATTTTCATTAATAAAGGGAACTTTGTCATTTTGGGGTGAAAAATGGGTCACGTAGGGCCAGGAAGGAAGATAAACTAGGGTTTTTCGCAATTTCCTCCCTCCGGTGCTATGGAAACGCCAATTGTTTGGCCGCCATATTGGAAAATATGGATGACTTTTGCATAACTTTAAACCCTTCGATCTGGAGAACAATACGTGGTAGGATGCTGGGTTGTTTTTTTTTCCATTTGAAAGATCACTTTCTTTAAAATAGAACGTCACGGGCTTTTTTTGATTTCTTGGATAGTTTTTTAAAAATAATTTTTTTAAAAATGTCAGAAAAAAAACATTGAAAATTTTGAACATTTTCAACTTTACAAATTGACAAAAACACCAAAAACACAAGATATCGAAAAAACCCCAAGACATTCTCAAAACAGGGGCTTGGAGAGTTGTTATGCAAAATTTTATGTAAACTGGACCAGAATAAAGTCAGATCAAAGGGATAGAGTGACGAAAACTGTGATTTTGAGATAATTGACGATAAAGATTACCCGATAGATGCATTTGATAAAGGATAATCATTTCCTTTTGCATCAAAATACACTTTTTGAGACAGGTATCATGAAGATAACTTCAGGATTCGATAAAGGACATGTTGCTTTTTAAAAAATTGCCTTAAACTCATTTTACACAATTTTACCCAATTTTACCCCTACAGGTCGCCGCACTTGCCCTTAAGTTTGAGGTAAAAGAACTCTTCTTGTACAGAGATTCTGAGTCACGCATCGTCCATAAAGATCTAACAAGATTCCAGACTTTACTCGCTGATTGTAAAGTGATCTATGAACGATGCCGCCTTTATAATACATACCTCCTCTGATAGCTTACTATTCGTCACGCTCATAAGATAATTGCCTAAATAATTGTTTGCCATTTTGAGCAAAGAAGAAAAAAACTGTTTTGATTACTGAACGTTTGAATTCTAAAAATGCCTAAGTGTTAATCAGCAGTCAAGCAGTTTAAATACAGTTAATGAACCCAATGATGTCATTAACTGAACTCCTTGCACCAATGGTAACAGCTTCTTCAGCCCCAAAAAATGACTTAGGCAAGTAGCTTATGAGCGTGAAGTATTGTCTCAAGATCTCCTGAGGTGCTCTATGAGCGTGAACTGTATGGTGGGTTAATTAATATAATATAATGGGCCTCTGCCCCCTTTTCTTTGTCACTGAATACTGATGAGAGTGATGGTGGTGGTGGTGGCGAATCCAGAAATTGTTCTGTTTGAAATGAAGTGGGGTAGAACTGTCTGCCTTCGCTGCCTTCCTCTTAGGAATGAACAGCTTCTTCCCAGTGGCCAGGGAGAGGGAGAGAGAGAGAGAGAGAGAGAGAAAGAGAGAGAGAGAGAGAGAGAGTGAAAGAGAGAGAGAGACAAAGAGGAAGAGAAACACAGACAGAGAGCGAGGGATAGATAGATAGATAGATAGATAGATAGATAGATAGATAGATAGATAGATAGATAGATAGATAGATAGATAGATAGATAGATAGATAGATAGACAGAGAGAGAGAGAGAGAGAGAGAGAGAGAGAGAGAGAGAGGGAGGGTAATCAAGCTTTAGGAGAGCTGTCCTCACCCCCTATATGCCACTGAACAGCAATACCAGATTATGGGCATGCAATTTTTTATGGAGAGTGCTGACTCCAAATTCACAAGCTTTATGCAGAATCACGCATACGTTTGCCATTTCTTGGTACTGTCAAATTTCCTNGAGAGAGAGAGAGAGAGAGAGAGAGAGAGAGAGAGAGGGGGTAATCAAGCTTTAGGAGAGCTGTCCTCACCCCCCTATACGCCACTGAACAGCAATACCAGATTATGGGCATGCAATTTTTTATGGAGAGTGCTGACTCCAAATTCACAAGCTTTATGCAGAATCACGCATACGTTTGCCATTTCTTGGTACTGTCAAATTTCCTGACAGAAGTAGAGATTAGCAGCGAGGCATGGTAGATCTAAGTGATTCGGAAAACTGATACGGTATCTTTAAGACAGGCTAGTTCTTTTATTTAGAAAATAATCAAAGGTATGAAGCGGAGGACAATAAGAAACAGTTTCAGGACGCCATTGTCATAAAATGACGTTGTCGATTCAGGTGTTTCAATATATTTTTTAAGTTCCAAATTGTTGGCCTTTTCAGTCCTTCATTGAAAAGTAGATCTAACATTTTTATTATATGTATAATCACCATCTTCGTCATCACCTTCATTGTCGTCATTACCATCACCTCACAACAGTAGCAGTAAATTATCACAACATTGATCTAAGTATAAATCCCCCTAAGTGCTGATTTCTTGTGGAGGTGGTTGCGGTGAGGTGGTAGTGGTAATAGTGACGATGATAATGGTAATGGCGATGATGATGTTTAGAGCGTTGAAATTGAAATAAATGTTTAGAGCGTTGGATCAATACATGCAGATATCAAACAGTTCTCAAAAATATGCAAAAGCAAAAATAAACTATTTATAGACGCGTAGATCTATAATAATTGTCTTCAATGTGCTGCAAAGTAGAATCCAGCCAAAAATAGCACTGGCACGCCTGGTCTACCCACAACCTGTAAACATTTAACAAAAATATATCTCTCTCCATTCAGTTCTAAAATCCGAGCCCTTGAGGATAGCTCATCTTCCCGACTGGCCACACTTCGGGAACACTTTATAATTATGCCGACGTTATACAACTTTAAAAGATCAGACGGCATAATATTACCATGCAAAAGCGTGGCATCGGGCCGAAGTCTCAAGCTCTTACTGACCCCTGGATCGGGAAAAACAAGTAAGAAAAACTGAAGAGTGTCATTCAAGATAAAACAGAAACAAATGCAACCCCCCCCCCCTCCTCCTANTCCTAATTCCAAGCAGCATCAGTTAAAATGTCACACAGGCAGCTTTAAACGTCATTATTTCCTTTAAAGGCGGCCCCTTCTTCTTGTTTAAGATCCATGTCGACTATCATAGGCAGTCATGGATCTATTCTTGGTTGTGGCACCCATCCAACTTGCTTGCCCATCCAGATATTTTTTCTAGTTGTCTTCGGTTATCTTACAAAAACAATTACTTTTCCAGTTGTTACCAAATACTCTTTAAACAGCACTCTGTTTTCAGTCTTTAATTCAGCATTCAAGTTGTTATCAGCTTTCTGTTTCCAGTTTAGCTTTCGAGTTATCATCAACCTTCTGTGTCCAATTCAATTTTCGAGATTTCACCAAATTCCGTTTCATGGGATTTTAGTTCTCAAGTTGTTACCAACCTTCTGTCTCCAATTTTGTCTTGGAGTTGTTAACCAATGTTCTATCTTTATTTTAGTTTTCAGTTGTTACCAATCTTCTGTCTTCAAATTAGATTTCGAGTTGTTATCAACCCTTTGTCTCCAATTTAGATTTCGAGTTGTCACGATCCTTCTATCTCCAATGAAGTTTTCCAGTTGTTACCAACCTTCTGTTTCCAATTTAGTTTTCGAGTGTTGTTCAGTGCTCTACCGTCTGTCTCCATTTCTTAACCTTCCATTCCAGTTTAATTTTCAAGTTGTTACCAAGTGCTCTCTACCTTCTGTCTCCAGTTTAGTTTTGCTACCAACCTCCTAGTCCTATCCCCAAGTTAGTTTTTCGAGTTCATATCAAGGGCTCTCTACTTGCAGTCTCCTTGGTACAGTTCTATTGATATTCACTGTCTTCCTGTCACTGTTGACAGTAGCCTTAAACAGTTGAAACTTTTTACCTTAACCTGATTATCAAGGCGTCACTGAACAAATTAAGTTATACACTTAATAGTCTTACCCTGACCAGTCTGACCCCCTTAGCGCTAATAAACAACATTGAACAACGTATCAAAGATCAGTTTCTACAGGAATGGCAAATTCAAATTTCTGAATCTAGTAAGGGTAAATTTTACCAAATGTTTAAAGAACAGTTTTATTTTAAACCCTATTTGGATACCCTACCATTTAAACTTCGAGTTTGTCTTAGCAAACTGCGTATGTCTAATCATAAGCTACCAGTTGAACAGGGGTGTTGGCTAAATATTCCCCATCATGAAAGGATATGTCCCTTATGCAACCAAAATATACTGGGGGATGAATTTCATTAATATATTTTTGAGTGTAGTTATCTATCTGAAAGCAGGAAAAAATATATCCCACGGTATTTCTTCGAAAACCTCAACACACTTAAAGCAAACACACTGATAAACTCTATTGCAAAACAACGTCTTGTGGGGTTGGGAAAATTTTCCCAACTAATACTAAATACTTGACTTGTCTATCTAATTTACCGTCAGAACCCATTCCTTATCTGTATGTACGTACTATGACTTTAAGTTATTCTTTCCTGGTTATTGAACATGCACACTGTTTTATCATGTTGACTGCTCTACCATCTTATTATGTAAATGTGTCTTATATCCATGTGATGTTCCAACGACATCTTGGAAATAAACCTGAATTGAATTGAATTGAATTAGCGTGACAATGACTTTGTCATGCACAACCTGGAATTAATTGTACTGGATACGACCCACGAACCTGCGCTTTGCTTACCTTAGCCAGTGGCATGCAGCCTTTGTAATTTGCGACACACTGTTGCGTGCGTTTGAAATCGAGTATGCCATTTGGCATACAGAAATATAGGCCACACTAGAAGCAGTGTGCCATTTAAACGCACACTGGATTTTATCTTCGTTGGGATTCTCATGTTATTCTCAACGTTTCAGTGCTGTTCTCCAGGTATATTGTTCCCCCTGATGTTTTTCTGTTGTGCTCTGGTTGCTTATGCATTACACTTTCTATAATTATGTCACGAAAAGGCTTCCAGATTATTATGGTTTATGTGATAATTTTTCAGCCTGTTGTCCTTATATGTGAGAATTGTCTTCTTGCAGTCTTGCCTATATTTTTGTTTTCAGTGTTATTATTCCTTCCTAGCTTGCATTCACCACCGCTATTTAAGGAGGGCAGTGTTTCTTGAGTTGGCAAATAAATGGACTAATCAATCCTGTGGGTACATCAGTACAATATCTTGTTGTAAGCCACAAACTAGACTACTCTCGCTTAGTTGTTTTAAGCAATACGATGGAGTTCAGAGCCCTGTAAAGATATGTATCATTTAGCATCGGGCAGAAATAACTGTATGTCTCTTTGTTTTAATTTTTCGGAGAAATCACAATCCTTAAACAGCTTCTGTGGCCGTGTGCATAATCCTCGTGTTTGTTTCCGTACTGCGGTAACCACTGGAAACTCGCAAACTTTAGAAGTGTTCTTTGTGGTTAACGAAAGAGGTTAACTAATTTGTGGATTACGCATACGGCCATTGGTTCCTTCCAAGAATCAGGGTTTCAGGAATCAAAGTTCTCTAGAGCAACGCTGCTTACTATATACAACTATGACCATACTAGGGTCATATTCCTCATGACTTTCTAGTGTCTCGGGAAATTTAAGTTCTCAGGTGTCTATTTCATTACATGATTGGTGTTTCAGTGATATCATACCCTACGGAGCCGCATATCTCCAACTGTACACCACAACATATTCCTGTGTTTAAGAGGTATCAAACCCAAAAGGACTAAATCTCTCGCTGCCCTCCTGAGCTAAAACATTAAAACGTAATATACTCCAATAATCTTTTTTTTTACCAGATTATTTGTGAGATCTCGGACTGTGCTTTACACCAACAATGACCACGGAAGACGCCCCTGAGGGTACAAATGATGCAAGCCAGCAGCCTCATGTAGACGACATCTTTCACGCTTTGGGGCCAAGGGGACGTTACCAGATTCTGCACTTGCTGGTGTCAGTTTTGATTGTCTTCCCTGCCTGCTTTCAACTACTGGACAATGTCTTTATCAGTAAGAAATACTTTGGACATCATACATTACACAACATATAGTGGGGGAGGATGTTACATCGATCGTGCACTTTTTGGTACCAACATACCGCTTTTACGACAAGTTCCTTACGCCAAGTGATAACGAAAATGAGGTGGGCCCACCTTGGCAGAACCCTCCTGTGGATGGTAGGCGTCAGTAATGATCCTTCTTTGTTTAAGTAAAATACGAGTTTTCAACCCCTTGGCGTTCTGTAAAATCAATACCGCTTAATGTAATGATACATTTTTTTAAACAGAGCATAGCAAGACCTTTCCATCAATATGCAACACTTTATNTGGTTCCTTCCAAGAATCAGGGTTTCAGGAATCAAAGTTCTCTAGAGCAACGCTGCTTACTATATACAACTATGACCATACTAGGGTCATATTCCTCATGACTTTCTAGTGTCTCGGGAAATTTAAGTTCTCAGGTGTCTATTTCATTACATGATTGGTGTTTCAGTGATATCATACCCTACGGAGCCGCATATCTCCAACTGTACACCACAACATATTCCTGTGTTTAAGAGGTATCAAACCCAAAAGGACTAAATCTCTCGCTGCCCTCCTGAGCTAAAACATTAAAACGTAATATACTCCAATAATCTTTTTTTTTACCAGATTATTTGTGAGATCTCGGACTGTGCTTTACACCAACAATGACCACGGAAGACGCCCCTGAGGGTACAAATGATGCAAGCCAGCAGCCTCATGTAGACGACATCTTTCACGCTTTGGGGCCAAGGGGACGTTACCAGATTCTGCACTTGCTGGTGTCAGTTTTGATTGTCTTCCCTGCCTGCTTTCAACTACTGGACAATGTCTTTATCAGTAAGAAATACTTTGGACATCATACATTACACAACATACGTAGCATTCACAGTTTAGATAGTACTGAGTGCCTGATATCATAGTTCAACCCTCATTTACTCCAGTGTGAAACAATTTCGTTTTGGCTGTCATAGCGTAGGCATTCATATTTTTGTCCTCAGTTGCCGGCTGATGCGTTTGCCAGCATGATGAGATTTATGGCTTGGAAATGTCTAACACTAGTTTAATTACAACTTTATGGAAAAGGGGCGTCTTCTCTGCAAATTACAATTGTCCTAATCTTACCATCCATTTGAGAGAAAAATACACCATTTAGTACATGGGTGTGCAATTTTCCTCGAAAACGTATATGCACTTAAGATGAGACGTTGCACACAATGTAGACTGGCATTACAACTTCAGGAAAAGAATAGCACTTTATCTTAAGATCATAAAGAAAGTGTTATAGGAACACAATAAGGGACAGGTACAGCATTCCTGTACCTGTCCCTTATTGTGTTCCTATAACACTTTCTTTATGATACAGGGGCGTAGCGTCTATTTAATCTATTAATCTGAGATTACCAACATTTTATCTATCTGTCTAATACAATTTTATTCATCTATGTTTTCTGAAATACAGTATTCAAACACTGTCTTTGTCTTATTTCACCTATGAGCCATTTACACGCATTGGCAGTACCATTTTGCCAACGTTAGCTAGTTTTCTTTCGGATAATCCGGGAGCCTCTACACAGTCTTACAGATTCAAAGTTCCCAGATCCTCAGTGCAATGCACCCACAGGCAATATCTAAAGAAAGAAACGTAAAAAAAAAAAGTGGCCAATAATCTGATGGAAAAATTTGTTGCCGGTACCCTCTATTCTGACGGTTCTTTGTTGTTCTGTCACAAAAGATCCTTTTCGTGCACGAATTACAGAATTTTTGTTTTCTTGCGGCAACGAGAGGTTGACAGTCTAGAGTCAGACCGAAACAGGGTTGCCATATTTGGCTGTTTTGGAGCCAAATACCAATTTTTTTATAATTTTATAAGCCCGTGCCCACCCCCCTCCAAGTAAATATAGATTTTAATGCTAGGTTACCAAAAAATTCACCCTCGCTACACCTCTGTATACAGAGAACAGGGTCAAGATATATTACATAAAAAATGAAAGAATACCCAGCATCCATTATCAGAGAACATTGCTCATGCTTCTCTTCCCCAGTTCGAGCAGTACCCTACCACTGTGCAACACCAGCTAACGACTCTGCCTTTTGGACCAAGTATGAAGAAGTAAAAAACATGACTGTTACGTACGACAAATGTAACATCAAGATTTCCTCAAACGGACAAGTCATCGAGACAGAGAAATGTGTGGCTGGTATAGAGTTTGAATGGCCAGTGGAATATTCGGTTGCATCTCAAGTAAGTAAAGAATGTGAGTATTATCTCAGTGAGCAATGTCTCTTGGATAAGTACACATAGGCTGAGGGTCTAAAATTTTTCATCTTCAATGTCGACCCCATATGAATTTAACACACCTGGATAACATCAACATCTGTTTGGTTATTTTTGTGGATCTATAGTCTTATTTGTGTATACAATCACTGAGAAGGGGGAGTTGGGGACGTGGGAATGTTAAAAGTTCAGAATGCAATACAACGCAGGAACAGCCAAAGCAGAAGAGATACCTTACATGAATAAACTGTAACAGATTCGCTGCCATACACATAAAACGTATGTACAGTCATGCAGTCTGCTGTATAGCATAGACACAGCCTCCTAAGTAAAGAAGATCTCTATCTTACCTGCGTGAATAAATTATAGCAAGTAGCATGGCTATCTTGTTCATAAAGCGCATGTAGCGACTTAGATCTACAAAGGTCTAAGTAAATGTAACATCGCAGAGATTTGTGAGAATGTCTCTGGCAAACACGACCTTACATGAGGTCCGAGGCCTAGTGAATTCCAAGCTTTTTTCCCCTCCTGTTTTACTGTTTCTTTATTTTACTTCTTTTGTTCCATCTATCCTTTTATTTACCTACATATTTCATCGTTTTTTGTTTTTTTTTAAAATTCATCCATCCGTCAATCACACATTAATTTGCTCATCTTCTCATTCAGTCACTCTATTTATCCATCAATTTCTCCATCCATCCAGATCTCCATTGGTCATATCCCTTGAACAGTTGAACAGTGAATCAGCAGAACTAGTCGCCATTATGTGTATTATTCTGTCTTGTGTTTTAGACCTCCTTATGCAATGAGGAACAACAATAGCAACATTAAAAACAACCTGAATTTTGCTTTAAATTTTCCTTACAGTTTAATTTAGTCTGCGAGAATGCCAACTTCGCAAAGCTCGCTCAGACGTTGGTCATTGGGGGTCAAGGAGTTGGAGCTTTTCTTATCACCATCTTTAGTGACCGTTATGGCCGGAAGATAGCTATGACAGGGTCAAACTTCGGTCTTCTCGTTTGTGGACTTGTGATCGCTTTTGCACCAAACTACATAGTCTTCGCCATTTTCAAGTTCCTCATTGGTGGTTTCCAACAGGTAATTAATACTGTAATAATTAGAAATGACAATCCACGCTAAGACCTTACGCTGCAACTTTGTAAAAAAGGCAGATTAAATTGTTTCGCAACTTTTGAAAAAAAAATTATTATCTCAAATAGGCAGTAAAGCAAAGTAGATCAATATCTCGAAGATCATACTCCTAGCAATGCAAGAGATGCAAAACATCAGCAATAAGTTTTTTCAGAGTTATGTCTTTTTGGACTACTTCGGAGTAAAGGCTTAACGATCATTATAATTTTTGATAGTTTGAGCAAAACGGCTAGACAGGGCGAAAATGATAGGATGTTCCTAGTAAAACAAATACTAGAAAAATCACTTTTAGCGTCGTCATATGAAGGGTGTGACTTTGTTACCAAGGCTACATTTTGTTTGCTTCCTGTAGTATAACCAAATGGAAAGCCAAACCTCTTCCTTAGCAAGAAAAGTGTCATTTCTGGGCAAGCCAAGATGGCTGCTACTACTGCGGAAGCGACAGGAAACAATGCATTGACTTGCGGGTGATGTTTGCTATACTTATATCGTTGCCTCACTCATTAGCATAGAGACCATCTTGATTCCTGCTACATCCACCTCCGACAGAAGACTGTTGATAAGATGTTCCACTTACAAACTCGCAGATGGTTGCCATCATGTTGCCGAGCTTTTTCCTCCGGTTATATGCAAAGACGAAAAACTTCTAACAAATCCCTGGTAGGCACACTCTTCCTCACTGTAATTGGCGCACTAACCAAAAGCAAGAATCAACGGTGGTTGAGGCAAAGCTGAATGAGGCAAAGATATTTAAGTATAGCAAACACCACTCGCAAGTCAGTGCACTATTTCCTGTCGCTTCGGCATTAGCCTCAGCCATCTTGTCTTGCTTAGATATTGATAACTTTCTTTGCTAGGGAAGGCGTGTGGCTTTCCATTTTGCCAAACTGAAGAGACCAAACAAACATAGCTCCTGGTGTTCTCATTTGACAGGGCGTTCTCACCTCCATGAGTACATACTGCCTCGAACTGTTTACTCGGAAAGACAGGCGTGCGATGTCCGTAGTCAGTGGCTGTCTGTGGGCTGTGGCCGCGGTCACTATGCCTTTGTGGGCCTATCTGCTGAGATTCGAGTCTTGGCGCTATCTACAGGTGGCACTCACGCTGACGTCGCTGGCAGTCATCCTTCAGTGTTGGTAAGATTTGTGGTGGCATTTCATTAAGCTCTGTGTTAGTTTGGTGAGTAGCAAAAGGGAGTGAAAGTGACAGAGAGACAGTCGGTGACCTGGGGATGCATGGAAGGAAGGATAACAAGGAGAATGAGGGGAATGGGAAGTGGAAGAGAGAGAGAGAGAGAGAGAGAGAGAGAGAGAGAGAGAGAGAGAGAGAGAGAGAGAGAGAGAGAGAG
>JAWQUT010000320.1:719188-730499 GCA_033807755.1 Ellobium chinense
CCCCCCCTTCCACAAAAAAAACCCCACCAAAACCTTTAAAGATCTTTCCCAGTCTTCATTTTGATCTATGAGTCTACGATTTCAAACAGATGTTCCCAAGAAGGATGGAGATCACCGCCATCAGTACAGGTCAAAACTTTGAGGTGAATATTGATTCTACTGAGACCCCTGATGGAAAGGAGTCCGCGGAAGTCCCTAACGGAGACACAGTTGGCCAACCCTTGCACATTACAGCAGCCAAGAAGATGACCCTTATAGACCTTCTCAGGGTCAGACGCCTATTGATCAACGCAGTTTCCATTTGGTTTGCTTGGTAAAAAGTATTCTTTTTCTTTTTGGACAAATATCATACTCCATATGAACGACGCTCGGAGAAGAAGATGATCGAGTGCAGGTTATAATAATAATAATAATAATAATGATAAAAATAATGACAATGATAATAATATTAATAAATGATTAAGAAGTTTCAATTCCAGGCTAATCCCCAATTACACAGCGCTACTACATCATTACCCCAACAGACTTGATCATCTAAATTTCTCAGCTCTTGGGGAGCATACAGTGCTGCTGATAACAGTTCTCTCTTTATCTGCTATCACAATCTCTTGCAGGCTTAGATTCTACCCATTATGTGGCATAGCAATACCATTTCAAATTTCATTTCCTATTCTGCTAATGGCTTTGTTTCATCGTAGGCTCCGATGGCATTACAAAGGAATGCAGTGATCCAAAATACGATTTAAATAAGAACGCCATTTATAGTATTCCTGTTTCAGTAGTGAGTAGAAGTTGGTAAGCAATGTTTTATATGTTCAGCTATTAACATTAACTTTATAGTCTTATAATCTTGCTATTCCAGGTTCACAGTTGCCTTGGGATATTTCACCATCTACTTGACCGCCACGTCATTGCACGGGGACCCTTATGTCAACTTCGCACTGGTGGCAATGATGACTTTTCCAGGGAGAATCTTCTTCTTTCTCTGCGTTAACAGGTACGCGTAGTCTCTCTCTTTTAAGTCTACATCCAAGTCTACTTCCCTTTGTCAAAGCCGTTATTCGAAAATCTAGTTGACAGCTACATCACTGCATGGAGATTCTTTTGTCAACTTCGCATTGGTGTCAATGATGACTTTTCCAAGGAGAATCGTCTTCTGTCTCTGCATTAACACGTAGTCTCTCTTTTTTAAATCTACTTCTATTCGTCAAGACCGTTATTGCACAATCTGTTTGACCGTCACGTCATGGCAAGGATACTGTTTGGTCAGCCTCGCAATTGTGGCAATGATGACATCTGACAACAGATAAGGCAGCGTCGAGGAACATTTGAGGAAAACATATCCGGACGATCAACAAGACACCCCACTTGACCACATGGTAGGGCTTATATGGCATGGAGAACTAGGCGTTTTCTTCTCAGCGTTAACAGGTGGTGTATCACATTTAAGCCCACACTTCCGTTCGTCAAGGCTGTAAAGAGACCCAGAGTATGTCACACACGTAGGTATATGGACACAGCGACACCTTAATAACAAGTATTCATTTAATGAGGATGGATACTTTGGATGGTCGTCATTTACATAGGATGAGTGTGTGTTTGTGTGTGTGTGTGTGTGTGTGTGTGTGTGTGCGTGCGTGCGTGCGTGCGTGCGTGCGTGCATGCGTGCGTGCGTGCGTGCTCATATAAATTTCAAGAAACGTCGGAAGTGGCTTTTCGCGAGGATCTTGTTTTGTGAGCTCTGCCTAATTTGATTTCTTATTTTCATGTGTGTATGAGGGCAGAAGAATTAGAATAAAAATAAAAGGACCCTTGTCTTCCCGGACAGGTATTTTGGTTCAACTCGCAAAATTTACAAAGTTTAGATACTCACAAAAATGAAACCAACACTTCAACAGTATTTTCTCATCGAGTGTTGAAACCATGGGGTCTTCCTAGTTGCAAACATCATTTTTTCCTTTGACGGTGCAGACAGGAAATTCACAAAATACACACGTTACATAGCACAACATAATCTGTTTTAAATAATATGTCGTTGCTCTATAACCTTGCAGAGATATCGTTAGTTCACCAGATACCACAAATGCAATACAGACTTTAATCGGAAGTCCAAGCAAACCAGATGTAATAATAGTATGTGACATTATAGCCAGAACTCAGTCAAGCTCAGCTCGCTTCCGCTCTAGTTTTAAGTTTGGCAGCAAAAAAAGTGGACAAAGCTACCACTCTCTTCTTTCTCCAGTTGTAAGAGAAGACTAGTGTTGATGCCAATATGCTCTTGGCCCGCTATGTCATTAGTACCCCGTGACTAAAGAACATTAGGAATCCTGAACGAAATGCCTCCGTTTCGTCATGCTGTAACGTGATGGCTTCACGCCTTGTTCCGAACTGAATTCACTGCCGGCAAATGCAAATTTCATCAAGATTTTAAAGACCATGAAAGTGCTAAAGGTTGCGACAACCAAATTGTAAAACCTTGTTTGAGCCGCTTAGTAGAATGTTCTCCTCGAACCACCGGATTGCCACAGGATTGTTCCGAGATGGCCAAGGTTGCCCCATAGGTCTGGAGTCACTACTCAGATTGTATGTTGTATATAGCCAGAGTACTTCATTTAGATTTTTTGCAATATCAAATAGTGTGAAAAGGTGATAAACAATCGACTTTGTATTGCAGATCACAAACCCCAACAAGTAAATTAAACTTGTGCTTTTCCATTTTTATTCTGCTGTTATTGACTCTAATTATTTTGTACCATTTATGCAACCACAACTTACAATGCCATTTCTCCCTCCTCTCCCCCCCCCCCCNTTTTTTTTTCAAACCTCTGCAGATGTGGAAGGAAATTCACCACCATGGCATTGTTTGGATTTCTAGGTGGAGGACTGTTAGTTGTGGGCATTTCCAATTACATGCAAGGTAAGACGGAATATGATACATCTTTTTTTTTTTTATAAACAGCTTTAATTGAGGAAAGCAAGGAATTAGTTAATACCCATGTGTACGGATGCTTCAATGGTTATAATAATAATCTGACCAGGGCTAAGTGTTGGTCAGCCATTCATACGGAGGAACAATTATTATTTTAGATACAATCTCACAATCTCGAATCCTTTGCGTATAAAAACGCTGAATATTGGATGAAATGTGCTGTTCACAGCCCGGTATTTTCCTTGTCAGTTAAGAGCTTGCGCATTAACGATGGGATCTCTTATCTCGTAATAATTACATTACCTTTGCATGCTGAACGCCACTAACGGTGCATTCATCACCAATGCACTAATTGATCTCTCTGTCTCTGAGACAGATAATTTGCCTTTGACTGAGACACAATACTTTTCCTATGAAAATAGCAGTTTTAAATCCGTTTAGATCTGACATGAGTATAGTTTCCCCACATTCGCTCTTCCTCCAATTCAAGCCCCCCCCCCCCNCCAACACACACACACACACACACACACACACACACACACTCACATTCTTGGGCAGCACCGGGACACGTTATTGAGTTCATGCTCCAATGAATGTTTCTCATGTATACAGAGTATAACGTGGAGGCCTTTGGAAAATTGTCTCTGGTTGGCTCCATGTTTGCTATGATGGGGGCTGCTGGTTCTTTCGGATGTGTCTTCTTCTACACTCCAGAGATGTTTCCTACCAACTTCAGGTATACTCGACCAGACTTCGTTAACTTGTAGGCATCATCACCACCACCCACCACCACTATCTTCGTCATAACTGATACTTCCAATACGCTGAAATAATTACACGTTTTTGATAAATACGGTAAAATATATGTATCATATTTCAGATTGTTTTAAGATCACTTAGATGTCTACTTGCTTCGTGACAACTACACAAGCAACTACAGCAAGAACAACGGCCACAGCAGCTGAGTAGTAGCAATAGCAACCGCAGCAGCAGCGGCAGTAGTAGTAGTAGTAGTAATAATAATAATAGTAATAGTAGTAACATTTTAAGAACAACTGCATCATTATTCTGATCAAGAATCAAGAGAAGACATGAGAAGATTTGCTTTCTTTTAATAGACAGCGATGTTGCATAATTATCTGAATAAGATTATATTTATTATGTAAGCTTGTGACTTACAATTAGCAAAATAAACCATCGAAGAAACTGTCATTTTGAGAGAGTCAAACAAGCGAAGCTTAGTTTCTGAGTAGTTTTTGTAGTCCCCTAGATCTAGAGCAATAGTCCTGTTAGGAGGCTAGAAATATTCCCTAAATAATTTCCCCTAGATGAAGAATATATTTAAGGCATAAGTCTTGGAATTTTCCATAACAGAAAGACTCAGAGAACAAAATAGTATGCCTATTATTTTCGCTAAAGCAACTGATGTTTTTGTGGATGGATTGTAATCAGGGTTATCTGATCAGGCTATTTCTGTAACACTCGAAATAGAAATGGGTTTGGCAGGAAATAGAACTTGTTAAAGCTTGATGCAGACTCGAATGGAAGGCCAGAGCCAGGAGTTTTAAAAAAGTGTATTTCCCAGAAGTCAAGACAAAAAGCCAGCAAGCCTTCCTATGGTCTAAGGAGAGTAACTGCAAAAAAATATCCTATAGCAGGCTCTTGACATTCTTATCATTATGTCCCTTGGGATAAGTCAGTGTTGTTGTTACTGGCATCTTGTTTTTTTACTTTCTTCGAACCTATAACTGAAATGTACAATTTTTTAAGTTGGACTGTGATTATTGCTCTATTTTTCGAATGAAGTTTAAATCACTGTCATTGCTCGGTCTTTTGAGGGGAGGACAAATTCATGGAGTCAACATCCAAAATTGTTCACAGATCTCTTTCAAAAATAGTCACCTTGCCTTCTGATTTGGTCTCCAGTTTTTCATTAGGCTGGTTTTGACCACGCGTTAATACATTAGGCTCAAACTCTACTGAGACTTTGACACTGGTTGCTTCATCAAGATTACAGGTCTCTTTACATATTTCTGAATTTCTACACCCTAACACTATTTGTCTGGGCTACCACAAAAGGGATTTTATATATTAGCAGATCAGTAGCAATAACAATAACAATGACAATAACAATATGTTTATTGAGCTCAGACAACTATCTGCTATAAATGAGCAAAATAACAATAATTTCAATAAGCAATTCACATTCTGCCCTTCCTCTCTCTGCATTGTATATAATTAGTGACTTGACCTATGCCAGAAACCTTGTACTAAATGCCCTTCACATAGACTAAGCCTTGCGTGAGTTCTGTTTGCCACGACTCCTGCTACTCACTTTCCCCAAATCACCTCTTTATCTCATTTTCTACAGGAATCAAGCTCTCGGGCTGTCGTCTTTCATAGGACGATTTGGTGGTATGCTGGCACCATTTACCAGTGTTTTGGTAAGGAGACTCAAATGGTCTATAAGGCTTTCTCGAAACCTATAATTTTTTTTGTCTCTAGACCCTATAAAAGAACCGTGGAGCCATGCAAATTCAATGCTGATCTAGGGATTTTTATTTTCATAGAGCTAAAGTACTTTATAGCACTTTCTTCTTAAAGGGAAGAAATAGGGAAGTCATTGCCCAAAATGTGTCACAAATTCTCTTCAAAGACTAACAAATCTTTCTCTGACTTCATCCTCAATTTCATTTTTAGCACGATTTTGACCACGAGCCAGTGCATATATCCAGTTCACTTATTTTTTTTTTAGACAATCACTGATTTGGTCGGTTAATAGATGTTAAGAACCTGTAACTATATATCATTTATGACCGGCGTTGAAAGGCTCTAGCATGACTAATCAGAAAAGAAGATCGCTTGAAACGTTCAACGAGTTTGATGCCCTTCCTAAGGCAAAAGAAGAACTATGGCCCTTGTAATAAGATACGTAGGCCACAGCTAGATCAGGTTATATTGTTTACTCTGACATTCTCAGTCTTTCCTGCTTGTGCTGTAAAACCCTAAGTATATAGGTTAAACTAGTAAACGACATGCATCTCATATAACATAACTTTTAACATCAAGTTGCAGAAACCAAATTGTAAAAGCATCTTTGAGCCATTTAATAAAAATTTCTCCTCTAACCACAGGAACGCTCCGTGATGGCCAAGACTAGTCTGTAGGTCTGGTGCCACCACTGTGCTAGTATTATATACTATTTACAGTGGGGGTCTTTCATTTAGATTTTTCGTAATTTTAAATTACATGAAAAGTCAGAAAAGGATTAAAAATTTGGCCTTCTTTTGCAGATCACAGGTCTGCACAAATGAAATCCGCTGAAGCCATTGGGAAACACTGCCTGTAACAATTATTTTTTACAAATTTCAATTCAATGAATTTCACCACTTTTGTGGTGTTATATGATTATTTTTTTAATACTCTGCTACTAACGACTCTGATAGTCCAGATTTTTTTTTAATCATTTAGGCTCCTGCAACCTATTATAATAAGGAATCTTTATTCCGAAAGGGAACTGACCCCCCCAAAAAATCAATTTTTCCTAAAGTCTAACACAACATGAAATTATGTAAAAAAAGAAATAAAAAAAATCAAAGAATAGAAATTAATCAAGAGCGTCTTGAGGAGATCAAAGGTTTATTGGCCCATTTCTACAATCATAGACTAAATTTCGGTAGTGCTTATTGTTGGTACTAGATGTGCTGCATGTGCAATTTATTTGCTAGCACGCTTAAACTACTTAACAACAATTTGGTATCAGTCTTTGGTTGCAAAACGGACAAAGGTAGCATACAATGCACTGTCGATCTTCTTAGGCGCTACTCTTAAGACAGACGCGTCGCCTGTGATCACTCCCCATTATTTTTAAGTAAAGTATAACCTCGATTTAAGTACTGAATTAATAAGTATATGTTGTTTGTAACTGTAAGTATGAATTTCACATACATGGATACACCATTATTCTATAATTTTGTTATTTAGATGGGCTTCAGTATCAAGGATACTTTTCAATTCACGAAGGCGTACTTTATTTCGAGGTTTCACTGTACAGAAATGTGATCTGGTAAGAATCCCCCCATCCCCCACCCCACTTACACACACAAACTACGTACACTACCTGATAGACATATTATATTATAATTATATTCTTTTGTAGACTGATTCTAGAGTATAATTTTCCTCCACTCACCTACAGTTTACACATGAAACTATCATCGAAAGGTCATTTCGTCATGCTCATTCTACATTTGCCTAAGTCATTTTTTGAGGTTTCAAGTAACTGAGCACTTTCAAGCTGTTGCTCAAAGCAAAACAACGAGGCAGACGTGGTTTAGCTTGTGAAAATTGGGATATCAGAAATCTACGTTGTCTGAATACGAAAGAGAAGAGAAATGGCAGATCATAGCAATGTAAACAACTCGAATCATTAAAAAAAAAACACCACAAACTCCGGCAAATGTGGGATGAGCAGCGTGTCGATTTAACCACCACTGACTTCTGTCTTTATCACTCTTGCAGGCTGAGAAAGCAGTCTGGGCCCCTGGTGCGCTCATTGGTGGCTGTGCCATTGTGGTCTGTCTTCTCATTGGTCTGGTACTTCCGGAGACCAAGAAGAAAGAACTCCCACAGACAGTGGCCGAGCTCCAGGCCTGGTATACAGACAAGAAACCCACCCAACGAAGGACATCTGAGGAGAGCATGCAATAAACCGGACTAGATCTAAACTTACATAGACAAGAAAACCATTAAAGGAAGAGCAGCATCTAATAAAATGGATTAGATTTAAACTTACATAGACAAGAAAACCACCCAACGAAGGGCAGCTGAGGAGAGCATGCAATAAACAGGACTAGATCTAAACTTACATAGACAAGAAAAAAACAACTACCCAACGAAGGGCCTTTGAGGAGAGCATGCAATAAACAGAACTAGATCTAAACTTACGAGCGTTTTTGCCAAATACACCTTTGAAAGAATGGGACATAAGGTATGTTTGCGCTTCCCAGATATCAAGCTCAACGTCTTTTTAGAATGGATTGAGCAAAACAATTCTTTTCAATCAGACTGGGTCTAAACTTACGAGCGCTTTCCAAAATATAATTTTTATAGAAAAGACTTTCACCAGTTTCAAACGCTCAACTTTTTTAAAAAAATGAATTAATCAAACAAAGTCTTTTCACTAAACTGGATTAGATCTTTTCCAAAATATTCTTATGAGAGGAAGGGAGATAATGCAAAAGATGTTTGCTCTTCCCAGATATGACGCAAATCAAAATCCCTCAGCAGATCATGAAAAAAAATTGCCTATCAGTGAATGAAAATGGTGCATTGATATTTGTCAGATTAACCAGGCCTAACCACTACTGTGAAAGTAGAGCAATGCAGGAGAAAAGGCGTATGGGGTATAGGGGATGAAGAGAGAGAAGTGAGAAAGAGAAGAGAGAGAGAGAGAGAGAGAGAGAGAGAGAGAGAGAGAGAGAGAGAGGTGCGTTGTTTACTTGTAAGTGTGAGATTTGATTATTGTTATGCCTCATGTAGATTCTGCCACTAATTGCAGTAGCAGTCCTATCGAATATTTTGAATCACTGAATCAGTAAATATACAATCTATTTTTTCAAGCTATGCATTACTGAAGTATCATTACGTATCATTGAATGCCACTGCCTAAATATATTGGCCCACATGAAAGAAACTATTCGAGAAAAAAATACGTAATGGTTTACAGTTTGTATTTGTCGTGGATATTTATGAGAAGTATATAATGCCCACGCAGATTTTGAGTGGAGGAAAGGTTTTTTTTCAAAAGTACCATACAATAGTCATAGTTTGAGCAGTTGAAGATGAATAATAAGTAATTCTAACAATACCGTCAAGCCGGTGGAAAATGTACATTGATTTTCCCAGTGTCCTTCAGGCAGTGAACTGGGCTTTGCCTGACCTTTCCCCGCTACCCTTGAAGTCCCGTAAACTGGAAGATGGATGGGCGTTCGCGAAATAAACTATCATTTAAAAAACATGCTTAGAGAGTATTTTGACGGTTAAGGCCAATCAAAGTAACGTATTTAGAATGAAAGGAATATTCATAACCTACCCAGTTTCACATCGACTCGAGTATTTAAAGTATGATAATGACGCTGAGCCTGAATTCGAAAGTAAAGCTTGTTTAATGGAGAGCTTGCGCATAAGTGATGGGATATCTTACCATCGGAAGAATTACATTAGTACATACATCGGTGCTGAGTGCAACCTTAGTAGCGTTCAATAAACAGAGTTAATGTAATTCTTACGATGGCAAGAGATCGCATGGTTTATGCAGGCCCACTATGTTTTATGTCCATCTGAGAGGCGAGAATGCTCGAGTGTCGGAAAACAAAATATCTGTATCACTGGCATTGAATGAACGGTGATCGTCCTTAGATGACCTTGTGTTCCTCTGCTGTCCAATCTAGAAAGTTTCTCTAACATGACCCGTGACCCTGACCTACCAACTGATCACAGTAAATCAATTCTAGATGAGAAATTAATAATATGGTGAGCACCTACAGCCCTCGTGGCATGCACACTCTTCTTATGGACTTCTAAGTCTTTAACGCAAAGACTAGATTCCAGGCCGGTGAGATGAAGATCGTATTGCCTTAGATATTCTCACAACAACAACAACAACAACAACAACAACAACAACAACAACAACAACAACAACAACCAAAGTCTAAATTGTGCATGCTTGTTGGTGTGTTCTGTCCTTTCTATATTCCTGAGGGTCATTTAGCTTATTCGAGGCCAAGGCTATTTAGCTGAGTGATTCATGAGGTAAATTATGATTATTTGCCCTCATGAAAAACACCTACACACACACACACACACATACACACACACATACGGACACACACAGACACACACACACACACACAAAGACACACACACACACAACACACAGACATACACACACACACACAACACACACACACACACACACACACACACACACACACACACACACACCTGGATACCAAGACTTTGGGATCTGCACTTGCTACCCCTTTCTCTTTTCTTTACCTTCTCCTTTGGATTACTGCATGTTAAGAGAAATTACAGTGGATGGGCATGCATTATGCTCCTAGTTCTGCTAATAGACCTTTTTTTTTCTGTCACCGAGATGACACCAATGGCCATTTTTCTAGCCCTTTTTTCAGGATTTGGCTTAACTATTTTTTGGCTGTTTTTCCATTCTATGTTGGCGGTTTTCCAATTCATGACCTGAGAGTACTAAGAGCTAGAACAGGAAACAAATAGTGTGTTCTGCTTTTTGGGTTTTTGTTTTTTTTGAACACATGAAATTCAGTGGTATGAGGTCCGAGAGAAAACCTATCAAAGACTGGGCCACTGGGTTTAGAAAAAGAGGGTTCCTTTTAAGATCGAATCTCTTTCAGACCGTTATGGCAAAGGTAATGGCTATATGATGGCATTTCCTGGTATTGCAGTCTTACTGGACTTCACGAACTACAATCAGATGTGAATTTCACGTTCATGACTTGAAATATGATTACAATATCTACAAATGTCATGCACTGACAGTGCCAAACGGTATCATTACGCCCGCTGAAAGATCTGAATGTGGAACAGAAGTTCTCTAACTATCCTCCTTCAAATCGTAACAAGAAGTAAGATTTCGGCATGCGTGTCTGAGCATACACGATTATAATCTTAACACTTTTTTTAAAAAAAGCACGGTGACGCCTAGTTTGCAGTCCGCTTACGATGCATGCATTAAAAGCAAAAATATATTATTGTCACGAACAAAGACGACACACATCACGGCAATAGACAATAGACAACAGGACAGACGCACTAATAATGACAGAACACTATGGCTTACAGACATGATATATTTAATAACACAGTTACTGGTACTATTTCAATTTACAATAACAATATAGATTGCAGAAGCCTAATTGGAAAAAAAAATTGGTCTATCAGAGTCGATTGTAGCAGAGTATAAAATCTAGAAATAATCATATAGCATAAAACCACACCGCAAAAGTGGTGAAATTCAGTCTTCAATATGTAAACAAATTATTATTATTCCAGGCATTGTTTCCCAATGACTTCAGATGATTTTATTCGTGCGGACCTGTGATCCACAAAAGAAGGCCAAATATTTAAACTCTTTTCATATAATTTAAACTTGTGAAAAATCTAAATGAAGGACCTCCACCGTAAACAGTATATAATTTGAGCACAGTGGTGGCACCAGACCTGCAGACTAGTCCTGGCCATCTCGAAATGTTCCTGCGGTTCGAGGAGAAATTTTTATTAAATGGCTCAAAAAGGCGTTTACAGTCTGGCTCCTGCAACCTTTATAGACGCTAGACGCTATAT
>JAWQUT010000320.1:730754-740863 GCA_033807755.1 Ellobium chinense
TCATGAACATGGTTACCCCACCACGTGTTGCGC
Source organism: Ellobium chinense (assembly GCA_033807755.1). NCBI lineage: Eukaryota > Metazoa > Mollusca > Gastropoda > Ellobiida > Ellobiidae > Ellobium > Ellobium chinense. The sequence continues at coordinate 730,788 of JAWQUT010000320.1, forward strand.
GTCACTATATTATGAGCACAAATGACGTTACACAAACTTGTTGTTCTAGGTGAGCCTAGAAAAATGGTTCGAGAGTATATGTTGGAAATTTTAGGTCGATGTGACGAAAATTGACTGAGTTATTAGCAAACGGAACTTAATTATCAGCCTGCCCTCGTATATAGGTTGCAGGAGCCAAATTGTAAAAGCTTCTTTGAGCCTTTTAATAAAAATTTCTTCTCTGACCACAGGAATTTTGCGAGATGGCCAAGACTAGTCTGCAGGTCTGGTGCCATCACTGTGCTCAAATTATATACTGTTTACGGTGGGGATCCTTCGGTTAGATTTTTCACAATTTTAAATTACATCAAAAGGGGTTAAAAATTTGGTCTTCTTTTGCAGATCACAGGTCCGCACAAATGAAATCCGCTGAAGCCATTGGGAAACACTGCCTGCAACAATTATTTTTTTACAAATTCAAAACTGAATTTCACCACTTTTGCGGTGTGGTTTCATGTTATATGATTATTTCTACACAATCTGTCCGAAGGACAGATTTTATACTCTGCTATTATCGACTGGGATAGTCCAATTTTTTTGACCAATTAGGCTCCTGCAACCTATAGGAAAGGAAACCCCCGTTAGTACCAATGGGCGCTCCGTAATGACAGTTAATACCTACAGGAAAGAAGGAACCCCCCCCCCCCCCCCCCCCCNCCCCCAAAATGGGTGCTTCGTAACGACTCAGCAACCGTCAGTGGGTGCAAACATAAGACTCCACAACCCCGGGATGGGTGTGTGCCAGAATGAACTAACTTCTGATGCTCTTTAGGTATGAAGATGCCAATATATTTTTCACTGTTGGCTATATTAGGTTTTACACCTCTCATTAACTTATGCTGGGGTGCCGTTTCAAAATACTTTCCAAATATGTAGTATACCTCTTCCTTCAAATTTTGACACAAAGAAAAATGCACCTGAACCAGTTAGATTTTGAGAACTTAGGCAGTGAAGCAGACACCCTAGTATTTTAGGCCTTTTTACTCAGTAAACAGGGTAACCTTACCCACCTAGCAACAATCACAAATTTTATACTTGAGTGACTAAACCTCACCTATTCTGAGTCTACATATATATTTGCACCTATCTAAGCCTTTGAAATTAAAATCTAACCCCTTCCCCCCCTCCCCATGGCCAATATTTTGATTTTATAGGAACTATTTAAAATTGCATATTTTTATGCCACGTGCTATTGGCATCTTCATACCTGTAGGAGGAGCAGCTCAATAACATGTTCGAATAGCTCCACTGACGCACTCACTTCAATGAACGACCCCAGAGGTACAACCACTCACACTATCTTACAGTTTGTTATTATCATATACAACAATTCATAATGCATAGCCTGGGTATTCCTATAGCTCTCATCACTAATAGTGTAATCATTCACTCATATTGCACATATCAACAGTCCTATATACTTCACTAGGGAGCAAACAATATCAAGCCTTTCATTGCTATGGCTTTTATAACTAAAACCACAAGGAAATTACGTAACGTCGAGGCTATTGTTGACATTTATTCTCTAACATTCTGATATAATTATGTGGTCTGATGGCTGTGTGATAGTCGGTATTTTAAACTATTTACTTATGCAAATATTCACAAGGCTACCATCGTTTATAGTCGACATGTATAATTTGACGTCACACTGAGTCTACGAGAGAGAGAGAGAAATAGAGAGAGAGAGAGAGAGAGAGAGAGAGAGAGAGAGAGAGAGANAGAGAGAGAGAGAGAGAGAGAGAGAGAGAGAGAGAGAGAGAAAAGAAAAGGGAGGGGGGCCCCAATATCGTGAAGAACAGCCCTCATCCCCCTCCGCCGCTGGACAGCAATACCAGATTATGGGCATGCAATTTTTTATGGGGAGTGCAGACTCCAAACTCACAAGCTTTATGCGGAGTCACACACAAGTTTGCAGTTTTTGGTATCGTCAAATTTCCTGACAAAAGTATTGATTAGAAGTGAAGCATGGTAGATCTGAGTGATTCGGAAAACTGATACGGTATCTTTAAGATAGACTAGTTCTTTTATTTAGAAAGTAATTAAAAGTATGAAGCGGAGATCAATAAAATATAGTTTTAAGACGTCATTGTCATAAAATAAAATTGTCGAGTCAGGCGTTTCAATACTTATTTTCAAGTTCCAAAGTATCTACTTTTTTTATTTCTTCATTTGGGAACTAGATCTAACATAATATGGATACAAATATAGTATCATCATCATCATCATCGTCATCAATTTCATTGTCGTCATCACCATCACCATCATCATCGACAAAACATCCAAACAACAACTTTGACAACGACACCATTCCAACAACTACAACAGTAGCAGTAAATTATCACAATATTGATTTAAATAATATACCCCCCTAAGTGTTTATTTCGTATAGAGGTGGTTGTGGTGATGTGGTAGTGATAATAGTGACGATGATGTAATGGCGATGATGATGGAGGCGGTTACTTAAAAAAAAAAATACGAGCGTTGGGTCAATAAGTGCAGATAGCAAACAGGTCTCAAAAATATGGAAAAGCAAAAACAAACTATTTATAGACGTGTATTTATATTGTCTTCAATATGCTGCAAAGTAGAATCCTGCCAAGGATAGCACTGGCATGCTTTGTCTACCCACAAGCGTGTAAAAAGTTAACAAACATTTTTGCATTTATTGTTATTTTAACTTACTTTCTTTTCCCGATCCAGGGGCCAGTAGGAGCTTGAGATTTTGGCACGATGCCACACTCATGCACTGTAAGATGCCATCTGATGTTCTAAAGTTGTAGAAGGTCAGCATATAAAGTGTTTCCGAAGTGTGGACAGTTGGAAACGTGAGATATGCTCAGGTACTCGGATTTTAGAACTGAATGGAGAAAGATATGTCTAGAGTTATGCCCCTTGAGGTTTCCACAATTCAGCGTTGAAGCATCCAAATTCGTCTTCGCCAGGGCTCTGCAGACCTTATTTAAGGGATTTGCGATAAAGCTGACCGAGTCTTCGGTACCGGGACGTCTTTCCACCACAGCTTTTAACAACAATGTATACGCGCATCTGTTTTCATTGTACAACAGTTTGGTTTTTGACGTAGAATTCGTATGTAGAGGCCCAGTATAATATTAGAGCACAGGCCCAGCTCTTAAACTGCTGTTTCGAAACTTGAATACATTCTCATTTTCATCTTCATCGTCCGTTACGTTTGGGTTTTGTTTTCTCCTGAATGTTGTCGTATGTATCATTAGAGGGCATCAACCTGAAAAGTTTATGTTCCTGGTCTTTCAGTAATAACGTCGAACAGGTTTGATGCTTAAAATGGCAGTCTAACAGAGTTCTCAGCGCGCTTCATAGACGACGATGCTAGCACTAGGCAAGACTCGGTATTTAGCTCAGTCAGAAACCACTTTCACTTTCAGTATCGTGAAAATTAAATGTAACTATACTTCACCATACCATTAATTCTTCTGATTTTACAATTTCTGAAATATTGTAGGACTTCATAATGAAAGAATTCAGGTAGGTCTAGACCTGGACACTGAGTGACGAATTAGATTTTTTTTTTCAAGGATTCGCCATTTCAACAGTTTACAATAACTCTTAATCTGTGTGAGAACATTTTATCAGTGTGTCAGAATGTTGTTATTTCCAAGTTTCACAGATGCTGTTAAGTGCGGCGTGTCTTGATTTAATTTCTTTTTTCTATTTTTAAAGGCATTTTAAGCGTTTACGGTAACTCTTAGTCTGTAATTAATGATTTTATCGGGGTGTTATATTGTTGCCATTTCCAACTTCCACAGATTTTGTAAAGTACACAATAATATGTCATGATTTGAAATAATTTATTAAGGTTTAGGCATTTCAATAGTTTACGATAACTCTTAATCTGTGTGATAACATTTTATCGGTGTGTCAGAATGTTGTCACTTCCAAGAGTTTGTAAAGTACAGTGTGTCATGATTCCATTTTTTTTTCAAGGATTAGGCATTTCAACAGTTTGCAATAACTCTTAGTCTGTGATTAAAATTTTTATGGTGTGTCAGTAATGTGTATTCTTCCCCACAGACACGCCGTAGCCGTTATTTATGATTTGATTCACATTGAATAAAAGGAAAAAAAAGTGTCTTTGTGGAACGGGTTATAAGGTTTTCCATATTTCTTCATGCTTCTGTGTCCTCTATGCCTCCACCCTTCCGTCTTCCCCCACCAAAAAAAAGGCCTTCCATCGAAAGACCGTTTGTGCTAGACTAGGCTTAGACTTAGTTTAGTAGCGCTTTCCGTCGACAGAAAACACCCTTTTTGGCCCTCGACACAATTTTACTTTTCAGTTTCTCATGTATATTAAACATCTTACAGATCTGCACTTTGCACAAGACGTTGGGCCTAATTCTGATGTATAATTTGACTAAGGTTATGGCTGCGGCGAGCTTTACCGTGTTTTACATATTGGAATGTACGGTTACTGATATGGAACCAAGGGGAAACGATTGAGCTTGCAATTGATGCTAAAATTGATGCTAATAGGCCGAGTGGTCAATAAGTTATTTGTGTGTAAAATCGTGTAAACAGGTCCGTGTGTCAGGTTCACCAGTTTATCTATGCGCTGGATACCCTTTCTACAACACGCTTTACTCGCATTGTGAACAACTCAGGGTGCATAACTCTTCTTTCCGCAGTCTTATATCCAGATAACTTCTATTTGATTTTCAAGTTGTTACCAAGTGCTCTTTACCCTCTGTCTCCAGTTTAGTTTTGTTACCAACCTCTTATCCCCAAGTTAGTTTTCGAGTTTACTGTTGACAGTAGCCTAAAACAGTTAAAACCATTTACTTTGATCTGATTAGCGTGACAATGAAATTGTCATGCATACATACAATTAACTGCACGAGATACGACACACAAACCAGTGCTTTGCTTACCTTAGCCAGTGGAATGCAACCTTCGTAATTTGGGACATACCTTTGCGTGCGTTTGAAGTCGAGTATGACATTTGGCATACAGAAGTACAGGCCACACTAGAAGCAGTGTGCAATCTAAATGCACAGTGGATTTTGTCGTTGTTGGGATTCTCATCTTATTCTCACAGTGTTATTCTCTAAGTATATTGTCCGCCCTGAAGTTGTTCTGTTGTGATCTGATTGCTTATGCATTACACTGTCTATATGTGATGAAATGGCGTCCACATTATTATGGTCTATGTGGTAATTTTTCAGCTTGTTGTCCTTATTTGTAAGAAATGTGTCCTTGCAGGTTTGACTGGCTTTTTTTTTTTCAGAGTTATTAATTCTTCCTAGCTTGCATTGATCACGCTAACGAAGGAAGTGTTTCTTGAGTTGTCAAATAAATTGACTAATCAATCCTGTGGGTGCATAAGTGCAGTGTATTGTTGTAAGCCACAAACTAAACTACTCTCGCTCAGTTGTTTAAGCAAATATATGGGAGTTCAGAGATGTATCATTTACTGTTCAATAGAAACTAATGTATGTCTCTTTGTTCTTATTTTTCGAAGAAATCACAGACCTTAGACAGCCTCTGTGGCGATATGCATAATCCTCACGTTTATTAACGTACGATGTAACCACGGGAAAGTCGCAAACTTTATAAGTGTTCTTTGTGGTTAACGAAAGAGGTTAACAAAACTTATGGATTACGTATACGGTCATTGGTTCCTTCCAAGTATCAGGGTTTCAGGAATCCTATAGAGCAACGCTGCTTACTGTATGTAACTATGACCATGCTCGGTTCACATTCCTCGTGATCTCGTGGTGTTTCCCGGAAAACGAAGTTCTCAGGTGTCTGTTTCACTACATTATTGGTCTTTCAGTGATTACGATTCCATAAAACGTTGTGCCATGTGGTATAAAGTGACAAAGGAGGGCATGCGTTTCAAACTGTACCGACTGTTAAGAAACATGTACGATAAAGTTAAACTACATGTGCAAGGGGAGGTAAGGAAGCAGACTGGTATGGAAGTTGCCACAAGGACCCATTGGCTCGTGGTAAAAAAGGAACAGTCACCTGGTATGGAAGGCGATGGAAATGTAAACATGAATAACGAATCCACTTCATAAAACTTCTTCACCTCAATATCTGGCGTCCTTCAGGGAGAGAGTACATCACCATTTTCATTTTCCTTGTTTATTAATGATTTAGAAAGAGAAAATTTCCCGCAGAATGTAGAAGTAAAGCTCCAATACCTCGTAATTAAACTGCTGATGTTTGCAGGTGATATGGCTGTGTTCAGTGAAAGTAGGGATGGGTTACAAAGAGGACTAGACTCAGCCCAAGCTTACTGTGATAAGTGGGGTATTACTGTAAATACTAGAAAAACTAAAGTGGTGGTATTCAGGAAAGGTGGATATGTTGGACAGATGGAGTTTTGAAAGGGAACAGCTGGAGACAGTATCATATTTCAAATACTTGGGACTTTTCCTTTCAAGTTCTGGCTCCTCACATGGAATTAAATGTTTGGCGGAACAGGGATCAAGAGCATTATTTGGTCTTTAAACTTTCCTGTCTAGAAGTCCAGAACTATCGCCAGAGTTAAAAATAAAATTGCTTGATAGTATTGTCAAGCCAATTCTGAGCTACTCATGTGAGGTTTGGGATTTTTGCAAAGCAGATCCAATTGACACGTTGCATTTATTGTTTTTAAAACAGGTGCTAGAAGTAAAAAAAAACAGCGCCAAATTGCTTTATTTACGGAGAACTCCAAGCGTTTCCTTCGTAGCTCGATAGAAAGATGAGAATAATAAAATACTGGTTAAAATTAATTAGAAACAATGGCACTCCAAACTATGCCTCTCTTCTATATAAGGAACTGTACAGACAAACTGAAAGCGATGCATCAGTGGTCAATTGGGCTTCATTATTAAAAGATTTGCTATTCAAAAGTGGGTTTGGGTTTGTATGGATAAACAGAGAGTGGTAGATGAGAGAGCATTTGTAAGTGAATTCAGACAGCGCTTACAGTGTTTGTACATACAGAACTGGCATAGCCAAGTTGATGATTGTAGTAATAATAGATTATATAAACATATCAAATCAGACTTTAAATATGAAAATTATCTGTCCTGTATCCACAATAAGATGTTAAGAGTGGCACTTACTAAAATTAGATTAGGATCACACACGTTTATTTCAGAAAGAGGACGATTAGGAAGACCAGATATTGAATATAAAGACCTACTTTGCCCCCAGTGCCAAGAAGTAGAGGATGAATACCACTGTTTGGTGATGTGTCCAAAATTTAGTAAGTTAAGAAGAAAATATTTACCTGCTCGTCTTTTGATAAAACCAAGTATGGCAAAGGTTGTGACTTTACTAATGAAAGGAAATGGTGATGGAATGAATAAGTTGGCAATTTTAGCTTATTTAGTGATTAAGGAATATAACAAAGAGCTTTCAGCAAGGTAACGGCCATTCTCTGGTATAGTAGGAATGTATGAATTAAACTCAAGAATTTAGAAACATGATGAAAATAAGAAACTATTGTAAGGAGGAGCAAAAGAGAGTAAGACAGCATAAATGAAGGCCGAAGAAAGAGGAGGGTAAAATAAAACTGGATTGTGCATGTTAATTTAAAGGATTGGATTTGTGTACATTGTACTGATATGTTCCTTATTTTTTTTCCTTTCATTTCTTTCGCTAAGCAGTTGTTTTTTTCTCTTTCCTCTTGGCTAATGTACTTATTGTGTATTCTTTAAAAAAGTTAGTCTGTAGTGATTATCACTGTGTACGTGTAAAACAAAGTGTTTGGCGTATGCATAATAAAGATTTTGAACTTTGAAAAAAAAATAGTGATATCACATATCACAGAGCTGCAGATCTCCCATAGAACACCACAACATTTTCCTGTGTTTAAGAGGCATCAAACGCAAAAGGACTAAATCTCTCGGTGCCCTCATGAACTAAAACATTGAACCCATTAATCTGTTTGCTTACCAGATTATTTGTAAGATCCCAGACAGCGCTTTACACCTACGATGACCACGGAAGACGCCTCTCACAGTACAAATGATGCAAGCCAGCAGCCTCATGTAGACGACATCCTTCAGGCTATGGGGCCAAGGGGACGTTACCAGATTCTGCACTTGCTGGTGTCATCTTTGATTGTCTTCCCTGCCTGCTTTCAACTTTTGGACAATGTCTTTATCAGTAAGAAATACTTTGGACCACATACATTACACAACATACACAGTTTAAATATCACTGAGTATCTGATACCATAGTTCAACCCTCATTTACTTCATTGTGAAACAATTTCGTTTTGACTGCCAGAGCCTAGGTGTAAATGTTTTCGCTCTCAGATGTTGGCTGATGAGTTTGCCAACATGATGAGATTTATAGCTTGGAAATGTCAAACACAATTTAGAAAAGTAGTCTTCTCTGGTATAGAATCAGTTAATATTGTTTTTTTTATTTCCGTTTTGACACACACCTACTTCAGTTTACAATAGATAATGTTATTCGTTCCTCGTAATTATGCGTAAAGATCGAACATTAAGAAATGCCATAATAGGATCCTGCATAAAGATATCTGAGAGACATGGGTGAAATCTGGTATAATACAACTGATGCCACTGCAAATTACAATTGTCCTAAAATTATCATTTACATGGGAGAAAAAAAGCACTATTTAGCACATGGGTGTGCAGTTTTCGTCGAAAATTTAAATATACCTTAAGGTGATAAGTTGCACACGATGTAGTCTGGCATTACAAATTCGGGGAAAGAATAGCACTTCATCTCAATAGCACTTCATCTCAAAGGGGGGGGGGGGCACCTGAGGGCCATTTTCTAAGTGCTTAGTGCCACATCATTTTAACCTTGATTTTGGGACTCAGCAGGTTCAAATTAGTGGAAAACGGTCATAAAAGGTTTTACAATTTATTATGGTTGCTATGGAAACGGCCGCCATCTTGAATTTTCTACTTAGAAAACGGTCAACTTCAAAAGGAAACTCCTCCTCCAGATGAAATGCAATCCAACTGAAATTCCACACATGGATTCTTATACACAATGTCTACAAAGTAATAGAGAGTTTTTTTTTTTTTATAAAATGACCAAAAAATATTTATGAATTTTTAAGATTCGTATGTTTCAGAATATCAATTTTCCCCCATTTTTTTTGGCCTCCGCCAACGTATTTCCTGAAAAATAAAAAAAAAGTCCAAATGTCTCTCTGTTACTTTCTTTTTTTTTGTACACCTATAAACTGCTTATATACCAAATTTCGCAAAGATTGGTTCGTAAATTATGATGGAGTTTCAAATTATGTGTTGAAAAGTATAGTTTTGAGAAAAATGGGTTTGAAAATTTCACACACAAAAAACGTCTGAAAAACTGTACTTTCATCAATACATGCCCGGCTGATAGGCTGGGCCACCTTCCTCAGCCTTTCTTTCCTGTCGGCATTATGATAATCACAATAATTGAGGATCACAAAGAAAAATTAGGCTACTTATTTCTTGGCCACCTCCTTCCTGTCAGGTACTCACGTGCTAACCTGCAGGCTGCTGTTTACGTACAAACAGAAACGAGGCCACCCGAAATCCAATCAGATAACTAGGTCACGCTTGCCGGAAACCAACGAGCGAATGAAACATCAGCATGACCTGTTCCGATTGAAAACTAGGCCGTGACCTAGCTATTTTTACGATGTAAATAAGGCCAGACATAATTTATGCCTCGCTTTCGGCAGATGCCGTCGTTCCGATATTTTCATTGGCCAGCCGATGAGAGGTTGACCTTGTAGAGGAGAAAATTTCTTTCCAACAAGCTAGGTCTAAATTTATTGCGTATAGACAAAATATGCGATCAAAAACAGACAATTTCAGCATAAATTCACATGATCAGACAAAAAAAATCTGAGGGGTAACACTAATGAAATGTATTTTTGAGAGGTAAAATGGAATCTTTCACATGCGACTATCAATACTTTCGATTCACAAGATGTCAACGTGTCTAAAAAAAGCAATAACCCAATTTCAGTATCTTGAACCCAAATCGACGATTTCAGGTGGCGCCCCCCTCCTTAAGGGGGGGGG
>JAWQUT010000320.1:783134-796062 GCA_033807755.1 Ellobium chinense
AAAATGGGTGCTTCGTAACGACTCAGCAACCGGCAGCGGGTGCAAACATAAGACTCCACAACCCCGGGATGGCTGTGTGCCAGAATGCACCAACTTCTGATGCTCTTTAGAAGGAACAGCGCAATAACATGTTCGAGTAACTCCACTGACGCGCTCACTTCAATTAACGACCCCCAGAGGCACAACCACTCACACTATCTCACAGTTTGTAATGCACAGCCTGGCTATTCTCATAGCTTTCATCACTAATAACGCAATCATTCGCTCATTTTGAACATAACACTGCACTGTTCATCGAGAGTTCCGTACACTTCACTAGGGAGCAAACAATATTAAGCCTTTCATTGCTTCGACTTTTGTAACTAACACTACAGGGAAATTATGTAACTCTGAGACTGTTGTTGACTGACACTCATAACATCAGAGCTGCAGCATTCACATCAACGTCGCTGTTGATTGCTGCCTGTACCATGGCCCCCCCCCCCACACTTGATCCCTACATGACAAACATATACTTAGTTGCAGATGGCTATCATATTATGTATCCGACTCCGTCATACTTTCGCACCACAAACAAAACACATCAATAATATTAATCATCATAAATAGCCCACGGACATTTCTCCATGTGAGCCTAGAAATTATTAACTTAACAGATAACCCATCCTAATATTGCTTATNAATGGGTGCTTCGTAACGACTCAGCAACCGGCAGCGGGTGCAAACATAAAACTCCACAACCCCGGGATGGGTGTGTGCCAGAATGAACTAACTTCTGATTCTCTTTAGAAGGAGCAGTTCAATAACATGTTCGAATAACTCCACTGACGCGCTCACTTCAATTAACGACCCCAGAGGCACAACCACTCACACTATCTCACAGTTTGTAATGCACAGCCTGGCTATTCTCATAGCTTTCATCACTAATAACGCAATCATTCGCTCATTTTGAATATTACACTGCACTGTTCATCGAGAGTTCCGTATACTTCACTAGGGAGCAAACAATATCAAGCCTTTCATTGCTTCGACTTTTGTAACTAACACCACAGGGAAGTTACGTAACTTTGAGGCTGTTGTTGACTGACATTCATAACAACAGAGCTGCAGCGTTCACATCAACGTCGCTGTTGATTGCTGCCTGTACCATGGCCCCCCACACTTGATCCCTACATGACAAACATATACTTAGTTGCAGATGGCTATCATATTATGTATCCGACTCCGTCATACTTTCGCACCACAAACAAAACACATCAATAATATTAATCATCATAAATAGCCCACGGACATTTCTCCATGTGAGCCTAGAAATTATTAACTTAACAGATAACCCATCCTAATATTGCTTATTGACATGACGTTGATCAAATTAATGCACAATATTACGATTAGTTTTAACACTACTTTTATAGCCTACTTAGCGTTACTGACAAAAGAACATCCCTTATCTGTGCTCGGTATCTAGCCTTCTACTACAATATGGCAATACGCATAGCATCGTGCAGTGCTAGATCTAGTTATCAATTAACAATCATTCAGAGCAAAAAGAAGTTAAATGATTAATTGACACAAAATTAGTACATGTATTTACCAGATAGTCGCATTAGTACATGCACATCAACCTAATTTCTTACCCCTAAAAGGGGAAAATCGATTCATGTTTCAACAGGTAACTTCACCAACGGGCGTGCCAACAGTGATAAAGCCCATGTTGTGAAAGCTACAACTTGTTTTTTTAACAGCTGGCTATATAAGGTTTTACACCTCTCATGAAGTTACCCAGGGGTTCCGAGCCAAAATAATGTCCACACATGTTGTTTAGTTCTTCCTCCAATTTTGACACGAAGAAAAATGCTCCTAAACCGATTGGATTTTGAAAACTTATAGGCAGTGAAGCAGACTGCCTAATATTTTAGGCCTTTTTATTCAGTTAGTAGGGTAACCGTACCCACCTAAAAACAGCTACAAAGTTTATACTCCAGTGGCTAAACCTTACCTATTCTGAGTCTGCAAATGTATTTACACCTATCTAATCCTTTGAAATTCAAATCCAACCCATTTCCCCAATTCTCATGGCCAGTTTTCTGATATCTAGGAAATATTTAAAATTGCATATTTTTATGCCAAGTGCTATTGGCATCTTCATACCTTGAATTATGTGCGACCCTACCTTATTACACCTCTCTCTCATAATTCCCTCTCAACTCGGTCAAACGTCCTAACACCTAAAACCTGTCAATCTCGTGCATTTGCTCAAATGATGTTGGTGACCGCAGAGTATTGTGAATGTGCATCCTCTCTTGATTTTGTCACATTCACTGCGGTACTACGATGTGTGCAATGTGTCACGAAAGCAAATATTGAATTCCTTTTGATACAGCTTGCATTCTCTCGAAAATGAGAAGACAGTTTTATATTTTTAATAGCATTCTCTGTAAACTCAAAAAATGTCAATTAAAAATTAAAGAACTAAAAGAAATGTTGATCCTTTTAGAATATTGTACAAGTGATCTTATGTAGAAAACAGTTTTAAGGTAAATCGAATCAGGCTTCTGGAGATCCAAAACCTATCCACTTTCACTGGTAGTAATGTAAGGTCAACCAAATTACTGTACCACTTCCCTCACTACTACTCATTGTGCTCTGTGCTCGTGCACGCCTATTTCGGACGGCAGACGCCAGTTCTTTTGACAATTATTCTCTAACACGGTGGCATAATTATGTGGTCCGATGGCTGTGCGATAGTCGGTATTGTAAACTGTTTACTTATGCAAATATTCACATGGTCACCATCCCTTATAGTCGACACGTAGTCTTTGACGTCACAGTGAGTCCACGAGAGAGAGAGAGAGAGAGAGAGAGAGAGAGAGAGAGAGAGAGAGAGAGAGAGAGTATGCAAGGGCAGAGGTCAACGGTCACAACAAAAATTTACATGGTTACTTCTCTTCATAAGTCCCCACAGACATGATGTTATCGTTCACCTTGACGTAAACCATAATCATGTGACACCGTCGGGAGTCCTTGACCGTTAGTAAATGTTGTCGCACTTAAAAAATGATGGATGTTGTTCGCGCTGCAACATAATCTTCATGGGCGGACAATAATAAAGCACCCTTGCACGAGTGATATAATGTTACCATAGATATATAACTAAAAACAGTATTAGAACCGCTTAGAGTGTTAGACGCCTGGTGGAGCTATAACTGCAGCTGGTTTTAGCGAGATCCCCCGGTAAGGATTTTTATTCATTAAAGAATTCGAGCTATATCGAGTAACGAATTTTTTTTTATGATTGAATAGCCATCTGTGCATTATGTTCATTGTGATTTCATATTGCGGACATTATTTGTTATGCCTATAGACAGGGATTTTAAAGACCACGATCTCCAGCTGTCCGGGTGGTCGGTGGTGAATGTAACTCAGCTGCATCTCCTTCGCCACTCGGATGCAAGGCGCATCATCTGCCGGAAACACAATGAATGAAACTGAAATTATATTAAGAAATATAACGGCAGTATTCATAGTATAGACTAACTCATATACTGGAGTGGAGTTCTCGCGCTGACCGCCGGAATTTGTGAGCATTCACTATCATTATCGGCTAAGACTCGACCCTCATAGCAGCTCTGGATAGCATACTGACAGCCCTCTAACCGGCCAGGCTGACTATGCGTCATATTATTTTAACTTGGCCGGTTTTTGCGAAGATTCGTTGTTAAGCATACCTATTCTGTCAGTTGTAAACAGTGCATGGTTTTGCCATAAACTACGTAGAGGTAGCAGAAGTAGTGGACAGAGAGGTGAGGGCAGTGAGTGAGAATGGTGGGGACTAGCCTCACTTGCCCTCACTGATGTGCCGACACTGTTTACGAACAAGTCGTGCTCACAATAACGGACACTCCTATGGAGAACTGGGCTTCATCGACAGTCTCTCACAACGGGTAACAGAAAATACCGCTTTGTCTAGATTTATCATTTCGTGGTGCTTAAAGATTTGATGTTATGACACCCAGATTGTAGGTCAGCGTGCAAGATATTTAATTCTAATAACGAGATAAGCCCTTTGAAGCCTCATCCAGGTTGTTAGATTGGCTGTGAAGTGGAGAGGGACTGCCCATTGAGAGGCCACACACCACATGAGAGCCGCTGCTGATAAGACAGATATCGTGGTAAGAACTACTCAAGTCTCCTAAAGAGTCTTATTTAAGTTTCCTTGCAGCTGGAGCAATGTTTATTGCTTTTACAATCTTAATATGTAACCACACAGGTGACAGTGGCCCTCCCACGAGGCCTGGTCTAGTGTTACAGTAATGACGGATTGATGGATGACGTCAATGGCTCAGAAAAAAATTGGCACATTGTTATCTCTAAACCGTAGAATTTATACGGTGTTTGGTGATGCGATTCTCGATATAAACGATGGCTTTTTACCTCGAACACATATGTCTCCATAAGTATAACTGAGGATATTAGAACGATACAATGAGACTTTATTTTATAAGTTAGTTCATTGAAACTCTAGACATTTAGAATTAATATTATCTCAAGATTTTGGATTTAGGCCAAGTGGTGAAATGGATAGTCTCAAGAATGCTACCAAGATTACGTGTCTTGTTCCCAAGAGGAATCTCATCAGAGAAATGGGCGGAGCATGGATGTTACTTACAAAATGTTGAATCCTTTGCGGTATCACGGAAGTGAGAGCTCCGCAACAATGGCCGCCGCGACCTGTGCTTTCAAATTTGTTAGTGGAACTTTTTTTCGTCGGCCTTGTGTTGGAGCAGGATGTGGCATGAATCAACGGTGGTAGTTATGGTAATAGGTATGGACATCACCCTCTTCATCTGTGAACAATGACATTAGTTTAACAAACACCACTTGCAGGGCTACTGTTGTTGGTCTTCGCAGGTGCGTGAGAGGGGCGCACCTTTCATTCTGAGGGCAGTCCTAAGCAAAAAAAAAAGTGTCAGACTCTTGGCTGGCAAAGATGCTGCTAGTGATGCGGAAGAGTTAGAAAATAATGCACTGACTTGTGGTGGTGTTTGCTATAGTTCTATCTTTACCTCATTCTTTGGCATTTATACCATTGTTTATTCTTGTCACATCGCAAGGCCGTTAGTAAAATGTTTCGCTAACACATTTGAAACTGTAGGTGATCGCCGTCATTTTACCGAGCTCTCACTTTAGGTCTCAGGCAATAACGCCAAATTTCTAACAAATGTCTAGTAGGTGAGCAAACCTCCCCACTACAACTAGCTCGGAGCAACCAAAAACGTACATTAACTGGTCAGCCATCTTTGTGTGCAATCATTGTAAAGAGACTCCTAGTTCTGTTGCAAGAAATTACTCTTCCTATGAACTGTCTGGTAAACCTATTTATAGGTAAGAATGACGAATAAAAAAAAGTAAGAACGTTTTAAAGTTGAGAGGTAGATATTGAGTAAAGCATGCTTAAAACGGATAAAATGCGATAGTCAGTTTTTGTTTTAGAAATGTGTATATAAATATGTATATATAAATATAATTATCTACGTTTCCCATCATATATGGTATATGGACCTACAAATAACAGCATTTAAGAGGCAAAGTAGGCCCTGTATAAGGTAAGGGTAGCATGAACATCTGGGAGTACATGCTACTCACAAGATTGAAAACCGCTGACGACACAATGAAGGCGTGGCCGACATCTCATATGAACCATAACTTGCCCGAGTTCTCTTCCTTGCTTTTGATATCAGAAGTGCAGATACTTCTAAAGGGTGCCGATGAGAAGTAGGAGGAGGTATTCTGGAGTCAGTTTGCAGACTACTGTGATCGCATCTGTTATTTATTGTGCATATTGCTCAGAATTTGTGCACCGACCGAAAATCGCTGGTGTGTAATTATTGCATTCGAAAGACTACTGGAGGGTTCTATGCACTTACAACTATTTCATAACCAAGTGAATTCCTATTTACGTGGCTACAACAAAATGTAAGTTGCCGTTTAATGTTAACTTTGTTCTTTGTTAGCTAAATAATCAACAATAAATAATTGTGTCTTGGGCAGATACTAACTGTGCAGATGGAAAATTGATAGTTGATAATATGGTACGAGTAACATGCTATTATATTATAAAATGACGAAAATGGATTGCCCTAAATCAAGTGAAAAAAAAAATCTGTTGCAGCAGAAAAGGCGATGTTCTCAGATGTAGCATACATATTTTGTCCTAAATACACAACTGCTACACTACTTAGCTATATTTTCTTGTACTTCGTAATTTTTGTTTTAAAATGCTTTTCTCTATTACGTATTACTGGAGAAGGGAAAGCATGCATTTGGTACAAACAGTGTCTACTTCTTACCTCTATGAAATTACTCGATTAAAAAGCAATGGTGTCCCACCCACCCTCGCCCCCACTTCCTTTACACAATACCTACAATGAATATGTGCACTATAACTCCGGATCGCTAATCTAGTATCTAAGTGATCATCAGTCAAACTCCATTGGAAACAAGAAGACACGCACAGATAGCGTTGCAAATTTACGTAAATATTATTATGATTTGCTGCAGCACATTGCAAACTCCAGCCTGGGCGATAAAAAGGGCAACTGTTGATCTTATAGCCTGATACTTATGCAATCGAATGGGAAAAAAAGAACGTTTTTATAGTTTCATTCTTTGAGAACGATTCAAGAATACAGCAAAGTTATTCGTTTAGGTTACACACGTGTAAATGTTTAGCTTTTTATACGTTTACTAACTGTTTGCTCCTGTCAGCTCAGTTCTTTTTCGCTGGCCATTCCCACAGACCCATAATACGGAGGAGCATACAAGTTCAAACTACATTTGATGAAATGGAGTTAAGACAATTGTGCTTATCTATTCTGCTATCGTTTGGAGCTCCACCCTACTATTAAAAAACTAGTTGTGATTTGTAATTATTTCGAGAGAACAAACAGCAGCTCATTTCCATGCCCTATCTCTTGCAAACTTTGACTCCAAAACGTATTGCTGTAATTATAATATACTGGTCAGAGAACCCGCAAATAGGGCAGGCAACAGCTGTGTTTGCAAGCATCCTGGCAGGGAGACAAAAATACAAGTTGAAACATAAATCCCACTAGACAGTAAGTCCAGCCTAGCTGACCCACGCTGATAATAAATTATGCAGATGTGTGCCCGTTATATATAGGCCCATATTTCTTTACTTGAAGCTTTACTTGCCCTCTTAACATTAACGTGGACTGTACAAAGATGGACGTACAGTTCTTCTAATTTATAGATCATGTCCTGCTTCCTCTGTCATACTTGCTCGTTCCTCCTGCACACTGAATGCACGAAACTACCATTGGAAATGTAACATCAGGTTTACTTAATCAACCGTTTCCTCCAAATGTCTCCTGTCAGCGCTGGCGGTTACCGTCCCTTTCTTTCACACATGGCCGATCAGCGTCAATGTCATACAGAAAAATAGAGATGATTTTCTCAATAATGTCTCTTAAGAATGTGGATGTGAAGAGTTTTGTTTTTTCATATGCCCATATTTTGCATAGTCCATTTTTAACTATTTTATGAACATGACATAAGGACTCAAAAATTAAAATGATTATTCACACAGAAAACCAAGTGAATGTAAAAAAAAAAAATAGAAAATATACAGAGGAACATATCAAATTTCTACTTATACCAAATGTCAACCAAAAAAACATTGAATGATACTGCCATTTCGACCTACGTATCTCTTTGTTGACGGGGTGGATGATAAGGATGTCAGGTCTAAAAGGCGTGTTTTAACCCCACGCATAAATTCCTTCGGGAAATTGGACGGAGCTTAGGCGTTAAGTGCAAAATGTGGAATTTCTTCTTGCGTTGCACTGGAAGTAGGACCTCGACAACAATGCCTCCACTGCCTTTTCAAATTTGCCAGTGGAACTTTATTTTCATTGACCTTTTGTCGGAGGAAGATGTGACAAGAATCTAGAATGGTATAATTTATATGCTAATGTATGCTGCAAGGACATCTTTTCTATCTCCTCTGCATAAAGCGCATCCATCTTTTGGGTATTCAGACATTCCCACGTCCACTGCTTAGAATCCCACTGCTACCGCCCACAGACTAAAAAAAGGACCGCCTGGCTACAGTCATTTGGATGCCCGGCAGGGATTCCGTAAGGGACCAAAGACACATGTCTCTGTTGCTGGACTGACTGAAAGATATACTCTTGTACCGGACGTGTGTTGGTGTGACAGGTAGGGACTTACAATACCTATACAAGGAGCTTCATTTTCCTCTAGTGCCCAGCCCTATTTACAATGGCACAAAAAGTTTTTGGATCACATCTGGATCCACTATGCTGGAACAAGCATCAAAATGATAATAATAATAATAATAATAATGCGGTTTATAAGTCTCATATCCAGGCTAATGCCCGCTCATGCGACTTCACACTATTATGGTGGGGTGATGATGTTGGTTTACTTTTTCTTTGTTCCACGAAATGTATCAGATCTGATACGCTGGGCACTAGAGGGTTAACAAAAACTATAACAAAGCGTCGTTTTTAGTACATGGTTTTGAAGAGTGTACATTGTACATCCATTCAAAATAGTTTGTGTATTAGAAATAGGGGATAGGACACTGATGTAGGTTATATAAATAATTTAGGGTTTACAGCTCGTGGCTGTATGCTCTATTCTTACCATACCAACAGAAACAGAACGGCAGTGCTATCACAACTCATGACTAGAATGTCCCATTTTAAAAAAAAAATACAATACTTTACTAGAAAAAAAAACCAACTTAAAAAGAGATTTTATTGTTGTTGTTGTTGTTGTTGTTGTTGTTGTTGTTGTTAGTAGAAATTTGATAAACTCTTAAAGTGAAGCGTCCGTAATGAGCCTGGTCATTCCCTGTCAAACTGTAGTACATGAGCATATATCCATCTTCCCAGTGATGTAGTATAACATTCATTCAACTGTGCCCAATTGGACATTCTCCAGTCTACTACAGATTGTTGTTAATATTAATCGTTTTGTGGTTGATTTCATATTCAGCAAATGATGTTTTTTCCAATGAAGTCGTCACTTTTCGTTTTGCCAATTAGCTACTTCAGTTACTCTCTCGCCGTTTCCTTCATCTGTGGCATATCGTTGTTTAACAGAGAGAGATAGAAAGACGTGGGTTTTTGCATAGCACATTAATCATGAGTTTTATAGCTCTAATCCTCCGCTAGATTTCGGTACAAACATACATGACCTTGTAAATGAGTTGTTCAGCTCTGGCCATTCACAGACTCAATAATTATGCAATCAAGTCTTCGACTACACACAGACAAACACACACACACACACACACACACACACACACACACACACACACACACACACACACACACACNCTTTGTTCCACGAAATGTATCAGATCTGATACGCTGGGCACTAGAGGGTTAACAAAAACTATAACAAAGCGTCGTTTTTAGTACATGCTTTTGAAGAGTGTACATTGTACATCCATTTAAAATATTTTGTGTATTAGAAGTAGGGGATCGGACACTGATGTAGGTTATATAAATAATTTAGGGGTTACAGCTCGTGGCTGTATGCTCTATTCTTACCATACCAACAGAAACAGAATGGCAGTGCTGTCACAACTCATGACCAGAATGTCCCATTTAAAAAAAAATACAATACTTTACTATAAAAAAAACAACTTAAAAAGAGATTTTGTTGTTGTTGTTGTTGTTGTTGTTAGTAGAAATTTGATAAACTCTTAAAGTGAAGCGTCCGCAATGAGCCTGGTCATTCCCTGTCAAACTGTAGTACATGGGCATGCATAATATATCCATCTTCCCGGTGATGTAGTATAACATTCATTCAACTGTGCCCGATTGGATATTCTCCAGTGTACTATAGATTGTTGTTAATATTAGTCGTCACTTTTCGTTTTGCCACTAGCTACTTCAGTTGCTCTCTCGCCGTTTCCTTCATCTGTGGCCCATTGTTGTTTAACAGAGAGAGATAGAAGGACATGCGTTTTTGCATATCACATTAATCATGAGTTTTATAGCTCTAATCCTCCGCTGGATTTCGGTACAAACATACACGATCTTGTAAATGAGTTGTTCAGTTCTGGCCATTCACAGACTCAATAATTATACCGTCAAGTCTTCGACTTCACACAGACAAACACAGACACAGACACACAGACACACACACACACACACACACACACTCTCACACACACACACACACACATATATATATATATACACACACACACACACACCAGGGGTGAAGGGTTAATATAATCAAATAATCACTGAGTACCAGCCGAAAATGTCGTTGGTCGACCTTGGCCTGCGTGGCAAGTTAACAAGAACACCACCGAATCCTTGCTCTTTGTCAGGCCCATTCTTACTTTGACCCACGTTCAGAACCTGATACCCCTCAAATTTTCTCTGCTCTATTCACTGATTAAGGGATAAAGAAGAATCTGGAGACCCCTACAGCCAAATGTGGAGTGGCCTCACAAAAAAAACCTCATCGAAAGCAAGGAGATTTCACCGGCTGGATAAGAAGTGCTGCTATTCAAGGTCTCCGCTTGATTTGTAGTACTTTCACCTATTGCGGTTTAATGTGATGCGGAACAAAAATAATATACTGGTAAAAGGAGACACTATTCTATAGCATTTAGTGAGATTCATTATCAAGGGCCTCTTTATTCGACAATAATTAACACTGTTGCTGACAAGTGACATGTAGCTGGTTCCCAAAATCTTTGGTTGAGGAAAGCACCTTGGGGTAGATTTATAATTTTATGAAGAGAGGTTTCTGGCCTCATGAAACATACAAACAAACTTATTAAATAAACATAAATTCTTTTTTGGATATAACATGAATGACAAAACGGCTTGGAAAAGTAATTCAGTTGGCCACCTGTTCTAAAAACCGGCAAGGTTTGATGATGGCATCACCCACATGGGCCTACCCATTAGCAAAAAGGTGGGCTTGGCTTCATGGTGTAGACTGGGCCTGAAAATTATATTTTCAATAAAATTAATTTCTTCTTGTTTTAGTCCTGGATATTTGGCTAGAGGTGGAAATGGGGAAGAGATGGGGGGNGTAATATAGCACTTTCGACTAATACCGCATGCGCGACAATAAGTGACAATCATGTTCAACTATAATTACCCTGTTGAGAAAGTCAGCCTTCGCCCCTGACACACTAACGCACACACACACACACACACACACACACACACACACACACACACACACACACACAAAATTACAATCTACACCCTTTCTTGTAACCACCCTGAGACCATATGGTATAGGGGTGAGAAGTCCTCTCTTGAATTTAGACATCCAAGTGGCACAAAATCGTAACAACTGATAGCGTCAGCAAGCTGATAGAAGGCACTAACCCACATCCTGGGTCTACGTTTGTTGTTCTTATTGTTGTTGTTGTTGTTGTTGTTGTTGTTGTTGTTTTGTTGTTGTTGTTGTTGTTGTTGTTGCTGTTGTTATTGTTGTTCGTATAATGTTAATCTGATGACCTACTCTAGACTATTTGCTCGGGAAATGTTTGGTTTTTTTTTGTTTCCCGCTCCTTTCCGATTGGCGCTTCGACGTTGGTTAGTGCTTAGTCTTTCATACTGTGGAGCAACGTTACTGTCCTAGATGTTAGATTTGTTTGGTTTCATTATGGTTACGTCCTTCTTTCCCATTTGACAATCAAATATATATATATAATATATATCTTGGGGGGAGATGAATCCCTGATTCCCTAAAGAACACCACCATGTGTTAAGTTATTAGTAAAGTCCTATCCCTAAAGCCCTGGCCCTGATGGGTCCCAGGGGTAGAGCGCTATACCCCAAGCCCTGCCTCCTAACGAGGCGTCCACTACAAAATATGTTTTCGCTGTCATATTTTAACCTATGTTATTTATACTTTATGAAATTTCGCTGTCTCAGAGCGACAATAGCAAAATAATAAAGATATTTATCTTACTATTACTCCAGCAGACAGCAGCTGTCCCACATGTTAAAAGGGATCAACAGGTAGCCTAAACATCTGTCGACAAGTTCACGTCATTTGCCACTGCCGTTCATCGCTCGGATAGCGATAAAAACGTCATGGTACACATGTGTCTTTTGAAGATCATCACAATAATATGTAACTATTAAGAACTATAAGTGGACTGTGAGAAAATTAGATCCTGGGAAGAAAATGACAGGGGTATCTTGGCTGGACGGCCAGACTACCACGAGGGAAGTATTTTGATTGGACGGCAAGACGGTAGGATTTGTGTATGTGGCAAAGCCCAAGAATATGCTTTTTTTCATCTCAGTCTCAAATCTGAATTATTCATGGACTAGTTTATGTTGAAATTGAATCTTTTTTTCACATTCTGAGTCAGCGCCATAATCCACCGAGCTAGAGAGAAAGGTGCGGGTATAAATGAAGTTTAGTAATAACAACAACAACAACAACAACAATAATAACAACAATGCGGTTTATAAGCTCGTATCCGGGCTAATGCCTGCTCTGGTAACTTCACACTATTTATACCCCACTAAGCCTGATCACATTACGACTTTCTCAATTCCCTGGGGGAGCATACAGTGCCGTTGCTATTTATAGGCGTTGGCCACTATCATTATAACAAACTCTTTCACTGCCTATAGCCAGGTATCGATTTTACAGACGGGTGGGCTGAGGAAAAATGTAAATGAAATGCTTTCCCAAGGTACCTAAAACACAGCCGTGGCCGGGAATCGAACCCACGATCTTTAGATCTTGAGACCAACGCCGTAACAAGTCGGCCACGCTGTATGTACATCTAGAAAGAAAAACCTGGTTGCGTGTTTTGCCAACATGATCATGATGACAACACGGTGCATGAAGTTCTCGCCTGTCATTTTATACATGA
>JAWQUT010000320.1:796652-826525 GCA_033807755.1 Ellobium chinense
AGTGTGATGTGATGTGATGTGATGTGATGTGATGTGATGTGATGTGATGTGATGTGACGTGACGTGACGTGACGTGACGTGATGTGATGTGACGTGATCACTACACAATAAATTAATTCAGAGTTCCACGTTTATCTTTGCTTGAAAAAAAGAGAATTATGACGGCCACTGAAGAAGAAGACAGCATGGCTGACAGTAGCCAGCGAGTCCATGTGGACAGAATTCTGTCAGTCTTGGATGCCAGAGGACGTTACCAGTATCTACAGTTGTTTGTGGCAGTCTTGATCGCCTTTCCTGATTGCTTTCAGCTGATGGACAACATCTTCATCAGTAAGTGCATTCAAAAGTGCATAAGTGATGTGATCTTTTGTTATAGTAAGAATTGCATTAGCTCTGCATGTTAAACATTACTAAGGGTGTATTCAGTACAGATGTACTAGTGTAATTCTTACGATGGTGAGAGATCCCATCGTTACTGCGCAAGCTTTCCATTAAACAAGCTTAACTTTTGTATATGGCTTACCGTCATTATCATAATTATGCTCGAGTCGATGTGAAACTTAGTAGGTTAAACATCTTCCTTTCATTCTGAACACAACACGTTCCTTTGATGGGTTTTAAGCGTCAAAATAATCTTTAAGCACGATTTACGCATTAGCTCTGCATGTTGAATCGTACTAAGGGTGTATTCAATACCGAAGCACTTGTGTAATTCTTATGATGGTTAGAGATCCCATTGTTGATGCCCAAGCTCTTAATTTGTCACAGCAGGTAAACACATGAATATAATGCACTAAAAGAATATGTTTCTCTTAGCCAGAGGTTGTAATGCAACTTATATTATGTGCAACTTATCACAATAACACACCATGTGCTTATGGTGCATTTTTCTTCCCAGGGGCAACCAGTTGCTACAGCACCGATTATTTAACACCATGTTTCACCCATGTCTCTTAGATAATTTTATTTATGATCCTACAAACGGTATATTGGTTTTGGATTTTTTTTTTGGGTAGACACAAAATTACTTCAGTTAACACCAACGAGCGATGTTAGTTCCTAGCAGTTACTGCATTTCACACCAGAGAGCGATGTTAGTTCATAGCAGTTACTTTATTTTACACCAAAAAGCGATGTTAGTTCCTAGCAGTTACTTTAGTTTACGCCAAAAAGCAATGTTAGTTCCTAGCAGTTACTTAAGTTTACACCAAAGAGTGACATTAGTTCCTAGCAGTTATGCTCGAAGATAGAATCTGCATGTAATTTTAATCACAACCCCTGAGAAAGGATAGCATCACCTTCACATAAGAATGGACTTTGAAACGAAATGTGTTGAGAAATGGGGGGNGGGGGGGGGGGGGGTGAGGGAAGGGACGGGGGGAGTGGAATAAGGACAAAAGAAGGAGAAACAGACGGGACAAGGAGAGAGAGGGGAGGAGGAGGTGGAGGATGAGAAAAAATGGGGAAAGGGGGGAGGAGGAAGTGGAAGGTAGAGAGAGGGAGGGAGGGAGGGAGAGAGAGAGAGCGAAAGAGAGAGGGTGTGAGAAGGAGGAGGAGGAGGAGGAAGAGAGAGCGATAAGTGATATTATATGAAAAATAAAGTATAGGCGAACAATGTTTTTAATGATTTGTATAATAACAATACAGAAGAACATCGATATGAAGTATATTATTATATCCCTGGTGAATCAAAAAGTATAGGCCCACATATTATGGAGGCATACTAGATATTGATAGTTGTCTCAATAATGTAAGCTTATGATAATGCTGTATGTGTGCATGAGAACTTAATAGTTAATATCAGTGTACTGTATTGAATGTGTACCTAATATCAAGATTCCACTCTACAACAACAACTACTACTACTACAACTACTATTACTACCACCACTACTCCTATTACTACTATTACTACTACTTCTACTTGTACTACTACAAAATACTGTATCGTGGTTCCTTCTACAGTTCGAGCTGTTCCCCATCACTGCGCAGCTCCTAGTAACGATTCTTCCTTCTGGACCAAGTATCAGAACTACGACAACGCGTCAATAACATATAAGGAGTGTGAGATAACTGTATCCAGTAATGGGAGTGTCGTTGAGACAGACGAATGTATAGCTGGAGTGGACTTTGACTGGCCAATTGAGTATTCTGTAGAGTCAGAGGTAGGTTTTATGCAGTCACAGGAATGCGCGGTTTGACCTTATTGTTTCATAAATAAACCCGGACGTAAGAGACCTGTGTCAGCCAATGAAAGGGAATGTTTCAAATCGCAGCAGCGAATCAAATTTCGCGACAAGTTTTGCTTAAAGTTTGATTGTTTCTCGAAAATATGTTTTTTTCTCTTTTACTTAGCTCAGATCTGGTTAATGAAAACGTATTCCAGTTGTGATGCTGCTTTGCAATTTGTGTACTCGCTTATTTAAAAAATGTAATGTAAAACAGTATACTACAATAAAGTAAGTTGCAAAGCATGTGTTTATGCTGATGTGAGTGGGATTTTCATTGGGCAGTTTTAGAGTTCATTATATGCCGCGCCTCAACAATGGCAGGTCTTAGTTAACAGAGATATTTTATTGATCTCTTGTTCTCACCTGATGCCGGATCTGAACTGGTATATAATATAGCATGACATGGTACCAACGTGTTAAAGCATCAAAGCTAAAGCCATTCTTAGTGCTTTAGACGTCACTGTGTACCGAATCTCAGCAAAAACGTGATCTTGGTCCCCGGAGACATTTTCACAGGTATCTCGTTGTCAGCTATTGGCGGACCTAAATCAGGTCATACTAAAATGGCATACAGAACGAGCTTGTTGAACGAGGACTAACTCAGCATCCCTTATTAATACCTCTTTCTGTATGAAACTAATCTGAATGCCACTCTCCGTTTCCATAATCTCTTTTACATTATTTCAGTATAATTCGGAAACACATTTCCAAAGCTAAATATTTCCACGTTTTTTCCTTCTGAATGGCTTGCTTTCCCAAGGTATCAAATTCATTCTGAAAGTCAAGAGATATCACCATTTATGGTCTTCTGGTCACTCATGCCAAGGATAGTTAGTGAGTCAATTAACGTAATGTTCTTATTGCATCTGTTAAGACTGTTGAACTAAATGCACTTTACATTGTCGATCAGATCAAGTCATCAACATAACAACTTGTAAAGGCAATAACAATAGCAACCACAATAAGTTTATTCAGCTCAGGCACTGTAAGTACAAATGAGCAAACATGAAACAGAAGAATAGATGACCTATATACAAATGACAATAATTAATCCTCCCGTCTATATTATGGCATTGGCACACTCACGCTCTCTCTGTCTCTTTCTCTCTTTCTGTGTCTCTCTCTTTCTCTCTCTCTCTCTCTCTCTCTCACACACACACACACACACACACACACACACACACACACACACACACACACACACACACACACACACACAAAAGATCAGTTTAGTTCCTCTTGATCCCTGATAAAATACTGTGAAGAAGTCAAATCTACATAGAGAAATGAGGTCTCATGATGTGACGGAGAAACAGAGGTCCCATGCCTGCAAATAACATCTGGTCATCTGAGAAACTTGTTCTCATTTTTCGTTTGTTTATCTATCTTACCCTTAATAAATCTGTATTTGGTATTGTTTTGTGAAAAATTTAGTTATACTCCAATCATATAGATGCGCTCCATCTTTCTCCAAAGTTCAATCTGGTATGTGACGATGCTTCCTTGACAAAGCTGGCTCAGACACTGGTCATAGCAGGTCAGGGAGTAGGAGCTTTTCTCATCACCATCTTCAGTGACCGCTTCGGGAGAAAAATTGCCTTGGTTGGCTCCCACTTTGGGCTTCTAGTGACAGGCCTGGGAATCACCTTTGCTCCAAACTTCATCAGTTTTGCCATCTTCAAATTCATCGTCGGTGGGTTCCAACAGGTAATAGTAATGCTTACTCGTGATCTGAGGCTCTTGTTCCCGATGTGCCTATATGTAAGAGTGCGCGTATGTGTATGTGTGTATGTGTATGTTAGTCTGTGTGTGTGTGTGTGTGTGTGTGTGTGTGTGTGTGTGTGTGTGTGTGTGTGTGTATAATTAAGTGGGTACATGTGTTTGTTAGTCTGTGTAGTTTATGTACATGTATGTCTATCACTATCAGCTTTTTGTTTATATGAGTCGCCCTTGTCTGTTTAAAATTTTCTGTGAAGGATCAAAAAAGTGTATCTTATCCCTTAACTTTCAAGTCACCAATAGGTTCGTAATAGACAGGTTTGGAAGTATTATAGGTTTTACACGGACACGTAAATGTATATTTTCAGTCAGTGGTTCGAGGTTGGATATGCATTAAATAAAAGCGGGCTTCGAGAACTCTTGACTTCTGTGATCATCTCGGTCAAAGATATCTTCTGACAAATCTAAAGAAATCACCACGCCAGATTTAGACCACCGTTTGCTATAGAAATCATATAACCCGAGTTTTTTCTGGAATAGGTATATTTTTTGTTATTGATCTTGGGATGTTACCTCCAGCAAAATGAGGATTTCCAAATTTTACAACGACACGTTGCTTACTTTATCATTTGATCAATCCTTATCACTGTGGCTACTAATCACAGCAAATGTTTTACCATTCTTTTGTAGGCAGTCCTAACCACCCCTCCCAGCAAATGTTTTACCATTCTCTTGCAGGGAGTCCTGACCAGCATGAACACGTTGAGTCTAGAGTTGTTCCCCCAGCGTGATAGGCGAATCATCGCTTTGGCCCGTGGTATCTTCTGGGCAACAGCCAATGTGACCATGCCATTGTGGGCCTACTTACTCCGATACGAGTCTTGGAGATGGCTTCAATTGGCTCTTACCCTCACGTCCATACCAGTGTTCTATCAGATGTGGTGAGTAGTATCATCGTTATTTTGGTGTCTGTCCATCTTTAAGTCATTGGATATCATTAGACAGATAGGAAACGCTTATTCGGAGAGCGAGGCAACAGCTGAAGATCGTCAGAAGAAGAGAACCCCGTTTAACAAATGTTTCGGGCCTTTGATTTTCTGACACTCTAAAAAGTCTGGGTCACACCTAGGTCTCGCAAAATAATGTCCTTCTGTTGATTTTCTCGCCTTGGGAGAGATTTAAACTTGTAACTTCTAGTTCCTTAATTCCTTGCTTCATATCCTGGATGTCACTAAAACGCCATGACGAAAGTTGTAGGTTAGGTATGTAAACTTAGTGTGCAACATTTCATTGTTCGCTGACTGATATCCCATGCTGAGCTGTTTTTGGCAGTCTCTGCCAGATTCTTCATATTATGTGATTGTGCCTGTCTGTCCACTGGTGGAAAACTGAGTTTTGTTGAAGGATAGTCTATCTAACAGTGGACCACTGGATTTTGTTGGGGATATTTTAACAGAGGATCACTCAATTTTATTGGAGGATAATCTGTCTAACCGTGGACCATTGGGTTTATTGAAGGATAGTCTACCTAACTGCACATCAAGGGCGTACCGTTCATGGAATTTATTAATCTGATATTACAGTTTATTATCATAATTTAATTTAATATATTCTAAATGTTCTCTAGAATATTTAAGTCCCATTTTCGTGCTGTTTCATTTTTGAGCCATTTAGAGTCATTGACAATACAATTTGTCAGCTTTATTTAGATTTCTTCGCTGATAATAATCTGAAAGCCTATATAGTCTCAAAGATTCAACGTTCCCATATGTGCAAGTTATTGCATACAAAGGCAGTGTAAAGAAACTTAGGAAAAAAATGTTGCCGATAATCTTAGGAAATTTTGCTTAGGGCCCACCCTCTATTCTGCCAATGTTTTGTTGTTTTTTTCTTTTTTTATATTTTACGTAAGACCTCTTCCTTGCACGACATCTCGAGCTGTTCATTTTTTTCTCTTTCGGAGACGAGTGGCTGGTAGTCTAGATGTTACGGTAAAATTTCGAACACAGCAGAACTCATGACGAATACATCTTTTAATTCATTTTGTTTAATGGGAATGATTTCTACGGTCTCTAATTTCCTCACTGCTTCATTAAGGTGGAACAAGAGGAAGAACAATTTATCTTAAGGTTGTTTTTTTTTACTTAAAAGAGCCTCTATGTAGCATGTTTGATTCGCGTCAAGTATGGGGTTAATTTTACGTTGGTCCTTATACAGCATTATGTGTAATGTGACATGAGGATGTTGCAGAGACATAGAGATATTTCTCTCTCTCTCTCTCTCTCTCTCTCTCTCTCTCTCTCTCTCTCTCNCTCTCTCTCTCTCTCTCTCTCTCTCTCTCTCTCTCTCTCTCTCTCTCGTTTCTCCCCTTTGTGCATAAGAATTGTTGGTTGCAGACAGTCAGCAATCAGGAATAGATGTTTATGTTCTAGTAGAGGAAAGAAATGTCTGTTGCAGCTGAAAGTAACATATCAAATATGCAATATTTGAAAGCAACATATAAGCTTAGTGAGCAAACCAGAATTACATCTTGTCCCGTCCTCACTCACCCCCTACGCCCCCCCCCCCCNAAAAAAAAATGTGACTGGATGTAAGTGCTAGATTACCAGCAAAATCACCCTCGCTATGTCCGTGCGGTAGATCATAGTGTTTAACAGAGGGATAATCTCTAACGGTGAACCAATGGATCATAGGAAATTAATATCACTCTAATGTATCTACTCACAAATTTTAATACTGAAGATTACTAACATTTGCCTTTATCGAGAGAGAACGATTTCTAGGACTCGTGACTTTTGCTGCTCTTTGAATAATGATCGAGTTAAAAGGCGCAACAAAAGGTAAACGAACTATACATCCCATTTATAAAACACCTCGTAACACACATGTAGGCATACTGAACCGTGGATCTATATTTGGATGTACTCTTGCTGAACCAACCATTAACATGTAATATATTATTACTGAGGTTTATATTTGAAGATAACATCGTCTGGATTAATATTACGTTTTACAGAGGGAAAAAAACCCGCAACCCTTATAGAACAACGACCTCGTTTTTCATCAGCCACTTTGCCCCGCCGAAATTGGGTCACGCTCCAATAGAAAAATTGTCCTAACAGCTGCCCAAGGTCTTATTGACCTCCATGTAATGTCATGGTTTGTGTGTCATTTCAACTCTCCAAAGTTTGGGTGTCAGCTAGATGAGAAAGTGGTAGATGAGTGGCAATAGTGTGCATGAGGGACACGGCATATGTCTTGCCAGTGGATAATACTCGTGTAATATTGTATTGCAGTGCATTATGTTGGCCTATGGCCTAATAAAATCTTTGAACTTGTAAGGCAGTCTAGAAGTTCTGTCCTCTTCACACTTATGCGGAGACACATGCACAACTGATTCAGTCTAGACTGAATGCCAAAAAAGATCAGTGTTGCCAGGTATAAAATTTAAAAACTTTCAACATTGGGTGAAAAAAAAAACAGCCCCCAAAAAATAACCAATCCAGATCTGAAAAATAACAAAAAAAAAATGTTATATAGCCATCCCGCCACAGGGAAACATTTCCCGGAAAACATTTCCCGCCAGAGCCTCTACAAAATAACCGTGTTTGCCTACATGGTGATCTCAGTGCAGCGAGTGCAGTACATATTTGTCGACAAAATGAAAAAACAAATTCTGGTCGCTGATATGTGAACGGAATTTGAACGGACTTGAAAATGAACTAAGTTCCGATCCGTTCGAGAAAAATCACCAATTCCGTTCGCGATCACGTTCACAATGAAACAAGGGAACTCCGTTCGCTTCGTTCACGAAACCGGGACTAAGTTTCGGAACTTAGTTCATATGATCGGAGTTCGCCCAAACCTGAAAGAGACCTGAGACCTAGTTTTCACGTTCACTGACACCGCGTTTCATAACCCTGACCACCTGAGGCGATCACAATGACATGCACTAGATATGCACGTCAGAAGCTTAGCTGTCTTTGTATAGCTGTGTGCACTGATGCGTGGTGACCGATAAGCATGATGCACTTGAAGTAGAACATCCCAATTATCATTAAAAAAAAAAAAAGGTTTCATGCACTCTTTCGTATCTAGATATTTTACATTATGAAATAATTTACGGTAAAACTGTCAAACAGTGTGTGTCTGGCCTGCTGTCGAAACTAAAAAAAAATGAGACAAGAATAGATAAAGGAATGTTAATATTTTATTGCTAATGCCGTCTGCCCAGTTTTTCAATTACTATTAAAGGGTATTTACAGTTATTCTGCTTTTTAACAGTAATATAGCACTTTCTTATATGTCATTTAAGTCTTTTAAGCCAAGCTATATGATGGGATATTATTGCAAAATAAAAAGACAATTCAACCTGTCATGGCATTTATAAGAATGATAACATTTGATTTTCTATTTCATATTATGATTTAACGTGGTATCTGAAAAGAGCACACTTTGTGCAGATACGGTCGACTGTGGAGGAGGGGGAGGGGAGAGGTGATCAGGGAGGAGAGGTCTATCAAATGGTAGCATATTCGGTGGCGTTGGAGAATAAGTCTGTTTAACTCTGAACGAATGTGATGGTGTTTTGTGTTGTGTTTTTGGTTGGTTTTTTTTTTTTTGTGACACTCAGATTCATCAAGTAAGACAGTGCCAGAAACCACCTTGGTGATACAGTATTGATCAGAAACCACCTTGGTGATACNGGGAGGTTAGAAGGCCTGTTCATCGGTGGATCACAATGGGATAGCGGAGGCAACAGTACCTAGAGCAGAATAGTTAGCAGCAGTAATAGCAGCAGCAGTGGCAGTAGCAATATTAATGGTAGTAGTCATAATAGTGGTAGAAGCAGCAGCAGCAGTATTAGTAGTAGTAGTAGGATTAGTAGTAGTAGAAGGAGGAGGAGGAGTAGGGGTAAAAGAGGTACTGGTAAGAGTAGCAGTCATAATAGTAAATGTAGCAATATTAGTCATAATAGAGTGGTAAGTGTAGAAGGAGTCATAATAAAAATGGTAAGTGTAGAAGGAGTCATAATAGAAGTGGTAAGTGTAGAAGGAGTCATAATAAAAGTGGTGAGTGTAGAAGAAGTCATGATAGAAGTGGTAAGTGTAGAAGGAGTCATAATAGAAGTGGTAAGTGTAGAAGGAGTCATAATAAAAGTGGTAAGTGTAGAAGTAGTCATAATAAAAGTGGTGGGTGTAGAAGAAGTCATAATAGAAGTGGTAAGTGTAGAAAGAGTCATAATGGAAGTGGTAAGTGTAGAAGGAGTCATAATAGAAGTGGTAGGTGTAGAAGGAGTCATAATAGAAGTGGTAAGTGTAGAAGGAGTCATAATAAAAGTGGTAAGTGTAGAAGTAGTCATAACAGAAGTGGTAAGTGTAGAAATAGTCATAACAGAAGTGGTAAGTGTAGAAGTAGTCATAATAGTGATAGCAAAAGAAGTAGTAGCAGCAGTGCTGTAGCAGTAGTAGCAATAGTTGTTGTTGTCAAGGTAGTGCTATCAATACCAGTGGTGCATTATATTATCCTGTTGAGAGAGTGAGATGGAGAGAAAGAGAAAAGAGATAGAGATGCCAGTTACTAATGTAAGTGACGGTTATGCACATATCATTTTTTTTCTTTTCATTTCATTCTTTCTGAACTGTTCTCAAATTATAATTATTGTTTTTGATTTGCTTTGTCACAAATAAGCAAGCCTGGAATTTGAAACTTGTGTTCGCTTGCTATTCCTGCCAGGTATCTGGACGAGTCTTTACGATGGCTTGTGGCCAATGGCAAAACAGAGGCAGCCCTTAAAGTTATCAAACGTGCTGCCCATACTAACAAAAAGGACTATGAAACTATTTTGAAGGTAACCTTAACCAAATTTTTTCCCGTGATACTTTTCCTCTGTATTCGTCATCATTAAATTCTCATCATTATCTCCAATGGGAGACTGGTTGTAGGGATAAACTATGTAAACATGACATGTATAAAGTACAGCATTCAAAGGAAACGACGGCTGAAAAAAGTGAAAAAATGGAACGAAACACTGAGGGGAAAATGCACGATCTTTTTATTTTAAAATATTCAAAAACAATGTACGCTTTGTCAAAGCTTTATCCTCTTCATGAAACACCTGTCAGGCAAACAAAAAAAAAAAAATTACTCGTATACTGACATGATGCATAATTCCATAGTGAGAATCTCAAAGTGTTATAAACGTCATTAATGTATCGGCATTCTCGAGTTCAGTACCTCTGTTACAGCTATTTGATTTTGAAAAAAAAAATATGGTCACGGCTTTTCAGCACAGACGTAGATCAAGATATAGGTGTTCATGAATTTATCGAGTTATGTGTTTACTGTCAGTGATAATTGTTATTGAATGCATCTTCTAATTTGATCAACTCGGCTGTTCGTTTCTTTAGAAAAAATCCAGCGAGACATGCTGGTTTTAGTCACGGTTAAGAAAATACACTGATGTGCATTCCATTACTGCTGTCAAATATAATTCATTACATGACTGAAAGAAGCATTGTGCATTAGCGCACTAGACCTAAAACAAATGCATACCATAAAGGACAAAGTTCGTGTAAAAGTTAAAATTAGTGAGCCATTTCCGCTCTATAAATCTAGAGTTACAGTGAGATAAAGTTAAAGGTACTTTCAGTATTCTAATTTCATGCTCTTAACTAAAACAGACGCCTACCATAAAGGACGAAGTTCGTGGAGGAATTGGAATTATAAAGCCGTCACCGGTCTATGTATTTTGTAGAGTTACAGTGAGATAAAGTTAAGGGTTCTTTCAGTGTTCTAATTTCATGCTCTTTCAGGAGTTCCAAATAAATCCTGACACAAAGAACAAGGATGACCTTTCCATCCCAATGGAGGTCTCAACTGTTACAGACGCCAAAAGTTCTTCGGGAAGCAGCAACGGGCAAATTGGGAAGAAACCCATTCAGATAACAGCCACAAAGAAGATGAGCATTATAGACGTCCTGAGAGTCAAGCGTTTATTGGTCAATTCTCTAACAATATGGTTTGCTTGGTAAGTAAGTTGACTGTATCCGGAAACTGATTTATCGGGAAATTGACGTAATAATAATAATAATAATAATAAAGAGAATTTCTAAAGCGCCTCACCCCCGAAGAGCTCGAGGCGCTTTACATCGTAAAAATTCGCATGCATTTCCTTCAAACACCAGACATACCACAAGCACAAACATACACACTCACACGCACTTATTTCACATATAGACGTACAATTCAAAACTATTCCTGATAAAGCAGGCATTTCAAAGACGGACTGCAGCAGCTACTTATGACATGTACTTCACAAATAGATGTGTTTTTAAATGGCATTTGAAAGATTCAAAACTGGAAGAATTTCTAATATTTTCTGGCAATGAATTCCAAATAAGTGGCCCAGAATAACAGAAAGCCCTATCACCATACTTCCTTAAATTAGATCGAGGTACAGATAGCTGTTTTAAATTTTTAGATCTTAAGTTTCTTGATGGTGTATATGGGCAAAGTACATCTACCAGGTATGATGGTGCAGATGACTCCTGGGCTCGAAAACAGAGTGTTGCCACTTTATACTCAATCCTAGCTTTTACAGGTAGCCAGTGTTAAGAAGAGGAAGGCTGTGATGGACTTTTGATGTTTTGAGTGCTAATCGCGCCGCATTGTTCTGAATCCTCTGAAGTTTATTTAGCTTATCCTCTGGCAATCCTGTTAACTCATTCCATGCCAGTATGTTTTCCACGTTTTTGCCAGACCACTATTTTCTAAAAGTACTATTTGTTACTATAAAGAAAAATTGCACCTAACAACTCAAAACTAACGCCGATTTCATGAACGGGAGTTTAGGAAGAGTTGTCATTGCTTATGAGTACTAAAAAGTTTCAAACCAGACCTGTAGTAGCGAAACAAAAGAAGATTTTGATATCGACGATACATCGTCGACTGGCACAGCCACGGCAACGTATATCGACGATATATCGTCGATTGGCATGGAATGAGTTAATAGTGAATTACAATGGTCCAGCCGTGATAGTATGAAAGCTGAAATAAGAGTTTTAACAGCATCCATTGAGAGATAGGGTGCTATGCGCCCTATTCTTCTAAGTTCAAAATATGATGCTCTAGTTAACTGATTAACCTGGTTCTCCATTGATAAAGTACGGTCAAAAATAACCCCAAGATTTTTTGCCTTGTCAGAGAAAGCTACGTCACAACCCGCGATCGAAATGCCTGTCTGTGACAACAATTTTAGTTTTGCTTCTGTGGAGCAGGGCATGACTTCAGTTTTATCGCCATTCAGTTTCAATTTGTTTGCTTCCATCCAGTTCATTACGGATTCAATGCATACTTGTAAGTCTGCTACAACCACAAGAGTATCAATTTGACCTGGAAAAAACAGACTTGTAAATTTGTGTATCATCAGCGTACATATGATATTTCATGTGATGTTATATCACGTATCCTGATATTGACTGTATTCTTTCGTAGAACAAAAGTAATCGTGAAATCCTGTTTCAAGGGCTTACCATCCATATGTTCCACTTTCTTTCAAGAAATATTTCGCTTTTAGTGAAAGGATGAGAAGGTATGAATGGGAAATTAATTTCACTCGCATAGTTCTTACATTCCTTTTCATTAGTCTCCGCCAAAGAAACAACGCTCTTGAACAGTTTATTAAAATTTGCGCTGTTATCAGTTTCACATACTCGTATGTGAAATTATTGTCAATAATAATAATAATATATGCTAACTGGGCGCAGCGTGTTTAGTCTTTGGTGGGATCCCTGCACAACCTGCATATTTGACGAAAGGGGCGGTCCTTTTAATCTGTAGACGGTCTCGCGGAAAGCGCGGTATACAGGAAGTGGGATTGTAAGCTGCAGAGGTGATAGTCTCTAAGCAATGGTTGTATGCAACTCTTACTGACTTGCGGGTGGTCTTGCCGGCAGAGGAAGAGGATAATGTTTACATTTATTAGCATCTTTAATTCTTGCCACATCCTCTACCGACACAGAATTTTTGAAAAATATAGTTCCACTGACAAATACAACAACATAACATATTATCGTTGTCGCCATTATTGCGGAGTTACCACTTCCGGTAAGGGGATTCCACGCTTTCTGTCTAACGTCTAGGCTCCTTCCACTTTCCTGAATGGTCCCGCGCAAAGGCAAAACACGTACTCTTGAATTGGGTCCACAGTAAGCACTAAACTATAACAGTATGTTTTGCTCTGTAGCCGCTCATGGAAGGAAGAAATGTGTCAGTTTTGTGTCTTTTATGTCCTAGGTTCATGGTCGCTCTTGGATACTTCGCCCTCTACTTAAACGCAACGTCGCTATCCGGCAACCCCTACATCAACTTCTTCTTGGTGGCGTTGATGGCTTACCCTGCCAACATCTGTATGTTCTTTGGCATCAACAGGTAGGAATAACACAGAGTAAACCATGTACAGAAGCGCTAATCCCTGTTATCGAATTCGCTGACAGTGACCGCTGACCGCTTGTGTCTCAAAGTAAAGAACATTCTGTCATTTTTAAGTAAACGTCTGTTTGTGAAAAGCCGTGCATAAATAAAGCCGTGGAATATAACATTCCCTAAAATAGATGAATACTGACTTGTTCTTCTTTGGTTTCTTTAATGTACCTGAGAGCGGATGCATTTTTTGTTTTTTTAGTCCCGCCCCGTTTAGATGGCGCATCAGAAGTGATCAGTGACGGGTTCTTCTTTCTTTCCAGGGAAGTAACGTTATGTTCTCTAGATGTTAATATATATTAGGTTATTTCCCTCCATTGACTTTCATTGGCTGATGCCTCTTTTATTCTTGGAAGGGAAATTTGTTGATGCAAACACACTGCCATTTTGCTTAAACCATAAGTTTCAATGGAGTTGACTACTACTCATAATTAAGAACCGTCTCTCTGGTATCACATTTTCAACTTTTCTTTGTCACAGGTTTGGTAGGAAGACCATGCTCGTGCTCTTCTTTGGCCTCCAAGGTGGCGGGCTGATCGTTATGGGCATTTCTGCTTATTTGGAAGGTGAGCAGACGTTACTCCTTCAAGCCTCAGAGAGAAACGTAGTCAAAGAAACAGATGGACACAGCTGTAATAATAAAAGGGAAACTTTACGACATTGTCACTCAACGTTCTCTAAGTACTGATCGTGAGGCCTTTAGCTCTTACTTCCTGCTTGGTAAAGGATCCATCTTGGACACAGGCAGGGTTGTTGTAACGAGTAAAAAGTAACGCCGCTACGAGTACTCGTTACAGGTTTTCGAGTAATAATTACTTACTCGTTACAAGCTTCAGCCGAAGTAACGAAAAAGTAATTGTTACTTAAATATTTTGTAACAATTATAAAACTACTCGTTACTTTTTCGTTATTTTTTTTGTTTCCTGGATAAGCGGCTTTTAGCGTTTGCTTCACTGTTTGGGTGGGATTTTCAGAAAACAAAAAGAACTCAAGAGAAAATTAGCAGTGTAAACGTCACCACGACATCGGGAACACCAAGTCTTTAAGAACTCAAGAGAAAAGGTTGCTTAAAACTGATCGACATAGTGCACGTGCGTCTCATCTCGTTAGCCAACACTGGAAGAGGAACTGAAGGCTGCAAATGAGTTTCAGAGACGACACAGAAAACAAAATGGAAAGGAACAGGCTAACAAAGCCACAGTTCCTCTCACAAGGAAGTACTGCAATAGGCCATGTCTTTAAAGCATTGGTAGGATCAGCCATGAAATGTACCGAGGAAGCAGGGGAGAACAATAAACCAAAATCTTTGACGTTATTGCGCGTGAAATCATAATCTTTGCTGCTATTGCCTAAATATGAAGCACAAGTCATATTGCTTAGACCGTCTTCATTTAGGGAAAGGACTGCTGTAGTAGATATATTTATTTTTCTGATAACATCTATATTATTTTGAGAGTAATAATAACCATAAAGAAACCTTCTCAGGTCGAAAATTTGCAATATGAGAAAAAGATTTGTTTTACATTATTTATCTTTCACGTCTGTTCTTAGATTCTTAAATTTCAAATCGTTAATTGATTATTATTTTAATGACCGTCTTATCCCGCAGAATACAACAAGGAGGTGTTTTCAAAACTCACCATTGCCGCTGCCATGGTCGGCGTGTTTGGGGCTGCTGGTGCGTTTGACCATGTCTTCTTCTACACGCCCGAGATGTTCCCCACGAACCTCAGGTAAGGACGTCATAATATGCAGTCAACTCCGCTTAATCAAAACTGCTTGGGAGCGCGGAAAATGCTTTATATAGAAGCATAGCGTTTAATTACGAGGAACATGTTTCGATTAAATGTTAGTTGCAATTATCCGGCTTGCGATTATGCGGAGTCGACTGGTGATCTTACTGGAAAGCTGATTAATAACTTAAAAAAGCGGTAGTGTTAGAACTCAACAACAGATAGAGACAAGCGTGACAAATGCTTTAAAATTTGAGGAAGTAAAATGTTAAGCAACCTGACTGTTGCTGACGATACAACACACTAAATCTCATGCGAATTTATATGATGGAAAAAAAAAGACATTTGCTTGACAATATAAACGGCATTCTGCTTTTGAGATATCCACTTCCACCCACTTTAAATTCGGTATTCCCGGTTCCGTCACTTGACCAGTGGATTGCTGCTCACTCACTGGCTCGGTTACATCCTCTGAGCATGCACGGTTCCTCGCCAGATATCAGGAGCAGTCCCGCATGCGCAGAACAAGTACACAAACCAACATGTGAACGACGACCCTTCGAATGATGGAACTGAAAAAACCTAATTGGGAAGTCTGTGTTGATTTTGGCCTCTGGATGTACTCAGTACTCTTCATCGGCCGCGAGAAAATTTACTTAATCTCACTCAGCGTCACATTCTTCTACTTTTCGGATGTCGTATGTCAAATTTGAGTATTCCTGAGACTCTCCTAATATATGCTTGGATTAGGGTTGAGGGAGAATTTAGGTCAGGAGCGAGATAGAGAAGAGAAAGGAACCCTCAACTTTGTCCAGCGACTCTTTCAAGGATATTCTCTCCTCCCTAACTCGGCCTGTAGCATTAACTCAATTTCGCCTTGGGAGTGTTACATGGTTTTTCAAATATATAAGCCTAATTAACGTGTGTAAGCGGAGATGACCATTAGTGGTTAGAGAGGAATATAAGCGTGAAGTCAAAAAGATATTATGGTGTCTTGCTCTTTCTCAAACTTACCTGGAAATCAACTTTTACTGTTCTCTTGTCAACAGAAATCAAGCTCTGGGTACATCATCACTGATTGGACGTTTTGGTGGCATGATAGCCCCCTATACAAGTGTTTTGGTAAGCATTACCACATGAAGTCTAGCGCCCTGAATTGCTCAGATAATTGTGGTTTATGACAAATTAAAACTTTACCAAAATCTAATCGAATAGATGTCTGTTTCGAATACTCAATGCAAGTGTGACCTTGTTTTTGTAGCACTAAGTCGTAGAATCATTGTGACAGAACAAATTTGAGATTAATATCACCATATTAAACTCTTGAGAATTCCCGTTGGTTTGTATTTAAGGGTATCAACTAAGCCAAGGACCTGCTGTACGGATGCCCTATGCTTGTTATTCCAACAACACAGACCTCATGGGTTTTCGCATTGCTATTCTCAAACGGTCTCATTATTCCCCAGTATGCATGCACAGACAGCTTCCTCTTGCACTCATGACTATTCCACATACTATCACGTCGGTCATTCGATCTTTGAAGTCAATATTATCATGTTTCAAACATAACTTCACACCCATTCCACATTTGCCTGAGTCGTTTTTGAAGCTTTGAGAAATTACTCGCTCCCGCCCTGTTGCTCAAGGCAAAACATTAAGGCTGATGGCGCTTAGCTTGTAAAATCATTATATAATAACAAGTCAAAGCTTTACATTGTTTTAATAGGAAAAAGAAGATAAATGTAAGATCATAGTAGTATAAACAACCCAAATAATAATTTTTTTAAAAATGACTGAGGCAAATGTGGAATTAGCGTGACGATAATCTAATCAAAACTATCTGTGGTTTTCAGAGTGAGTATATTGTGTGGGCACCAAGCGTCGTCATGGGCGTGTTATCCATTCTGGTGTGCGTGTTGGGTGCGCTAATCCTTCCCGAAACCAAGAAGCGAGAACTACCTCAGACCGTGGAAGATCTGCAGGCGTGGTACGAAGACAAGGACACAACGAAAGCAAATGAAGACAGAGACACAACAAAAACAGGAGTCGACAAAACAAGCCAAGACACACGTTATTAAACAAGCTCATCTGGTCAAACCAGTTAAAATGCTTCTTGATATATTTTGTCAGCATTTTGTGTACAGTGACATGGAGTAACACAATCAAATGAAGACAAGCACACAGCAAAAATAAGAGATGACAAAACAAGTCAAAACACACGATGACATATTTAAGCAAGACGCTCCGATAAAACCAGGGAAATGCTCACTGGTATATTTTGTCAACATTTTGTGCACAGTGACAATTAGTAGCAACAAAATTCAATGACGAAAGAAATGGCGTGTACTATATATTGGACAGCTCGTGAAGTTCAGCCTAGCCGCATTTACATTTACATAAAATCTTGTTGCGATGTAGTATTTTCGGCAAGTATTTTCGGAAAGTGTAAAAACTGGATTATTTATCCCTTGATCAAGGTCCTCCTTACGAAACAAAACCACTGTATCATCAGCGACCAAACTAGTTTTGGGAACGTTATATATATATGATTATAATTATAGTTTCATAAAGTAAACGTGTGCACTATGGATCTGCATTTTTGTTTAGTTCATGATGGAGTTACCACTCACTCCAAAAACACTGGTCTCGTGATGTATATGCTCTCCAAATTTTGCCATTTTAAAAAATACCTCATTCTTATACTCATACTAGCTTTTCATCTCATATTCTATAATCGACTCGCGCATAGTCTATAGCGACTGAATGACATCAGAATCAATTTGACCGGCATGAGCTTTCAAGGCAATAGGGAGCACTGGGATTTCATACAGCAAGCGCAAAGACGTTTGGAAGTTAAACCCTCATCCGCATTCATGATCGGATCTCTTACCATCGTAAAAATTACATAAGTGCATCGGTGCTCAAAGTACCTGCAGTAACGTTCAACTTGCAGAGTAAATGTATTCTTACGATATTTTATCGTTCATGCCCAAGCTCTCAATTTTTACCGCCCACCATGGCTTTAAAGCCCCCCCTCCCAATCTCCCTCCAGCCCCCCCTCCCCCCATCCCCAAGACTGTTAACTGTAACTATAGTTCATTACGAGATGGATGTGAAAGTCCAAGGCGTTTTAGGGAGGGGGGGGCGTGTCCTGAAAATGAGGTTTTGGGGTGAGATTATCGAAATCAAGGTTCTGCTATTTTTAGGTACACTGACAAGTCTAGAATCCAGACAAAGTGTTGTTGACTACAGAAAAATTCATTTTTTGTCTAAGAAATGCATCTGAAGATGGTGACTGAAGCTTTGTTTCGTTACATTTGATTCCTCAAAACTATATTTTTTATAACACATTTTCTATCTCCATCGTTATTTCTGGACCAGTCTATGTAATTTTTTTTGTATATAACCTCTACAAATGTGTACATAAAAAGTAATAGAGAGATATTTCGGTTATTTTTTTCAAATTTTCTGAAATTCGTGGTGATTTTATCAGAAACTTGTGAAAATTAGTTATTAGTGGAACCCCAGTTTTGAAGGTGTGTAAAATATAATTTTATCATGATATCTAAAAAGGCTCTCTAT
This sequence comes from Ellobium chinense, assembly GCA_033807755.1. Lineage (NCBI taxonomy): Eukaryota > Metazoa > Mollusca > Gastropoda > Ellobiida > Ellobiidae > Ellobium > Ellobium chinense. Next base: position 815,400 of record JAWQUT010000320.1, read on the forward strand.
AAGTGTTGAGAGAGTATCTGTGGACATGTCTGTGTAAAATATCGAATGGATAGCTTTTCATTTGACGGAGGAGATAGGTATTGAAAATGACATGATATTTTCATGTAAAATTCAAGATGGCAGCCGTTTCAATAGCAACCAAGGAATAAACATATTTTTTTACTGTTTTGTACTAATTCGAACATGCTGAATTTAAAAAAAAAGATAGTTAATTTTTTTTTTTTAATGTGGCAGTTGCAAAATCGCCCTCAGGACCCACTCCCTCCTTAAAGATATTAAATATATCATGCAGCCAGTCAAAATGGGGCTTAATGTTACTAGACTATGAATTGAAATATTAGGCTCTAAATGTGACTGGGGAAGCTAGTGTAACTTTTTGCTTGGTGCGGCAGTCGAAGGTATAATCACTTTTCTGTACACAAAAGCCTTGCTGTTATATGCGAATGGTCAGTAATCATGGGTAAATTTGGACTAGGGAGACATATTAGCTGACCTAGACTATATAGTATAATGTTGTTCTTCAATCGTGTTATTTTTTTCAGAATGTTTTTTTCATTTGTATAGGGTGAACCCATTCTACTTCAAATAACTATATATCGGGCCAGAGTAATATTGTTTTGGTTTTTTTTTGCACCTAGTGAAAGTACATTCCATACGTTTCTTCTACTACCACTAAGTTGCTTTAGCCAGAAAGCGAGTTAAACCTTATTTTGACTGGCTGCAAGACAAACTGGTTCTGTCTTGTGTAGAGCTATTGAGATGTGAACTCTTATTAGTGACATGTAAATATACTGGGTTTTTTTTATAAGGAACACCTATACACGAAGGACCACCTTAACTGGAGGGCGAAGGGAAATAACTGTGTAATTGCCCTCTTGATAGGTTAAGTTATACATTGTATAAACAGTCATTACAATCAGTTATGATGTAACCTTATCTATGACTAACTATGATATATCATTACGATGAAAAAGGTTTGATAATGTTTGACTGATATGGTGACGCATGAGTGCGATACGAGTTGCAACATTCTTTATGTTAGATTGACTCGTGTGTTTTATAAGTAAAGATACGTATGACAATTAAACTTTGTTGGAATGCTCAGTTATTTACTGAAAGAGTGAGAGAACAAGCGAGGTAAACAGTGAGGGAAGAGAAGAGAAAAAAAAAGAGAGAAAGAGAGAGAGAGAGAGAGAGAGACAGACAGACAGACAGACAGACAGAAAGAGAGAGAGAGGGAGGGAGGGAGGAAAGAAAAAGATGTTATCAATGTGCTTTGTGATTACACTAGAGACGAACACACTATAATAAAGTAGACCATCTCTTTCTGCAGGGTTTAAAACGAATCCATAGCTGCAAACGTGAAAACAAATTACAGAATTGCACAAGCACACACGGTATAGTATCATCGCCCTAGTGCAATAGCCCGATAAACTCCAGAAAAGCAAAACTTTTTCTCATTTTAGTAAAATTGCTCGGAATAAAGCGATCCTTTGGAATTAAGCTCTACTAGTGAATGCCGTATTATGTATAATAAAAGTTCAATAGGTTCATTATACAAGTAACAAACAAAATGAGTTTTGTCAGTTTTTGTCACTGAGATTGCTTGGTGCGAAAGTCCGGTTTTGCTCATTCGTCGGGAAAGATAATTAGCTTTCAAAGTAGGGCCATTCCACGGAAATTGTCCACATATTTACTTCATCAGGCACTTAATTAAAATTAATCCAGTGCATTTTCATATATCCTTAATGCGAGCTGCGAGTGACATAAACATTCAAGAAGATGAAAGCTGATCATATTAATTGTTGTTATTGTTCTCTGGTAACTGACTGGACAATTTCCATGGAATGACTCAGTAGTGACATTTGGCTATTAAAGGCGTGATATTATTGGCTGTCCGCCAACATTAAAACCTAGAATTTGGTCAGGGTGACGTCATTCGGGAAACTGTATCCAAGCGACGATGTGATGCTGAGTAAAACCACGATTACATGATATGTATATGCCAGAGCTGTTGACTTGACTTGCTGACTTGCGACTCGAGTCGGACTCGAGTCAAAATTTGACTTGACTTGACTTGACTTGAAGGGGTTTTTGAAATGACTTGACTTGACTTGATTTGACTTGCGACAAAATTTTGAATGAATTGACTTGACTTGATTGAAATTTAGAATGACTTGACTTGGACTTGCAACCTAGTGACTTGCCAACAGCTCTGGTATATGCTGTTATGTCGTGGCCTGGATTCCAGCCATAATCATGTTGTATGCCAGTGTTTTTCCTCGGTCCACATGTCGGTAAAATGGTTCCCTGGCTATGGAAGTGAAAGATATTGTTGATATACTTCTGATTAGCGCCTGTAAATGACAGTGTCAATGTATGTTTCCTAGTGAGTTGAAAATGTGGTTGTGTAATCTGATCTGTTTATTTATCGTGATATAAAGTCTTGTGAGTAGGCATAGACCTGAATCCGAGACTTCTAAACCTCACTTACATTATTGGTGGTTGACATTTGTTACTAGCAGTCCCCTTTAACTACATTCTCATGGTAAGAGAATAGAATGAAAGCACTAAATAATCACAGTTCCGTTTAATCGCAATATACTTCATGCCCCCTAGTATGCCTAAGCACAGTCCATTCTAAGATGAATATTAGCAGGCTGTCAACAAGACTTTGGCCAAACTTTTAATACGTTCCTACTGGTACAGGCCCTAAAAAAGCTCTGATAACTGCAATCTTTAACAAACTTGCTTTTTATGTTATCGTGGTAAAACGTTTCTTCAACAAATGTTTAAAACATCATGGATGCTATTGTACTGTCAGTATAGAGGAAACGACGATATATTTGTACATATTAAGTGTAAACATTTACAGCCAACAGCAGAATATATACACATAAATATACGAAATGTAAATCAATAGATGCATTTACTTATAAACAACACCATGATTAAATCTCACATTTTGTGCATATACAGGGAAGGGGGGGGAAGGGGTGGGATAGAGGGTGGGGTAGGGATGTGGGCAGGATGGGAGAAAACAGTACATGTACAGGACTACGGCAAGGGTAATTCTTACCACAATTATCACCAGTTCAGTTGAACACTATCATGTATAGGTTACAGGCCTGTAATTGTACTTTCACTTTTGGGTCGTACAACTTAGGGGGTATATTTCATCTCCCCTTTTCCCTCTTTTGGCAAGCCCTGCTTCCAGTAATAAGGGCTCCAGGGGGGAAATTTTGATATCACGGGAATCTGTGTCCATTTTATTTTATTTTACCAGGCACTATTTAGCTCTGGGCTGGAACTGCCAGGTCAAGGGTGTGCTCAGGCGGAAAAGGAGGGTTTTGGCATTGACCAGTGAAAAATGTAGGCTCTGTTTACAAATAGGGACTATTCTCAAAATTTCAATGGGCTTGCTAGGGTTGGGTAAGTCTTAAAATTTGGGCCACATAATGAGCTTCAATCTGGTATGGGTCTGGGTGAAATCTAAAACTTTGGGTTCAGAGGGCAGCTCAAAATGTTAATATAACCCATAGAGGAAAACAGGGTCCAATCCTATTACAGGTCTGTAACCTAGAGACTCGTAGTAGTTANGGTTTGGCATTGACCAGTGAAAAATGTAGGGTCTGTTTACAAATAGCAACCAAGCTCAAAATTTCAATGGGCTTGCTAGGGTTGGGTAAGTCTTAAAATTTAGGCCATATAATGAGCTTCAATCTGGTATGGGTCTGGGTGAAAGCTAAAACTTAGGGTTCAGAGGGCAGCTCAAAATGTTAATATAGCCCATAGAGGAAAACAGGGTCCAATCCTATTACAGGTCTGTAACCTATAGACTCGTAGTAGTTAATGCGTACAGTATCTGTGGCTGTAGGCATAATCCATACGTTAAGTAACGTACTGCGTTAACTACAGTGAACACTACTAATATTTTGGGAGTTTCCAGTGGTTACCGCAGTTTGATAACTCACGTGAGGATTATGCACACGGACACTGATCGTTAGTCAGCTGTATGAATCATGATAATGTCAATAAAAACAATGATAGGCATATCACAAATAATAATGTTAACAGAGTTTAAAAACAATGTAACAAATCCACGCAGAAAAACCTATCAGTCACAGTGATCTTTCTATCATCAGGCAGCTGTTTAATATACTGGGTGTATTTTCAAAATTCCTTCCCTCCACGACTTTGTCTAAACCTGCGACAATCATCTCCCTCTATTCAGCAGATACGGTAGACAGAACACATTCTTCCTCCAGGTCTCCCTAAATATCTAAGTACAGTCTCCTCCGCTTAAACGCAACAGTATAATGGCAGCTTTCGTTTAATAGCAACATCATCTATTTGATAACCTTGTGTTTTTATTTTAAAAAGTCACTGGATATTCGCAACTTCTTTTAATCGCAATATTTTTTCTGTTTCCGAAGAGTTGCGATTAGGCGGAATTGACCACACTCAAAGGTTCCAGGTAATGTATTTGTTATGTAGAAACTCGCCACTGAAACTGTGCTTCCCCTTCCTCAATGGATTTGTGGATGCTATCGATCCATTATTTGCTCTCCTCTTGTGTAAAGAAGATTCGGTCATGTTCTATCTCCATAGTGGCAAACCTGTATTTTACCAACTGAAGAAAAAAATGTAGGTATGTTCGTGGTTCTCTCTACATCATCTATATGCAATGAATTTTCATTATTTCTATAAAATAAGTATGCTTTGAGTTTCTAATGAAAACATTTCTATCTAGACGGAGCTGAGCCCACACCATTTCACTTAAGAATATTGTCTTTAGATAGTCACAGCACTTCTGTTGACAGACTGATTGCCAGCTCATGTCATGGCACTGGGTGATAAACAAGGACAACCAAATCACCGGATCTAAATGAAGATATGAAATATCGTAGCTGGTATGGCATTGGAATTAAGCGCAGTGCCATGTGTTTCTGCTAACTACATCATGAGTGTGACGCTGGCCTCAGATGCAGAGGTCGCCTCGTCCTCTTTGACTGAGAGCTTGCACACTTACGATAGGATCTCTAACATCAACTCTGCCTGTTAAATATTACTAAAGGAGCATTCAACACCGATGCATAATGTAATCTCTACGATGGTAAGAGATCCCATCGTTAAATCCAAGGTCTCAAACAGACAAAGCGACCGTCAGCACCTGAGGAGAGAGTCACATCCGTGATATACCAAAGAGGCGATAGTGCTTACAGTGCCCTATGCCATACTAGCGACGAAATGATACACCCTTAACCTACGCCAGTCCTAGTTGGTCTTGGCTCCATGTTATGAGCCAGTTCAGCTACATTTACAGTATGTGGTAAGCGAAATTGTATCCTCTGCACTCTTCAGTCTATCGAAGGAAGCAGTCTTGAAAGCACACGGCCTTTGACATTAGTCAGATGATTCATCAGCTGAGCACGTGACAGAAGAGACATCTGACAGGTAATTTATACTCTGTCCGTCGTCAGTCACAGAGCTGATACTAATGGTGCTAATGCTATTCTGAGAACAAGATTCCGGTAACAACCGCGAATGAACTGTCTTCATTTCCCCACTGTCCATAACTTTCTTAGCCTTTTGTGCTGCAGTAACTTTCATCTTCTTCGATAGTCTCTTCCTTCGGAGTGGTTTCTTCGTCTTCGACGACAACTCATCCTTTGGTGACGTTTTCCATTTTTCGTTCTTCAGATTCTGTTCCGAAGGTGATTCGCAATTACTGCCTGAAGTAGGGCTGTCAGAGACAAGGTGAAAGGCAGCGCTCTTGACCACGTGTCCTCCCAGATCAGAACTTTCTGACTTACTCGATGAACGACTTCGCTTATCCACAATGTATGTAACACCCTCGAGTTCTGAAGCTTCCTCATCCACTTCGTTGTTGTCGTCATCGTCTACTTTATTATCTTCCGATTCCTCTGTGGTGTCCGTTTCATTCAAAGATTGCATACGTTCTTCTTTTGAACTTACAGTCATTCCACCCTGTCCAGCTGTAGTTTCGCTAAGGACAGAGAGGCCAATTCGTTTAGACAATTGGTTCTCGCTGTAAAGACGAGGTAAAATGGAATCGTTCTTGTCCAGTTTTCTGTGGCTTGATGACTCTTCTGATTCACTGCTTTCAAATATCACGGGACAAGATCTTCGCCTGCCTTGTAGGACAAGCTGGTTTGTGTTGTTGGCTTTGGCTATGGGATGTGTCGGGATAGACACGGGATCATCCTCAGGAAGACCCCCAAGGGATGTCGCGGCAGGGATGTACATTGGCCGCGTGAAACCGGGACGACATACTTTGATGGCCTTTTCATGTGCCACGCTTCTGGTTTGCCGACCCATACACAGTTGATTAAAGAGCAGCTGGGAATCTACGCTGTGTCTCCTTGGCTGGGGCCGATATCTGAGAGGCGGGGGCTCATTCTTTAGCTCTGGTTTACGTGTAAAAAAATCACGAAGGAACGTTAAAATCCCTGATTTTGGACGTGGAATGTCTCCAGGTTTGACGGTTGCCGTAAGATCAGATTTCACATCCCCAGAAGGGTTCGGTTGCAGCGTTAGTTTCTTGAATACTTCTGATATCTTCTTGGGATGAATGTCTCTGGCATTGAGCTGCTGGCGATCACGATCGTGTTTTCGTATGTTTGCCGAATCGTATGCCACAACGCCTGTGAGACTAGGCCTTTTCTTTGCACTGAATCCACTAGCCGCAGGACGTTCATTAGCCACAATATCCGGAAGACTGTGCCTCTTCTTTGCACTACAGAGCAGGGTAGGAGGACTATGCTTTCTGTGGGTATTCGAACTAGCCATGTTATCGGAACCACTATCAGAGTCCTCCGATCTTGCGCTCGGTGACGTTGATCCACTTCTGCGGCTACAGTTTCCATTCTTGACTTCTTCCATGTCATGCGCCCCACATGCATCCCCAAAAGGGCTACTGACTGTTCTAGGACTTGATCTGGGAGAAATTAAATTTATATCACTCCCTGGAGGAATGATAAGTCCTTTATCGTATGTGAAATAATCTGCGATGTCGGTGTAGCCATTTTTACCTTTTGAAAAGTTCCTCAGATGCTCGGGACGGGGTCCCAACTCGGAGCGTGCTCTAGCTCTGAAATGTGTATCTGTTGCAAAGGTAGGTGACAGTTTTCTATGTCCGGAACCAAAAGATGATGCCCTGTGTCTCATGGTGGTTGCTTCACCTTCGTGTTCTCGCATTATATCAGCTGTTGTGAGAGGTAAATTTTCATCCACTTTTGACATTGTCATCCGGGGCTCTATTTCTTTATCCTTATGATGATGAGAAGTCATTTTTTCTGCTGCCAGCTGCAAGTCTGCCGCGTTTGTTTCGCTGGTGCGTCGCTTAATAATGTCTCTAATGTTCTTTGGCCGAGTGGGTGGCAAGTCTGAGTTTGTTCTTTTCCTGAAAGGTTCAATCAACATTTCGTTTAAGCCGTTCCCCAGCGACAATGACCGTTTGTTCATTTTGTTCATCTCCCGCAGTTGCTCGTCCAGGGCTGCTGTATTCTGACCACGCAGGCAAACGACTTTGAAGTTCTTGAGTTTCACAAAGGTCAGGTCACTGCCACTCGCCCAGGCATCCACCACCCCTTTCATACTTCTGACTTTCTGTGGAAGCCATCAAGACAACATATCGTTAGATAAGACACTGTGCTTTTACAGAGTTAGGTAATGATCATGATATGTCCGATATAAAAATGTGGTCATATGCCTACTGGTTGCGTGATCTTATTAATTGCAGAAACTACGGGACCCCCACCCCCTCCCCCCTCCCCTTATTAAAAAAAACAGCGCGAATTAAAGCAATCATTGTAGGTACGGCCACTGATGATTTGTAGGCCCATAACGTTACTAACCAACTTAGAACCCTTAAACTTTATAGGTTATTTATTGAAGTTAACTCTACACCTGTTTGGGAATATGTTTACAGATATGATAATGGTCATAATTTGCAGAAGAAAAGATTGTAGTTCAATAAGATTCGCCAGAATTATTAGTAGTCACAGTGTTACCGATTATACAAAGGTGATGATGATGGCAGTGAGATAAAGATAACATAAAGTTATATGTTTCTTTGTGTATGATTCGTCCGGGTTAATAGTGGTTGCATTATGTTACCAATTTAACAAAAGATAATGACGTCGATGATGATGAGGAGGAGAAAGAGAAGTAGAAGGAGGAAGAAGAGATGAAGGAGGAGGCCACAAGATAAAAAGAATGTCATGTACTGACCTCCAGAAATTTTCGATTCTCCTCGGACAGCTGCCGGCCTTTGTAGCCTTTGACAGGCAGGCCGTTCTGTAAGCTCGGCATTATGATCTGCAGTCTATCACCACCAACATTCGTGAATATCCACGTAGCGATCAACTACCAGATGTGATGATCTTGAGGACATCCACTCCAGTAACCTACGAGCTAAGTGGACTTGTTTCCAAGACACTGTGTGAACATCGCAAAGATATCAGTACCGTCTGTGGAGGAAAAAATGAATGAATGAAAGAAAGAGAAGAATTGTGTGTAAACTAGCACCACAATGCTAAGATAAGAAGATTTAAAGTACAGATGTATAACCTAATTATCCCATTCAAACAACGCAATTTTTACTATCTGCACAATATACCACGGTGGACTATTTTTAGTAATCTAAGATCACCCACAATATGACAGACTAAAATAGTATGTTTGGTCTTGTCTTCCACGAAATATCAGGGAAAAGAAACGACAAAACACTACAGACACACCACAATCCGACTTGTGAAGCCAACTGCAGCGATTCGTGTGATTTCACCATCTTATGAGACTCAAGAAGGCTAATGGAAGCTGATAGATGAAAACTAGACTCCCCAAAATTAGTGTGATGTCGACAAATACAGTTATGACTGTTGTGTGAGAACATCAGCAAGGGAAATAGAAATTCTTTCCTCCAGCGTCACTTGGATTCATATTTCGACTATTAATATCACAGATTATGTAAAGCTGTCGCAAAAAAACAACAACTCCAATTTAGGAATTTCTATGGCTTAACCAACTCATTTCTACCTTCCTGGTTTCGACAAATTGCACCATCTTAATATCCGGTTAGGTATGAAAGAAGACTCAGGCATCCACCGAAGTTTCTGTTAAGTACCTGTGATATAATTAATAATTATGTATTCCCGGAGTTGAAACGAAAGAGTCGTACAAATAAGTTCAGAGGGAGAATCCGGCTTGATACAAGAAAATCAAATAACAGTTATGGCCTTGAATTATCTCTCACTGGCTGAAAGCTGTCTGGGGAAGGTCAAAAACGTATAATATTCTGATCTTCACTCTATCTCCAACTAGGGCCATCTTGATCCATGAGAGATTATTTTAAAAAAAAAAACAGCAAATAAGAAGAGGTCTTCACATTCCTCATACGCAGCACGACACATGTTCTTGGACACACAGTGAATTGTTTGTACCATTTCAAATAGTCAAAGTCTTATTTAACAGGGTGAACACAATATGTAAGTTTGGCCGATATGAAACGTCTTTTCCTGACAAAAGTAGAGTAACCATCAGAGAAAATTGCACGGGGTAGCTTAATCACAGTGATGTAACGAAATGCTATATATATGCTGTGTGACTCATTGTTCACAAAATTATATGTAACTGTCTGAGAATGCCACATTTATGTACCATCTGTCACCTGTCAATTTAAGGTCGTTTGGCATATCAGTATTAAACAGATTTCACTGAGATTAGATCTTAAGCCATGACCCGTTAACCTGGATTGTTGAATACTAAATATATTCATTTACTGTGACGGTCTCCAAAAAACTTCCTCCTCGGCCACAGTGTTTAAAGCAGATTAGAAAGCACACTGCTGAATCCTGGTCAAGTATAAAGAGGACGGAACAACTGAAATATTATTACACCAACTAATTAAAGGAACTTTCAACAAAGTGAGTACCAAAATACTCAACAACCAAGTAAAAACATATCCATCTGAATCTGGATGTAAAAAGAAGTAAATAAGCAGAAACACCAAGCCTGTGGGTAACAGTGAAATCAAAATAGAAAATCACTTTGAAGTGCGACAAAATCATGGCCATCAAGAATTTTTGTTTGTTTACAAACATATCTACATTTACAACAGGTTAAATACAAACTGAGTGTAAGGCAGTGAAATTAAACTCATCAACGACTTCATCCCATTCATGTATAAATAAACCTCACTGCCGTTTCCACCAAATTTAAAAATACAAACTCACTTTTATACATAAAATATTTAACCGCGTATATAATATACCTGTATAGAGAATTTTAATCCGGTTACTCCACCAAAGTAATTCAAAACTGAAGAGTCAAAAAAAGTATCACATCATAATATCATCCACAATCAATACAGAGTTTGTGAATTGTCTCACATGACCGTCAGTATGCGTCTCGTGCTGACCAGTGTTCGTTGTGAAATAGCTCCGCTAGATCCGGATAAATATATTTTAACTGTATGCAATCTTCCTACGTTATCTGACGCAGCCAGGGGCGTTGACAAGCTTGCCGGTGTTGATCTGGGCTCTAAAAAGATGTCGCAGGACTTTAAGTGTGTCAGTGTGTAAGGGCTGAGGGTGAGGGAGGAGGGATGGTGGAGTTAGAAAGGCGGAGGCTAAATATATGTTGTGATAAATGGATCCTGCATTGTCAAGGATAGCAAATTGAGCACTTAATCAGGAAAAAATTCAGAAAATTCCATTTCAAGTCAAGTCACCGCGAGAAAGTCAGCTTTTCTCCCCAAATATGGACAATTGTATTTCGAAAGATTTTGCGAAAAAAAGTTTCTTTTCACATGTTTTATTTTTACTTTAAAAGTAAACAATTTATTTACAGAAATTCGATTTTTTAACTCAATTTGATATGAATAATACCTAGAGCTATCTCACTTTCACAAAAGTAGAGATTTTTCCAATTTTAGAAAACCATTCCTCAAGAACCGCAAATAAAATATTGAAAACTTAATTTAATAGCCGTATGCTAATGTAAAATATAGGCCTACTGTTAAAGAATGCAAAATTACCAGCATGTGATAAAGTTCAATAACGAAGTGGGAGGGGCGCTGGCGAGTGGTGGGTGCGGGGGTG
>JAWQUT010000320.1:842792-857419 GCA_033807755.1 Ellobium chinense
TATAAGCACTTCAGAATGATACCAAGAGAATTTTGTCATACCTTGTCGCTTCCCCCCCTCTCTCTCTCTCTCTCTCTCTCTTTCTCTCTCTCTCTCTCTCTCACTCTCTTTCTCTCTCTCTGCCCTGTCAAGCTCTTTTACTCTCTTGCACTTGTAAATGCGTTCACTCACACTAGCTCACGCATGTGCTTTCTCCACCGAACACTCTCACTTACCCTATCTTTCTGCTCACTTCCTCTTAGAAACATCCATGTTTACACCGTCCACCAACCAGGAAACATAATACATCATTAATGTCCTTATGTGATTATGTCAGCTGGGAAAAATCCTCTTCGCAAATCAGCAGTGATGAAAGAAAACTATTGCCTCACAAACAGAATAGTATTATATTACACACACCAGCCCACGACATCCGGCTAAACCCTGAAGTATAAAAGTACATCTGATTCTGTCTCAGGCTTAGAAATCTCGGTCAGTATTGTGTGACAGAAGATGCCTATATCGTCATGCTCCTTCCACATTTGTCTGCGTCATCTTTGAAGTTTTGAGAAAATATATTTAGCGCTCTCATACTGTTTACACAAAGCAAAACAATGAGACAGATGTGGTTTAGCTTATAAAAGTGTAATATAATAACGAGTCAAAACTCTACATTTGCTTTGATCTAATAAAAGGGTAAATGTAAAAGCATGATGCTATAAACAACTCAAATCATGAAAAAAATATTTACGCAGATTTGGAATGAACATGACGATATGCATCTTCTGTCACATGATACTGACCGAGATTTTGGCAAAACCTGAGATAGATGTACTTCTATTTTTATAGTGATGATGAAATAAACCAGACTAGAAAAACATCACACTATACGTATGTATTTTATACCAAATGTGTTATTTGTATTGGAACAGATGTCACACAACTAATGTATGTGAGGCTTTGGAAAAACCTGTGACTTTGAGATGTGACATGTATAAGTGTTCATATTAACAATGACTGAATCCTTACGCTGCAAATTGTTAGCACATGATTCATTATACCTACCTGTGAAACAATAAACAACAAGCAAGTACGTATAATACCATATGCAATTTAAAAGTATGAATGTTCCTGCAAAGAATTAGAAGATCAAATTTCTAATTTGGTTATAACTGCGAGACCAACGCGTTTCGACAAATATGTATCCTTCTGACACCGACTACTCACAGCTCCCAAAACATAGGGTACGCTGATTGGTAGATTATCACACAATTTCCAACTCACCTGCTAGAATTTGAGTAGCTTATCTCAGACAATAGTCCTGATGACGAAAATGATGAGCACATCCTGACTTCAGGCTTATTTTCGCAGTATGAAGGACCTAACCAGGTTAGATCTGTGTGTTACAAGTATATCCTGCCTCTGTCCGCATTTCACAAGTTTCACCTTTCAGCACTAAGCCATGCTTAGAAATGCGGGCTCTAGAACAGGGCAAGAGCGTGAACAGCATTGGTTCAATGACAGGCTACCTGGCCCACTGTCTGAGTTGTCACATAGAAAAAAAATTGGGACCACAGTACGAACAGTTTTTAAGGGGCAAGCAATATGCCACACTAAAAACTGTCTTTGCTGACAGACCGTAATAAAGGAAATATTCTACACAGAGGCTTCTCAAGAGTGATAGGCTTGTTGGTGACGTTACACTAAGAGAAACATCTTTGGAGACCAAGAAGGCAGTTTTATCGACACCTTGCTGCCAGGCCCACGTAGAATGTATTTTCGAAATTATTTCGTACAAGAAAAAAAATGTAACAATAACAATAACAATAACTTTATTAGCTCGGGTATACAGGCCATACATATGAGCAAACATTATAGAAATAACGAGAATGATAACTACTGGATGAACATAATGTGTACAGAGGCGCAATTCAGCGACCGTATATAAGATTTCGAACCAAAAAGAAACAACAAAAAAAACACTATGCAGAGGGCATGTATCTCTTGTCTCTGCTTTTCTCTTCCTCTCTCTTACTCTCACTCTCTCACGCTGTCTCTCACTCTCACGCTCTCTCTCACTCTCTCTCTCTTACTCTCTCTTTCACTCTCTCTCTCTCACTCTCTCTCTCTCTCTCTCTCTCTCTCTCTCTCTCTCTCTCTCTCTCTCTCTCTCTCTCGCTTCCCACCAATCTCTCCACAAGTACAACGTTGCTTGACTTAGTGCTATGTGTTTAAGAAGCCAGATATTGTGATGCTGTCTCCATAGCAATAACACTTAGCATCTCCCCTTCTCCTTTCTGTTTTTTTTTTCTCTTCAGCAGTCCAGGTTCTAATCATTGTTCTCACACCATGCCAAGGAGCTGTAAATGACCAGAGTCACCATCACAGCGCCAGCGGAGATATATGAGAGAACCTGTCACTACTGAGGCTAGCAGCAGAATCGGCAAAAGTAACATCTAACCACCAATACCGGCACCACCAGCACCACTTTTCAGGTATGAAGATGCCAATGCTTTATTTTTTGGACTCCTGGCACTATACGATTTTATACCCCTCATTAACTTATCCAGGGGTCCCATGCCAAAATACTTTCCAAACATATTGTTTAATTCTTCCTTCAAATTTTGACACATAGAAAAATGCCCCAAAATCAATTATTTATTATATTTTGAAAATTCTGGCAGTGAATTAGGCCACCTAGTATTTAAGGCCTTTTTACACAGTAAACAGTGTAATCTTACCCACCTAGCAATAACTTCACAGTCTACACTTGAACAGCTAAACCTCACCTATTCTGAGTCTACAATAGCATTTGCACCCATCTTAACCCATAAAATTCAAATCCAGCCTCTTTACCGCATACCCATGGCCAATTTTCTGATCATATAGGGACTATTTAAAACAGCATGTGCACAACTGGCTTATACTTATACATGTACCGGTATTGTTGACACCTTCATATCTTTACCACCACCAGCTGAACCAGTTGCGCCATCTCCACCGTCCATCATGGGAGAGCTGCTGCAGGCACTACGGACCTTCGCTCACCTACGCGAGTCGGACACCACGATTGAAGAGGGAGAGGTCAAGGAGTTTCTTCGAGGAACTTTCAGCATGATGGAGTTCGACGAAAACAGCCGTGACCAGCTTGATCAGCTGAAGGTTTGAGACGTTCTTGTGAACAGAACTCCATGTACAGTAAAAATGATAGGTTTTAAAGTCTTGGAGCCAGTCAAAGTAAGGCCGAAGTCGCTTTGTGACTACGTTAACTAGCCTTGGATCAACTGAAGGTTTGGTACCTTCATGTGTTTTGCGACCAGTCAAAATAAGGCATAAGTCGCTTTGTGACTTTATTAACTAGCCCTGGATCAACTGATGGTTTGATAGATTCATATGTGCGTCCAGTCAAAATATGGCTTAAATCACTTTGTTAACTGGTACCGGATTAACTGAAGGTTTGATACACTGATATGTCTTGCAGCCAGTCAAAATAAGGCTTAAGTCGCTTTGTTACTAGTTACTATGTTAACTAACCCTGGATCAGCTGAAGGTTTGAGACATTCATATATATAATGTATGGTAGGAGATCCCATCGTTTATGCGCAAGCTCGCAGCTGACCACTACGGTGTTGACTTACCTGGAAATTGTTACAAAGAAACATCTGGTCCTCACTCCGCTGGTGATTAGATAATGTTTTCCTCCATTCTGTCTTAAGCAATCGAGTCTCCCTTTATATAGTGAATCCTTGCACCACCACCTAGTCTCAGGACAAGTGTACTCCCCATGCTGTGTCGAATAAAGTCCTACCTTCTTTTCCATATATTAGAATATATGCCCGTCCCTTAGCCCTCATTTGTCCGATGAATAGAGACATGCATGCCATCTTAATTCAATTCAGATGTTCAAAAAAAATTTCTTCTAAAATGGCTTTACAGTCTGCTGCTTTCTACTTCCTTCTTTTAAATCCATACTTAATGGCTTTCAGCTCTTTCCCCCTCCTTTCCTCCAATCCTCTATCACAGTGTCACTGTTCAGGCCAAATTCATGACGATCATAAAAAGGATCTTTGCTGTTAACATAAAATAAATGGAGATTCGATTCGCTTCGATGATTAGAAACATGCATATCACTGGCATGCGACATTTAAATGGTGTTTTTAACTTAAGATCACTGTTTTCTTCTCGTGCAGCTTTACCACCATAAGCGTTTCTCTTCCCTCTTTTGACCTTTTGAATCCAAAAACCAACATTTCGACTTAGCCATAAAATTGTATTGCACCCCAAGACATCGAAACATTAGGCTGTAAGGAATAGAAATGTATATGATATGGGGGCTTGACGGTGGTAACGGTTGAGAAAATTACATCCCACCACCTCATCTCTGATAAACCCTAATCTCATTGCTGTTCTCCACTCCAAAGCCGGCGTCTAGCCGTCTCGAAATGGGCAAAACGCAGGGGCCCCGTGTTCATGCTGTGATCATTAAACATTCCATGACAGTTTTAAAGTCGGAGATGAGTAGATCCACCGGCCGCTGTCCGAGCATAATCGATTGATAGATAAAGACTACCCAAACAACCAAAAAGGTGCATTATAGCCGTAGTCTTGCTGACGCGCCGTAGACCCCTAACTCAAAAAGTTTCTTTCTTTATTCCTTATTGATAAGCTTGAAGTTAAAACATCCAAATTCAAACATGGATAACAATCATTCCAACAATAAACCATGACCAAGCAACCAAGCAACCAAGCAACCAAGCAACCAAGCACCCAACCAACCAACCAACCAACCAACCAACCAACCAACCAACCAACCAACCAAATACTAATTGTCCACTCCAAATTCCAGACCAAATTCATGAGGATCAGAAAGGAGATGAACGGACTTGACATGGAGGAGTTCGAGGATGCCCTAAAACCGATGACCAAAGGCGTGAGCCAAAACCAAATTATCACAACATTCCGCAAGATGGATCCCATGGATGAAGGGGAAGTCACGTGGAATGATTTCATTAATTTTGCCATAGAGGTCTGTACTCAAGAGTTGCACTCTGGGGAAGTTTTGAGACGTGGTGTGCATACCGGGTGGAACAACAACAACAAAAAAATGTTGACTCATTAAAAAATATTTCAAAGTCCAATAACATCTAGAGTTTAAAAGAAGACAGGGTACCCATTATCACAATATAGATACTTTTCAGTATGAATATAACTATAGGACCTACCTGTTTGAAAAGTTGGCAGCAATATGCAGCATTAGCAGACATAATTTCTCTGCTAATGTGCGCCAAATTTCAGTTGCAAAAAAAAAAAAAAGACATTTTTGAACTATGATATTAAGTATTCTTTTCTTGAGCCACCCGATATCTAGAAGCATTGCCACTATAATGGAGAATCTACGTTTTACAGCACGGCTATGTAGTTTTTTTTGTTTCTGGGAGACCTCTTTCATCTACGGTAGATCACGGGCATATGATTTGATGCTGTTACTGTCTGTACGGTCTGTTTCCAGTGGTGTTTCGATCGGGTCTGCCCGTTTTGTCTGCTTCTTTATCACTTTTCTGTTGCGCTGATGCTTGTCTGTCTTTTCATATATTTTATTTATTAATATCTATTTATACACTCGTAATATTTTTCTTTCTCTCTCGCTTTTTTTTCAATCACTCTTTTCACTCTCTCCTTTTCTTTCTTTCTCTCTCTCTCTCTCTCTCTCTCTCTCTCTCTCAATCACATAAAGATGGATGTTTCGATTGAGTTTCCCCGTTTTGTCTGCCGTTTTTATTACTTTTTTTTTCTGCATGTAGTGTCAGCTTCTGTCGCATTGAATGTATGTCTTTCTTCTTTTTTCTCATAGGCAAATTCTTACACCCATAATAACTCTCTCTCTCTCTCTATCTCTCTCTCTCTCCCTCTCTCTCTCACTCACTCACTCTTTCTCCTTTCTCTCTCTCTCTCTCTCTCTCTCTCTCTCTCTCTCTTCTCTCTTTCACACACTAAGCAACTTCATCTCCCTGTCGCAGCCACTTTTTTGTCAAGATCTGACCTGTAACCCGTGTGGAATCTTTCTCCACCAGGAGCACAGCAAGCGGCTCCAGATGCATGGCACGATGGATGAAATGCCTTTTGGAAAGAACGTCGTGAAGATCAAGCATCAACATCGTGATCCTATCATGAAAATTTCCTTCATGCCGACAGTAGAAACTATCAGTAGACATGTGGATTGGGGCATTGGTAAGGGCGTCAAGAGCTGTAGGGAGGATATGAGAATCCTAAACGTCATGCATGAACATGACAAAAATGAAAGGAGGATGTTTATTACCAAAAAGAAAACATGTTTTAAAATGCCATTTAGTGTTATACCTCTCATACATAATACAAATAAACATTTATTTCTTGTATTTTATTAAGTTGTCGCCCAGGTGTGCTGTAAGCGAGCAGTAATCGAGTACTAAAATGTAGTCAGTTATTAGGGATTTTAGCAGCAAGCTTAGTAATCGATTACTTTCACTTGATTATGCCGAGAACTATTGCCGGATCAGAAAGGTACAGGTCTATAGTGTTGCCACTCGTAGGGAGTTTTCCCCGTGATAGTGTAAATGGCTTATGGTAAGTTGTTGGGAAATATCGTGGGATTTGATGGACAATAAATGGGTGAAGTGCTGGCTTTCTTCCTTTTAACACTAAAGTTACACGATTTTCACTAATTTTGCTTCACCTTCGTACCTAAGGAAATAATATAGCCAAACTAATCACTCCCGTTGTAAAGGAAAAGCATATGATCAGAGTGGCAACATTGCAGGCCTTTGTGAATCGTTTAGTGTCATACTATAAGTCAGCTGATGAACCACCGAGAATCTGTGTGAGGGATGTCGATATCAAAAAGTTTCGATTCTTTATTTCTGATGGTGTAATTCTCAGTGATATTTCATTGGTTACTAGGTTCGGGGTCGACATCATGGCACGTTGGGCAGTTCCATGTGTACTCCGTCCACCTCAGCAGGCAAAGTCGATGGCAGGGAAAAGAACGAAGGGTGTGAGATCAGCACATTATGGGAACAATTAGCCTTCATACATTGCGCTAGCTGCTGAGGTGGACATGGAATTGCCCAACCTGCCTTGAAGGCTAATTGTTCCCATAATGTGCTGATCTCACATTCTTCATTCTTTGCCCTGCCGTCGACTTTGCCTATCTGATCCTTTTCCCACCTTCCGGAGTTTGAACTTGGCTGTTGCTTGTTCATCAGCATTCGGCTCTTCACCCTGGAGATGGTCGTTAATGTTGGCGAGTATTTCCTTCTGTCCAGTTTAAGCTCACCATCAGTCAAGGCTCCTTTTGTCAGCCCTCTCATTTGATATCTTACTGATCTCCAGGTAAATACATGGTGCTAAGCCGTGAAGGTCTCATATCACTGTGGTCGTCCAGAATGAGAAACAAGAGTTATTTCAAGCTATTCCATCAGTCGGAGAGAGATCCCCCGTGGTACACTGAGATGGTCGCCATGTACCACAACAACTTCATTGCCGTAGCTACCACGGCGCGGGACATCTCATTCTTCGATTACACTCAGCAGGGCTGGATAAAAAAGTATGGAGATTTTAGTGGGAATGATATTTGATTGAGTGAGAGGGATTGAGATCGTCTGGCACCAGTGCTGTTTAAGTGGAAGTTATAATATGGCAGAGATGATACTTTGTTAAGGACGGGGGAAGGGTGGGGGTGGGAATGACGCATTAAAAGGAATGAAATGGTAATTATGGACGCAGTGATCGCTATAACAGAGAGGGTTGTAAGAAATTCAGGCTGATGATGATATTTCAGGTCATTGGAACCTATTGTTTTTTCTTCTTTCAGCCCTATTAACATTTGTGTTATTCTACAAATACCACTGTGATTTCGGGAAATTTCTTCCATGGAGGTTAAAGTACTTCTTTTGTCCGATCTTTTAAGCGGAAGAAAAACGGGGTCAACGCCCAAAATTTTTCACAAATCTCTTTCAAAGAACGGCATCTTAAATTCTGATTTGGTCCCCAGCTTTTCATTTGGCTGATTTTGACAGCGTGCGAATACATAGGCCTACTCACTTTCTTACTTTTTTTTATCTAGAGGGCTCAAATTATACCTGAAAATTTAAAATTGGATGCTTTACTTAGATCACAGATCATTTTACATATTTCTACAACCTGACATTGGCTTGTGGGGCTCCAAATAAGGGTGATTTTTATATATTAGCGGCCGCGGATTAACTGGATTGAACAAATGAGTGCTTTGCCCTTCTTATAGGTGCCAAGAACCTTTACTTAAAATATTAGACGAGTTCGTGCAGTATTCCGATATAAGCTCCTATCGATAAATTACAAATCGAAATATTTCGTAATTTCCTATTGTACCACGAAATTTCTAACGCTAGAGATCTGAGGTTCTGACATAAATGTGGAGATTGTTGGCAGGTCAATGGCGATAACTCCCAAATTTCGTTCAAGGTGGTGTTAATCGGGATTATTGCATCTAAGCGACACTTTGCATTGCACAGAATAGAAACGAAGTACTTTTTAACAGCTATGGGAAGCAAGCAAACGCAATTCCGACGAAAAGAAAACAAATTTCAGATCTCGTCATACCCTGATTGTTTCGTCCTTACTTCCTGCCTCCGCATTTGTTTTTCTACCTCCATCCTACTCCACTTTGCCCTACATTGTCAGAGCCATCACCTTCTCTTGATTCCCAGGTACTGCCTGCGCAAGCTAGCGCACACTGTGACCTGCATGTCGTACTGGGCGGGACTCAGTACTGAGCAGATCGCTGTCCTCTGCTGGGGCGACACCTCGGGGACCGTCTCCATGATAGAGTTTGAACTCGCCGACATGTCGCCTATGTTTGGCATCCGGATAAGAGAAGGTACATAAGTGCGACAGACAGAAGATGGAATAGGTATATGATATATCCTTAGACTGTCCAAGAAGCAATCGTCGGAGTAAAAACAATCGTCCTGACCTGGACCACAGGTCCCAGGACCAGTGAGAGATTAACATGGTAATGGAATGTATGGGCCGAACTGGGATGTTATTTTTCAACACACAGTCAAGACTGGCAGCTTCCAGCAAAGCCCTCTTTTGGTTTTACTTAGCCTGCCAATTTTGTCATGTTCATGAAAATGAAGTTTCAATAAACATCAAGTAGAATGGGCACATTTTCCTATTATTTTAGAATTCAGCACCTAGAATCCTCATTTTTGGGTTCACGTCATTTAACGATTGGGAAAGAATAGGGTTAAGTAAATTACACTTGTAACTACTAGTAATAACACCCATTCTTTGAAAGGGATTGCTATGCCTGAACAGCAAGTTCTGATGTAGCGAAGGCTCGCTGACGACAGACAACATAGTTTGGCGCGATCTCTGACCCATGAACTGTGACTAAGGGAAGCAGCCCGCTTTTTTATTTCAGTCAATTGAAGGCATCAGCTGGCTGTTGCACGAATCTTTACAAAGAAGGTCTTTGGTTTTTTTTTTCAAATAAAAAAAAAAAAGCCTCTCTGATTAGGGAAGAAATGTCGCCACATAGTTCAGCATTAATGAAAATGGTGGCATCTCAGATTTCAGGGTGTGGATGGTTTTGTTATGAGAGGCATATGCGTTACATGAACGCCTCGCTTTAGTTTTATTCCAGCATAGTATTTTAGCATTTATCAGTATAATGATGACGATGTGTGCCATTCTCTCCTCAGTGTGTAACGAACTCTCCTACCCAGAGCTAGTGAAAGGGACATACTCGACCGTCACACTTCGGGTTTTTCCTGTCGTCCACAAAGACTGGGTCAAAGAGGCAAGTAATGCACGTCGCCATGGTCACTTGTGTTGTTGTTGTTGTTTTTTTCCGGAAGCAGTAAAGAATCGTTCTACTAAAATTTCTCCCTGTTGATATCTGGTTGTAGACCGTCCTTGAGCTTACTGCAAGGGTGTAATACTTCTTCTCCTTTATATCCATCTATATCGGTCACTGGCTTGAGATATATATTTTGTCCATTCCCTTTCTTCCTCTTCCCTCAGTTTTCTTGTGAATTCGTTCAACATGTTTGCTTTGTCATACTTGTTGGTCCTAGACACGTTGCCTTCAGGGATAGCTGCCCAGCAGGTGAAAACAGACTTTTGACGCTCTTGACAATGTTTGTGATGCACGATAGTCCCTTGTCTACGTTGGCAGTATCTGAGATGCTCAAACAAGCGAACACAAATACGTGACTTTATTGACAAGATCTGTGATGCCCAGCAGGTGAACAAGGATCCTTGACTCTATTGACAATGTCTGTGATGTCCAAAACCGCGAACATACATTACTGACTCTATTGACCTAATTGACTATATCTATGATGGCCAACAGATGAACACATATCTCTGGACCTTATTAGCGTTATGTCTGTCTGCTCATTAAGTATCGTATAGCCTACTTCAGCTGAGTAAAATCATTGTCATCCTTATTGTTATTGTTGTTGACAATGTCTCTGATGCTCAACAGGTGAAGTATATTCCTGAAGCCACAAGTGTCGTGTCATGCTGCATGAATGACGGAACCGCCCTGTACATGACTCATGTAGATACCTCGAAGAAAACACCAGCTTATTTCAACGCGCTCAAGGGAGTTCTCTGTTTCGATTACAGGTAAGGACATAATATGATTAGACTTCAACAGTGGCGAAGAACAGCGGTCAGATGTCATAAACAGATTGGGAGCAAGGGGAGAGGGGTTCATCTGTCTTCTGTTCCTATCCTCAAACTCCTTCAAATTCCGTTTCTCGTTACATCCCCTTCCCCAGAAAAAAAAATCGCCGATTCTCTCTATATATATAGAGAGAGAGAGGGAGAGGGGGGAGAGGGGAAGGGGTGGAGAGGGAGAGAGAGAGAGAGGGAGGGAGGGAGAGAGAGAGAGAGAAAAAGAAAGTAAAAGATAAGAGAGATTATTTCCATCCATTCGTCCGTACGTCCGCGCGTACCATCCATTCATTCCTCCATCCCTCCTTCTCTCCTTCTCTCACTCCCCCTCTCTCCATCCATCCATCCATCCATCCATCCATCCATCCATCCATCCATGTGACTGAATCTCATTTCTTTGCCCGCCAGCCATGAGCTGAACATCCTGGCTGCTGCCGGTATTGACTGTAACATTTGGTTGTATAATCCCTACATTCCGCACAAGGTGGTGGCTGTTATGGAAGGTAACTATGGCATTGTGTAGGCAGACGGGCTACTCAGTGAACCAGGTTACAGACCTGTAATAGGATTGGACCCTTTTTCCTCTATGGGCTATATTAACATTTTGAGCTGCCCTCTGAACCTGAAGTTTTAGCTTTCACCCAGACCCATACCAGATTGAAGCTCATTATGTGGCCCAAATTTTAAGACTTACCCAACCCTAGCAAGCCCATTGAAATTTTGAGCTTGGTTGCTATTTGTAAACAGACCCTACATTTTTCACTGGTCAATGCCAAACCCCTCCTCTTCCGCCTGAGCACACCCTNGAAATTTCTTCCATGGAGGTTAAAGTACTTCTTTTGCCCGATCTTTTAACGGGAAGAAAAAGGGGGGTCAACGCCCAAAATTTTTCACAAATGTCTTTTGAAAAAGATCACCTCAAATTCTGATTTGGTCCCCAAATTTCCATTTGGCTGGTTTTGACCGCGTGCGAATACATAGGTCTACACATTTTATTTTTTTATCTAGAAGGCTCAAATTGTACCTGAAACTTTAAAATTGGATGCTTTATTTAGATCACAGGTCATTTTACACATTTCTACACCCTAACACTGGCTGGCAGGGCCCCCAAAAAGGGGGATTTTATATATTAGCGGATTAATTGGGTTGTACTCTATGAGTGATTTGCCCTTCTAATAGGTGTCACAAACCTCAACAAGAGACGAAAGAAGAATCTAGTTTGCATGTAAATTTCTACTGATAGCCGCAGCGAGGGGGACGTCCTTTTTGTGAATATCGGTTGAAGTATTAACAAAATGAGGAACGAAGAGAGCCAGCTTTTTTTTGTTTGTTTGCCTCACATTGTTCGGCCAGCATGGGATCGCTGTGGCAAGGCCCAGAACCTTTCTTCTCACCCATCAAAAAATATTCTTGCTTGTAGGACGTTTGTCTTTCTTCATGATTTGAGTCAGCGTTATAATCCATTGTGCTGGACCGGTACGAAAACAAACACCTAGTATAAAAAAAACCCAAAAAAACTGGCTTTCGCATAAAGGAGATAACTTGAAAAAATGTCTCGGTTAAAAAGTACAATCCAGCCAAAATACTCCTAAAGTGTATTCTGAATGCCCAGTCAATGTACTAACTCGTGTTTTTCTTTGTTCCAGGCCATGTTCGACCTGTAGCTCACTTGAAGATTAACCCTCTGGAAAACTACTGCATCAGCATCGACCTTAGCAAAACAATATTGATTTCGAATCTATCCTCTCAGAAAATTATAATGGTTTGTAATATTCACATTGTAATAAACATTTTTTTCTGGACTTTCTATCGACGTTCCTTTGTCTTTTAATCTCATTTGATCTTCTTTTTCCTACATTGCATTAACTTTCCCGTCTCTCTCCCACCTTCCACCTTCATTCTATAATATATTCCTATAAAATGTGCCAAGTAAGACAAAACTGTGTTGCTGAGCGCGTATAAGATCCATTGGGAAATGATTTATTCGCGGTATATATATCGGAAAGTCTCGTAATCACTGTCATTGTTTGTGGTTCACATTGTTAGAGATTGCGAACATGTGTGCATGTGTGGTTAAAAAGTTCTAACCCTCTACTTAATTTCTTGTTTGGTATCTCAGATAGCTTTGTTGTTCTTCTGATGTATGGATGGGTTTTATAGACGTTGTTGAAGTAGTAATTATCTATGCCGTTATTTTTAACCTACTTCCTGCAGCGTATTCCGGGCCAGTCTGTGAGGATGGGGAATATTCCAATCAATGCCGTGTACCTAAACAGTGTCAAGAGGATGTGTCTTCTGGGTGCTTATGGGTAGGTGTTAAGTCTTTCTATAGAAATGAGGGGCCCTAGTGAAACTGATAATGTCACGTCACGTCACGCCACTTCACGTCATGTCATGTCATGTCATGTCATGTCATGTCATGTCATGTCATGTCATGTCATGTCATGTACTAATAATTTATTAATATAGCGCATAAATTCACTACAAATAATATGCTCTTAGTGCTGCATAATTTCTCAGTAAAATTTCCACCAATGCATTATAATATAAAAATTGATACTCTGAAAAACAAGAGAAGCAAATTACTCCACTGGCAGGCCCTCGCGCACATACTCACCACCGCACGAAGACACACGAACTCACACGCACGTTGATGTGATCACCATGCATACTATTGCTGTTCACAGCAGACTTATATTTGCTATATATGTCTTCATAAGGACATATGTTTTTGCATTTAATGAAGTTTAAATAAGAGAAGACATGACTAATTCGGGTACATGAAATCAAAGTCGTGAAGTATTGCCGAAATGTACCTGAATAATGATAAAGCCGTGCTCTTTGCGCACTTGATATTTCAAGAGGACTGAAAACTGAATAACGTCACTATCAGTAAAGCGAGTCAGCAGTAACTATGTATGATAAAAATGTACTTTTCAGGGTGGTGGGCCTTAGTACTTTGTAAAACTTATCACGTGTCATCATGGTACAAAGGTTGGTCCCTCGGTCATTGGTTGCCGTTAAACGGGTTGAGAAAAATAAGAAACAAACGTTTCAAGCCTCTCATTATTGGGTAGCGAACATATTATACCCTACTGTGTCTCACTCCTGTTCATTCATCACCTCATACTGTTTGTGAAAATTATGGCATAGTTCTGTAAGGCCGCATAATAATTCATGTGATAGGCAGTAACTGGCAGCCTGCACGCTGCAAGGATAATGGGAGTCGAAAACGTATAATCCAGCTGTTTGATGGTCCTTAAAAACGTTGACAAGCTAGGATTGCGTGTAAATAAACTGAATGGTTCTAACAATCTTTCATCGAAGATGCACTGTTACAAACTGCGCAGAAACTTGAGCGGTACTCAGTTTGGCAGGATATGTAAGCAGGGTCTTCCATTTTCTCTATAGCTTAGTCAGTTGGGGGTAAACGTTATTTTCAACTGCGATCTTCCTTCCCCTTGTTAAGCGACTTTGGCAGTTATCACCAAACATAATTCGCAAACTAGCAGACAGTATTTTTCCCGACTGCACGCGTTGGCCTTTGACCTGCTCAACTCTGCCCTTCGTAATGACGAAGGCATCCATCGAACTACAAGGACGTCCAGCTTCACGAAAGAAATCGGTTTGATCATTTGCCATCTACAGCATAAGACAGTAACTGTTAGGTACTGACAGTTACATTTTATTTTCCATGTTCTGATATGCTCTGTCATCATTAAAGGAGCTCTTCTGCTCTGAAAAGAACCGTGTAGTCGAAAATGTGATAGTTTATTACGATGCTTAGTCATTTATGATGAGATTCCATGCAGGAGTTTTTATAATCGAACATCTCCATCTTCTCCTGCACAGTATCCATCTGCAGTCATTTGTACCTTCATAACATTAGTGTTCTGAATATATCTGACTGTTTGTCTGTTGACTGTCACAATTGATAATCCTCT
>JAWQUT010000320.1:864995-881372 GCA_033807755.1 Ellobium chinense
CCCCACCGTTTCCGCAACCAAAAGCATGCAGACATACCGGAAATGGCCCATAGACTAGAGACTGTGTGCACTATAAGTGACTTGCAATTGTGATGTTGTAAAATCTTACGTCAGAAGTGAGGCACCCATGCGTATTATACACGTTTCTTGTATCTTGTATCGTGCATCTTGTAAGCTATTTTCGACCCAAGGTTTAAGTCGCCACTAGCGGTAGTCATTTAGGTGTAAGGGGTTTCACACGGTTCTAATTGTAATTCGTATTTCGATCGCTGATTTTTAGAATGTTTTAATGGAAACAACCAGCCCATTCACACGATTCCAAAAATGATTCAAAAAACGCCAGCAGCGCACGCAGATTCCATGCCACATTTCGAAATAGGGCATTCACCATGGTATATAATATAACCCTTCCTCCTCCTCCTCCTCCTCCTCCTCCCTCCCTCCCACCTCCTCCCTCCCCAAAAGGAAAGCATTGCATAGACCTCATTGACATGAACTAAATAATAAAATAATAGCTTTGTTCGACAGTGATCTCCAAACCCAAACATATTTCCTTTAAAATCTTATGCCTCGCAACTTTTTTGCCCTACACCTTCCTCTTTGAGTCCCCAGAAACATCAGTATTCTTCATGTAGAGCGATGATTCCTTTTGTCACTTTCGCTGCCATAGTTTTTGTTTGTCAGTTGACCACACAGCTTAATTCATTTTTTTTTAGGTGTGGGACATCAAGGAATTCTGTAACGTTGAGAGACTGTCACCCGAGGCAAAGGAGGCGCGAGATAAGCAGCTCAGAAGAGAGTTTGTCTACAACTCGGCTCCTTTTAAGCCCGAGGAGATCCTCGACACCATGGAAAAACTGCGGGAGAAGAGAATATCCGTGCCAGACGCCAGCAAGCCTAGGAAGAACCTACAGTCACCACGCTTGGTAAGACACAGTGGCCACCCCTCATAGGAGGCGAATCGTCGTTGGTATGACAAAGGGTCGTAACCCCTTAAGCACTTTCTATACGAATGCTGTACTACGGACGTGACGCTTATCTAACCATCAGACGGTAGCTTCGTCCTTTGTCAAAAGTAATGTCGCTATGCCATACTACACACCCAACGTGCAAATGTCTGACTGGTTAATTGCTTATTTGGTGGTGTTTATAGTCCACTAGAACACTGTTCTCCACTCTCGAAGACTTCCAGATAACCCCAAAATAATTTTCCTAGTTGCAAAACATTAGGTCTTACCACTTCTTTCTTACACAGATTGGAATAAAAACTATGAATATTAAAATATAGAAAAAATAAATCTTCACCTTCATGAATTACAAATGAGAAGATCTATACGTGTGATAAACCAGAACTGTCTATCCAAGTACAAAGATCATGTTCGTTCAGTAACTGAGTTACGATCAAAAAGATAAGAAGCCTTAACAACCTCATCAAGTATAGACCATTAATGAAAAAAAAAAGGTGNGGGGGGGGGGGGGGGGGGGGAGAGACCAAGCTTGTTTTAGTCCTTTGGTTTGTTTAAAAATTTCATAGTGGAAAACAAGATTCACTTCCTTGTACTTTCGAATTACACATAAAAAAAAAAAGTCCTTATTCCTCAGAGTTTTGGCACACTACATTAAATAGAGCTGAACTGGTCCTCAGTTGGAGCTATCCACACGTGGTTGTAACCAATATATTTAAACTATTCAAGCATATGTTGTCATGTCTTCCTCAAATGTCTCGCTATTCCCAGGGAGTTGTGTGTATTCTTGAGCAGTCTGGTCTGCCAGTGTAATAATTATGTGATGTCGGATGGGTCATATACACATGGGTTATGGGTTATTATTACTATTTTGATTTTTATTATCTTTATATTTCACTCAGCTGAGCAGCATCCGTTGTCACACTGGGGCTATTGTGTCAGTAGAGTTCATCGAAGACAGGAATGTTATACTGACAGCCAGTCAAGATCTGACGGTACGCCTCTGGACTAAAAACTGCACTTACATCGGCACCTTCGGTGAGACATGGAAACCTCTGCCTCATGTGGTGGGCAAAGTGGTGTAAGTAGCATTTTATAGTTTATGGTTGGCAGTTTTGCAAGCTGACAATTCCGCGTTGATAACAATAACTGTTTCTTGATTTGCAAGGTTGTGTTAATTTCATTGATGCATGGATGGCTTGATATGATGGTTTTTTTGGTTGACAGAGTAATGTAGGTATATACCATTGATACATGGTTGACAAAATAGTACCAGTATTACTAATGTATCTTATTAATTTCGCTCAAAGACAGTGTACGTATCACTGTGGTTGGCAAGGCGGTACCAGAGTCACTACCGCATTATTACTTGGCCTTTCCGCATCCCGTATATACACTTAGCCCGGTTGCAGTATATCCATATTAAAACAATAAGAAAAAAAACCGTGAATACCTAAGCAGAACTAGATATAATTCGGCCAATACACTTCACATCAAGACATGTAGTCTATATAGCTAGAAAGCATGTTCATCGTTCTATTCACTATCCCACATGATAGTCACTCGCTCAAGTGACATAACAAAGATTAAGTCTGCTAGAGCTTCCACCTGGACAGAGATCGTTTACTCAGTGAACTGAAGAATAGCATCGAATGTCTGCAGTGTGTGACGTTTTACTCTGTTGTAGTGAGTACACTAGTTTATTTATATCTACATATTTTGTAAAGCATGATAAACAGGAAAGAGCTCCCCCCCCCCCNTTTGCCTTCCCACTTCAGTCCTCAACATTCCCCACTAGAATAAAAAACATCTTATGGTGAGTGTAACGGCGTTTTTGTAGCAAAACACCTTGTTAGTTTAAGAACTGTTTTGCTGTGTTTGTTTTATCGTTGTGTTCTTGTTGTTCTTGTTGTTATTTATGTTTGTTTGTTTGTTTGTTTGTATTTCTTTCTGTCTTTCTACCGAACATTTTGTATTTAAATATTAACTCATACGGTTGGTCGTTACAGAGAGAAGAAGCCTCGGATCCCAAAAGATATCATTCGATGCGCCTCTGCCAGATCTTTGTATNACCTTGTTAGTTTAAGAACTGTTTTGCTGTGTTTGTTTTTCGTTGTGTTCTTGTTGCTCTTGTTGTTATTTATGCTTGTTTGTTTGTTTGTTTGTTTGTTTGTTTGTTTGTTTGTTTGTTTGTTTGTTTGTTTGTATTTCTTTCTGTCTTTCTACCGAACATTTTGTATTTAAATATTAACTCATACGGTTGGTCGTTACAGAGAGAAGAAGCCTCGGATCCCAAAAGATATCATTCGATGCGCCTCTGCCAGATCTTTGTATACTCTACATAACGGGCACTGTCCCCATTGGAAGTCCGCCTGTTACATCATACGAAGACACACCTATGAGCTTCGTCGAGTGAGTAGCATAATTATTCCGAGCTTCTTAATCGCAACTTTCTCTTAATCTAGAAAATAAATTACACAGCAGGACCTGTAAACATATTCTGTTCAAAAGTACTGAATAATCACAATTTTTCTGCTCTCTCTCGAGGAGTTGCAATTAGGTATTTTCAGCTCCATCATGTGACCTAGGAAATCTTGCTCACACGTTGGTTTGTTTACATGCTCTGCTTATGTATGATTACTCGTCATTTATCAAAATAGCAATCCCTAGATCACGTGATGTAACTGACCCGTCTGAAAATACCTCATTAAGAGGAGCCGACTCCATTTGTATTATCATAGCACACTGACCTGCCATAATAAAATAATCTAACGTATCAAATGAAATTTTTAATGATCCCTCGCTCATAAATGTTGTTACACTTTCTGATCCGTCGTCACATCCAATGTGACATCATCATTTAGTAAAATCTCATTATCTACTCTTAAATTGGTCTCACTGATTGACTGATTCATTGAAGACAAGGTTGGGCAGGTTAACCGAAAAAGTCAGTTCAGACCAAATTCAGTTTCAGACCAAATTCAGTTTCAGACCAAATTCAGTTTCAGACCAAATTCAGTTTACTAAGCGAGAAAAGCCGTAGATCACGTTTAGCTGAATTCCATGAAAATTGAGTAATTTCCAGATCAGATCAGTTCAGTTCCTTTTGTTTTTGAAATTGGCATTCGGTTCTGATTTTTTGAGATAGAGTAACAGAAATGTAGGTAGAAAATTAAAGTTCATATCAAGCACCCGAAATAGTCACAGTTTAGATCCAGATGTGTTCGCCAGAAATGGCGTATTAAGCTCATGTCAAGTTCACGTGAAACGAACTTAAATTCACGAACTATGTTGATAATTATGATCTCAATTCTGCGCAAACCCTGATTAAAGACCTTGATATTGCACCTTACTGGCTCTAAAACAACGTTCAACAATAACAATTGTTAATAAGACTAACAAGAATAATACCAATATCAATAACATTAATAACAACTTTATTTTGCTCAAGTACACTACGTACTAATGAGCATACATAAAACAGAAGAAGGGAAGTGAGACAAATGTCGAAGTAAACTACATTTTGCCGATAAATGATGCGACATTGAATTATTTACACCTTTGCCCCATCTCCAAAGACCCACATTATAATTGTTGAATGTGCTTGGGTTTTCTCCACGAATTTACGAAGTAAAGTTTAGCCACATAAGGAATCACCCACTGACCAATATACAAACTCCATTATGAGTCCCACACAATAGAAAGTTTGAGCATTAACAATGGGATCTTTTTTTTTTCTTACCTTCTTTCATGCATCGGTGCTGAATGTAGCCTGAGAGCGTTCAACAAGCAGAAACAACTTAATTCTTAAGATGGTAAGAGTTACTAACGTGAATGCACAAGCTCTCCAATATCCCAATCAGTTCCCAATCAGTGCCCATTCATTGTGGCCTGTGGGGGCCTGTTAAACTGACATTCCCTAATGTGCATGCCACGTTCACTCTTACAGGAAAGGCAAATGGAGGAGCAAAAAGAGAAGACAAAGGAAGAGCGTAGGGCCAGGGGTGAGGTTTGTAGCGAGGATGAGGTTGCCCCGGGCCCCCAACCTGCGAGTAAGATCTTGGGCAAGTACTACACGCCACGCAAGCGGTACATGGGACCCATCTCCATAACTGAACAGGGCCTGCCACCTTTGAGAATATTCCAAGGACATGTAAGATCATGATTATTGACATCTTCCCTCTCAGAACAAGTCATTCATATTATCTTTGTTAACATATGCCATCTTATGCCTCAACACCGACAGTTAAAACTGACGATATTGAAATGAAGACAACCTTGTTTAATACATTGTTATTTTATTCATGACATTTATAAGAGACGTGAGATTTTTTTTATGGAACAGTTTCTTAGAAAAATGGAAATTTAATTTTCTCTTTTGTAGTAAATTATTTAAGAATAGACAGTAATCTGCAGCGATGCCCACAAAACTGTATGCCATCTTTGCAAGCTTCCAGAGGTCTGTGAATTTTACAGCATCAGCGATGACTTGATAATGATGTATTACCGAGCAATCGGCAGCAGGAGTGGTACCCCTCCCCTTCCCACCTCCCCCCCCCTTTTTTTTTGATGCATTATACATTTTGCTCATTCTCTCTGTAGTTTGTACCCGACAATATCTACAGTGGCACTCTTGGAGTGAGAGGTATAGCATTCTCCTGACCAGCTTTCGAAAACATTTCAGAATAGTGTGTAATTGCTAGTAAACTATTCAGACGAGTATTTTCGATAAACGTGAGGTGTGTACTATCGTTTAAATATATCAAATAAGCCCACATCTTTGATGTACATTTTCTGGAACTTGTTTTAAGCCGTTATATTTGTAAAGAGAAGGGGAGCCTATTTGTTTATATTGCTAACCATATTATGGACTCTCTGCATCATTCAAGCTTCCTAGTTTCTCTGCAGAATAGGTTTGATTTTTTTTCTGAAAACTAGTTTTAAATCTCATTATTAACAACTTCGTGTTGCAGCAAGCCATATTCAAAGACCGGGACAACTTCATGTGATACCTGACTTCTTCCCTAGGTTTCTCCGTACCATACAACCAGGCCACGAGAGTTCTACACCATGGTTCCCTTGTACAGAGCCCCAACTTTCTTTGATATCGACACCAGGCGACCGCCGCAATGGAGAAGCAAAAGAGTAATCAGACATGTGAGTAGTTGGTCGTGGTAGAAAAAAAATATATGTGACAAGTAGTCGTATCACCATCTCAGTGTACAAGTGTTTTACGTCGACGTTTGGAATAATCCTGTGTCTCTTTTAGGAGTATAGGGCTGTTCAAAGGTCACGGTCATGGTTGGCAGCGCGGACCAGCGCGGGACGATGACTGGTAAAAGGCATTGACGCTGGTTGGAAAACAATGGAATATCCAATCAGTGAGAGGCTGGTGGTCATACATCACAGGCATGCTGACTTTAGTGTACATCTCTGTTGGGTAGTGTCAAGGTTAGGGTTAGGGAAGAGAATGCACCTTTACGAGAGTCTGAAGACACTATCATTGGATCCTCTCTCTTCTCTGACCTCATTCCAAACCCAAAGCCTGCCCTTAATCCTAATCAAACCACACCGTGGGAGAATCCCAGAATTTACACCAAACGGACATACAGAACTAGTAAAGGGAGGTTACGATCCACCTAAATCATTCACCTGCTCTGCAACTATGATCACTAGCATTATAATTGAAGTGGTTAAAGTAAAATGATGTTACCATGGGGTTTCCTGAAAGTGACAGCTACTTGCCCACTATACCGTCTGGTCTAATGGCTGGCATGGTAAAATCCTTATTGTTTACTCCATTTGATCCTATGACAAAATGCAGACACCCTTATTCACATAACTCATTATAATTTTTCAGACACCAAGCTTCTTAAAATTAAGAGCATACAGAAAGTAAATGTGGTCTAAGTCACAATGTGGATTTACAGACTGGTGTTCTATCAAGTTTGGAAAGCACGAAACCCTTCATGTTGTTGTTGTTGTTGTTGCTGATGTTGTTGTTGTTGTTGTACTTTTATTAGTTGCAGTATATGCACTCGAACACAAATATTATGAAATTAATGATATCCAGTTAATTGTTTCGTTACCCGCATATTTCATACCATCTAATCAATCACAAGTATCACACTGGAATTGGTAAAGTGTCTCGGAATAGAGCTAGATTCACGCCAGAACAATTTTTGTAATGAGCCAGCAGGAGTGCGTATCAAACCTCGCGAATGCACGCAAGTGGTAGACTCGAAGCAAGCATAATATAGGTTGTGTCTATGTGGATGCGAAACAGTGATCTCTAGAAGATTCTTCAACTACAGGTGACTCGTAAAACATCTCTCTGTCCTGTGTCCACATTGCCACTAGCTCTCCATATTTTTGTAACCCTTGTTATAGTGCATAGTAAAGATCTGAATCTGTTTGATTTCCTGGCCCGGACAGATGATGAACCAATTCAACTCGCTGACCGGTGATCCAGTTCGCTATGGTCATCACGCCAGCCGTTCCACGTCCACCAGTGAGGCGGGCGCTTCGCCCACTGCTGCAGGTGAGTCACCTGATGGTCTCCTAAAGCAACATGTTCTTCCCTCTTACAGGAAAAGGCCATGTGCGACATAATCACAGATTCACTGGAGATGTGAAGGAAAAAATGACATAGGGCATTACTTTAGTTAAGATATTTTTATTTTAACCCAGGTTACAAATCTGATTATATATAAATGTATATATATATAGATATATATAACTAGGCAGTCTCTGTGTTATTTTTCTGATTTTTTATCTGTACACTTGCGTTATTTTTCGAGTATCCCAACACCCCACCTCCTTTAAAATCCTTTCGTCCATGAGCATTTGGTTTTATCTGCTTCTCGTAACGTTTTCTGTATTTTCCACAACTCTCAGCCCCCACTTGTTTATCTCAGAATCACAATCTTATCTTTTCTGAGCAGAATTTTGTTTTTGGCTCATACGTGCCCGTTTTTATGTATATTCTTCAGCTCCTTTCCTCTCTCAGGAATCAATTTGGTTTTGCCCAGATTTGTCACATTTTACTGATTACAGCTCTTGCCTTCCCTCTGAACGCTCTGGATTTCGCAGTTAGTTCGGTATCTGAACATGATTAGTAAACGAAACGTAGCCAATCCCATGACAGAAGCGGTGTAAAGAGGTTTGCAGCAAGTCACGAGCTGTGTATCTGTTGTAATTTAAAGTGCGACGCTCCCCAGTGGTGCGGCATGAGACGAAAAGGTCAGTTGCTTTGTTTGTATTCCTCAGCTCGTTCACGTTCGTCCGTGATGGATTCCAGAAGTCCTAGTGCTAGTGCTAGTATGAATGAAGGAGATCGCTCATCTCGCCAGGATAATAAGTCCCACAACAAGAGTCCCTTGCCCGGGGACAGGTCCCTCAACGCCAGCCCTCTTGAGGACCTCTGGAGAAGTCCACTTCGATCTAGCATGAGAACCCCTCTCAGCGGTTGCTCCTCGTCAGTTTCCAAGAGCAGCCCGTCTCTCTTCCACACGAAAAATCGCCGTCACCAGTTCAGGAGTCCTCCTGCGTCGCACCAGAGAAGCTCATCAGAGTCTTCCAGCGAAAGCCCCTCTGTATCTTACGCGACCAGCCTATCTCGAACTCCAAAGAGGAGCCAGCTCAAGTCCGCCATGAAAAGTTCACTTGCTGCTTCTAAGTCGAGCCCACCAAGATATGGCAGGAGGAACCCATTATTAGATCGTATAGACAGCCCTCCGAAGGTTTCGTTGAAATGTTCGACTACCTCCATCGGCAGTGATTTCCCCAACAACAGGTAATAATATGAGTGAGGATGATTATTATACTGGCGTTATGTAACTTCACTGTGTTAAAGGAAGGCTGCACGGTTCTACAGACCATATTAAATCATACGATACCCTATTATTCCAGTCTTTCACATGTCTGTCATAAAGATATAACACCTATGCTGGCCCCAGACAACCCACAGGGTTACATTATCCATAGTCCGAATTGTTACAACCACTGCGCGCGTGGCGGCCATAAGCTTACGTCAAATACATCTTTGCCACATGGCCAAGCTGTCTAGCCAGTGCTCTGCTGACGGGTGATAGCATGTTGGTATGAATGTTTTTATTCCTCTGTGAACAGTAGATGTGCCAAACAAAACCATCCTGAGGCAATGAAAATGCAAAATACTTCTTTTGGCTTCCACTATCAAACTTTACGTTTGAATTTGGAATACCAGAACCTTAACTAAAAACTGAAGAATATATTGTCAGGTAGAGGTGTCTGTATCTACTGAAACGTAAATGACGTCAGCGTTTTTGCCACATGCTTCTGCTGATCGGGGAAGGGGAATAATTCTGGACGCAAGGCCCAAACCCGACAACTCTAACTCTCCTTATTGCGTCATATTACATACGTGCACGGTAACAGAACGATGCTCTTTCTTCCCAAACTTGACTCGATGGGCGCCATAGATAATTTTTAGAGAGAAAAAGTATTGAAAAACGGAAAATTATTTTTGATGTGTGTGTCCTACTTTAAGGTATAGTTTGTGGACGAGAAAATGAAAAAAAAAAAAAACACACCAGAAAAGCACACCTGGGAGGGAACGGAATGTTCATAAGTAAATTTTAATTTAAACAAAATAGAAAATCGCTCAGTGCCAAAGCACCACATCGAAGGTTTTTGTTTTGTTTTGTTTTTTGTTTTAAGTGGGTACACGAAGATTGAGATACACCACCTTCTTTCTTTCAAAAGCTTATATGCAGGAAGGCATAACAATGTATGTAGTTTATATATTAAAAAAAATATCACCAGTTCAGATTTGTGACATCCAGTACGCCACGAAGACGCTACACAGTGTGGTCAAAACTTATAAAAAGACGCGTTGTTAATTAGTTTTAGTGTTGTGCAGTTTGGGTGTTTGGCTAGTGACCGGATCACGATACGCAACAATAATTTAAAATGAATCTCATTATGTGATCTTTGGACATCACAGCTACGTTATCCACTAGGTAGCCTTCGCCAGCTGTCTTTCTAGCCGATTCGAATGACCACGTTCTCACACTGACTGGCCAGATGCAGAGTGTGTAGACATGCACGCATAGTATGTTTCGCAGTATGATGATGTTTACGGGGTGATGGCAGCATATTAGACCTGCTTATAACACTATGATGTTTCTTTAACTATCTGTAATTGCTAACCTTTCCTACCTGTTTAACGCACGGGTAAATGCACTGATGCTTTCATAAAAAACAGCTTTCTTCGATGGCAAAAGCCGTTTCCTCCTTTAGTGATGCTGTAGGTTTGTGACACCTATTAGAAGGGCAAATCACTCATAGTGTACAACCCAATTAATCCGCTAATCTATAAAATCCCCCTTTTTTGGGGCCCTGCCAGCCAGTGTTAGGGTGTAGAAATGTGTAAAATGACCTGTGATCTAAATAAAGCATCCAATTTTAAAGTTTCAGGTACAATTTGAGCCTTCTAGATANATGATGTTTCTTTAACTACCTGTAATTGCTAACCTTTCCTACCTGTTTAACGCACGGGTAAATGCACTGATGCTTTCATAAAAAACAGCTTGCTTCGATGGCAAAAGCCGTTTCCTCCTTTAGTGATGCTGTAGATCTACCACGATGCTCACAGTCTCTGAGCAATAAACTGAGATTACCAGTAAAGTCTTTATAACTGTCACGTAATCGTGGGCTATATGCAAGATCCAGGTAATCTAGATGAATATTCTACTTCCTTTTTCCTATCTAACAGATATGGCTCAAGCATCCAGGATGCTATCAAGTCCATGGCATCAACTTACGGTCTGAAGAAGGAAACAAGACAATCGGCCACATCCAATCCCCGTAACCTCCGAGGAAAAGCACAGATGACGTCAACATCCGCCACAAAGTCGAACAACATCTGGTCGTCCACAACAACCACTGGGAGAACACCTGACAGAAACGCCAACAAACCTCTTGGTGGAGTTCACTGGGCTGGTGGCACATCCTCCCGCGGCCGAGGACGGGGTCGAGGAAGAGGGCAAGGGAGAGGGCGAAACACAGCAGCTCTTCCACAGCAGCGCTCTGTTAGCCACAGCCGACCCGAAGAAGATCTTTCAAGACCTGCCAGATCAAACAATCTTACGGCAAGGGGTAAAGGGTTGCCTGGTCTTCTGAACGCCAGTTCCATACCTTTAGATCTGATAGACCCGAACACCATCAAAACGGTGGATTTGATGAACGCTGTGAAAGAAACTGTGGCCAATTATCGCTTGGATGATGATGATGATGATGATGACGACGACGATGACTCGGATATCACGGATGAGTACGAGTCAAGTGAAGGTTTTGGTAGCAGTTTCAAGACTTCGAGGGATCTCAAACTTCCACCCCTGGATGTGATAGATCGGTACAACAAAGCCGTTGGCCTGAAATACAGTCATTTGTTAAAGTAATAGGGTTATCTCTGAGGACAGGACCGCTCTTGCTTCAGTACGGTTCATTTAGTCTTACCTTAGCCACCAAATCGGTTCTGTTCCTAGATTATTCCAGTGAGAAGACAGGTGTGTAACTGGACACTAGGGATACACGCTTATTGAAAGAAGGTAAGACTGTGCTTTGGTATATTGTCCTTGGGGGTGTCTCTTATGGACAGATGGAGTGCTGGTGTTAGTGGCGGATCTGTCAGGAGTATGATGGTCGGAGATAGGGAGGCAGGGGCGTGTTAAAGAATGTGTGTTTGTGAGAATATGTGAGGGATCGGGGTGAGAGAGAGAAAGAAATAGAGAGAGAGAGAGAGAGAGAGAGAGAGAGAGAGAGAGAGAGCGGGCGCGAGAGAGAGAGAACGAGTGTATGTGTGTATGTATGTGTGTGTCTCTGTGTGTGTGTGTGTGTGTGTGTGTGTGTGTGTGTGTGTGTGTGTGTGTGTGTGTGGATACACATGTATCTGTGTACGACAGATAGGGGAATGAGACAGGCAGATAGAAAGAGAGGAAGAAAGAAAACAACAAAA
The DNA here is from genome assembly GCA_033807755.1 of Ellobium chinense. NCBI lineage: Eukaryota > Metazoa > Mollusca > Gastropoda > Ellobiida > Ellobiidae > Ellobium > Ellobium chinense. The sequence continues at coordinate 876,960 of JAWQUT010000320.1, forward strand.
ATAAATGCAATAGATGAAAGAAAATTAGTTTTTGAGATCCATATATACATTATATATACTATATCCTACTTTACGAGAAGAGAAACAGTTTCTGTAAGATATGAAAATATGGAAGCGTTTTGTACTTCGCATAAAATGGATCAATGCATAATTAGAAATGCAAGTCACAAATGTATTAATGTTTATTTAATCTGATATTTACTTAACTTATAGTTTACAATTAAAATATCAGATTTCGGACCATTTTATGCCCATTTAGTTCATGTGTTTTTTTGTGGGTTTTTTTTTTTTGTGTCTGCTTTTTTACAGTTTTTCGTATTCCGACATACGTGATACGTGACATAGAAATCGAAGTTGTATTAGTCCGATACGAAGGGATGTAACCGCACATTCCCAACTTTGAGAATCATATTATGCTAGTAATTTCCCTTCTAAGATCTGAAGTGTTGCAAAAATGTAATTTAATTTTCGATATTCACACATAATAATAATAATAATAATAATGCGGTTTATAAGTCTCGTATCCAGGCTTAAGCCCGCTCACGCGACTTCACATTATCATTACCCCAGCAGGCCTGATCACTCTAGGACTTTCTCAGCTTCCTGGGGAACACAATGTCGCAGCCATTTACAGGCGCTGATCACTAGCATTCTGACAATATCTTCCATTGCCTAAAGCCAGGTACCCATTTTACAGACGGGTGGACTGAGGAAAATGTGAATGAAATGCTTTCCCAAGGCAATTACAACACGACCGTGGTTGAGAATCGAANTTAATCTGATATTTACTTAACTTATAGTTTACAATTAAAATATCAGATTTCGGACCATTTTATGCCCATTTAGTTCATGTGTTTTTTTGTGGGTTTTTTTTTTTTGTGTCTGCTTTTTTACAGTTTTTCGTATTCCGACATACGTGATACGTGACATAGAAATCGAAGTTGTATTAGTCCGATACGAAGGGATGTAACCGCACATTCCCAACTTTGAGAATCATATTATGCTAGTAATTTCCCTTCTAAGATCTGAAGTGTTTCAAAAATGTAATTTAATTTTCGATATTCACACATAATAATAATAATAATAATAATAATGCGGTTTATAAGTCTCGTATCCAGGCTTAAGCCCGCTCACGCGACTTCACATTATCATTACCCCAGCAGGCCTGATCACTCTAGGACTTTCTCAGCTTCCTGGGGAACACAATGTCGCTGCCATTTATAGGCGCTGATCACTAGCATTCTGACAATATCTTCCATTTCCTAAAGCCAGGTACCCATTTTACAGACGGGTGGACTGAGGAAAATGTGAATGAAATGCTTTCCCAAGGCAATTACAACACGACCGTGGTTGAGAATCGAGCCCATGACCTTTAGATTTTGAGTCCAACGCCTTAACCGTTCGGCCACGCTGCTCCACATGCCGGCAAAGCGCTCACATTCAGTCTACATCATCTTCTTTCATCTATCGTGTTAGATTAACTCTACTGTTTGTATGTCTTTGATAGCTTACTGAAGAGATTTCCCACACAAATAAGGTATTTCTTTCGCCCACGTATGATCATAATAAAGGCAGGTCCAAACTTGAAAATATCACTTCCCTTAATTTGCTCAGCCTTGAAAGAGAATATCAGACTATTCGATTTACTGGGCTGTATATAGGTCATGGTTGGAAACGCCAGCCAGTGCAGAACGCTGATTGGTAGAAGGCGGTGGCGCTGGTTGGAAAATATTACAGGATTCAGTCAGTGAGTGGTTGGTGAACATGTACCAAAGGCATACATGACCCCTGTAAACTGCTCTATAGACCCGATGGGAATGCAAACAAACAAAAACAACAAAACCAGATAAAAGACGAATATATTGAAATTGCTCAAACTGTCAAAGAAAGCTGATTAAATCAAAGACATTACCACCACCACCACTATCAACACCACCAACCACCACCACCACCATCACCACAACCACCACCATCAACAACAACAACAGCAACAAACAACAACATCAACAACAACAACAAAATAATACCACTTTGGAGAGTATGGACATATACATGCATCGATTTACACAGGGAATCTTCCAGACTGCTCGTTATGACTAGCTGGATGCTATAGGCAGGTACAGTAGCTGCAAGATCGGGTATCTCTGAGAGCCAAACATTGTAACCCACAAACACTCTTCGCTTGTCGACCTTCTCAGCATGGCTGTTATGCCCCAGTTCAAGTGACAGTGTCAAACCCCCTCTCGCCTGTTGCCAAAGCTAATAAAAGTTGCACTACCAATAATCATAACAGCATTGTATATTCATGGAACGATAAGAGACTATATAGCTAAGATATATGTTATCGTGTCTTGTCATTTGAAAAGGGTACTTGCGTAGTCACTAAGCCTTTGACAAAGAGTCAGAGCGAGATCGGTAGTGGAAGAACTGACCTTTCGGTCTTCTTAAGAAATGAAAAAAAGGACAGAGGACCGAGGGTCACTGTCGAGGTTCTAAAAATTCTTGTTTGCTGATGAACTCGAATTCGGCTTTCGCTGTTTTCGCTATAGATGTGCCCACATGTGCTGGATTTTGAAGGGCTGTTTACTTAACATATTCTTTCCCCCATATATATATACCTTGTACAAAATTTTTCTACTCCACAGTAGTTGATAAACTAATGTAGCTATGTCCATTTACAGTAAGAAAATTTAATCAATATGAATTGTAGCAGAATTTTGCTGTCGTTGCTATGGAGTTACCTCCCTCTCAGCAGGATTTGGAAGACAGTGCAGAAAATCTCATTACTAGAGAAAGGGTTAAGTCTGGGTTCAGTGTACGGAAACTTGAGCTATCGTCTGCCATTGACATTTTTTTTTCGGCTAGGTGGTAAGGAGAGGGTATAATAATCCTCTAGTGTCAACTTTCTTAATTCGCCCTTGCAGTGAAAATAGAATAAACATGAATGCCGAGGCAGATATATAATACTCCAACCTTAAAATTCCGAATAGGCTTTACAATATTTTCAGATTTAAATGCACCTGATCAAAACCCCTTTTCATATGACGCAGTTGAACAACCGTATGTGTGTATGCTTTGCAGGAGTGGGAGCAAAAATGGCACAGCCACCGTATGAGACTTGAAAGATCATTGAAAGCAGATCGATAGCAGATTTTCATATTCTTTTCGCTTGTCGCTCCAATGATAACACTTTCAATACTTCGCAAAGCATATCGCTGAGGCACAGGGGACCTGCTGCATTCTACTTCCTAAAGTTTTAATTCTCAGAGAAATCCTATTATGCAGTATTATCCCTACTTTATTAGCGTTATTTTAGCAGTCAGTTTCGCTTAATCGTAACTCCTACGGAGCATGAAGTCAGTTAAACGAGTTGCATGCGATTATTCAGTGACGTTATAAAGTAAATGGAAAATGTTGTAATTAAGCGCAAGTTGCGATTATCCCGGTTGCGATTAAGCGGAAGTCGACTACACATTCCAGGGCCACGTAAAGGGGAAAATAACATGACACAACAACTGTTTCATATTACTTTAATCTTCGTTTCATATTCTGATAATAGTTTTATTTATTTTATTGGATTTTTTTTTAATATATATAAGCAGTTTATTAAAAGGGGTACAGTGACAAGAATAATTTGAGTTCACACAGATACTAAACTGCCCTCACATCCTCGCCTCCCCCCCCCCCCCCCCCCCCCCCCCCCCCCNAAAAAAAAAATCGAGCCATTAAAAGAAGTAAACATAGATCGTCAAGATCACTAGCGATTCCACTCGGAGCTTATTATCTTTCTTTCATGTAGCCCTCAACTCTTCCCTCTATCAAATTTTCGCAGCTCAGAATGAACGCTAAAATGTCGGAATGTTTCTCTTTCGTTAGCGGGCACATAACTGGTCAACAGTTATTCAGTGGATCGTTGCATATAATGTGAATCCAAATGGTAAGTTTGGCTTTGACACAGGGTTGCCGTTTTGGATTTTGTATTTTTACCAGATTAGATGCCAGAATTTGACGAAATGGCAGCCACTTTCACCAGAGATCGTATGCACAATGCTGTTTAACTTACGCCCTGACGATATCCAGGGGAAACCCCCCGATACATTTATGATGTTTCCCATAGTTACCATCAGCGCACAAACTTAGATAGACCAGTATTGTATTTATACGACCCCAAATTTTAATTTTCAACTCCGCTATTGCTAAATGAGAGATGTAAATATGGGACACAGGATATACCATTGGTCTGTTTAGTTTTAAGATTAACCCAAAACGGATTGGAGCAAGGGCGTAACCAATAATTTTAAGCGGGTTTGGGGATATGAGGGAGGGCAGCCAATATAATTACGTTTTGATTATGTTGATTTATGCTGAAAGCCTCTTTGCGAAATATATTACAATATCTCATCCCCTCCCCAC
>JAWQUT010000321.1:2599-44892 GCA_033807755.1 Ellobium chinense
GTGAGTGAGTGAGTGAGTGAGTGAGTGAGTGAGTGAGTGAGTGAGTGAGTGAGTGAGTGAGTGAGTGCGTGAGTGAGTGAGTGGATGGGTGAGTGAGTGAGTGAGTGAGTGAGCTAGTGAGTGAGCTAGTGAGTGAGCTAGTGAGTGAGTGAGTGAGTGAGTGAGTGAGTGAGTGAGTGAGTGAGCGAGTGAGTGAGCTAGTGAGTGAGTGAGTGAGTGAGTGAGTGAGTGAGTGAGTGAGTGAGTGGAGTGAGTGAGTGAGTGAGTGAGTGAGTGAGTGAGTGAGTGAACGAGGACGTGAGCGGGCCCAAACAACAAAGTCTGCCCCCTTTGGAATCTGGGCACCAATTAATCAACTTTTATCTCAATTAAACTACATGTTAAGGTGCATGAAAACAAGTAGTCTGAAAGGTTTCACTGCGTCAATACGATGTTTTTGGTGCCGAGATTGTTCATTTTCCTTAGCGAGTTTGCTATTTGTTTGGCTACAGGCCTTAATTACTGTCCACTTTGTCTTGCTTCCGCCTTCACACAATAAAAAGCCCAACCCGGACCGGTTTTCGTTAGAAAATATCCAGGGTACACTTTATTGTAGCCTATGCATCGCTCATTCCTCACACCATTGTCTTGAGTTAGTCTATTTATTACTTGCTAACTGTATCAGGAAAAAAAAATATTACTGCACTCCGGATAGCTCCATACGTGCTCTGTTCCCTGATCCAGACCCCAGAGAAGAGTCGTTCAACTTTATTATTACATACTATCTAGGGTCAGGTTCCAAACTGTCGTAACTCAGGTGAGTGAGTGAGTGAGTGAGTGAGTGAGTGAGTGAGTGAGTGAGTGAGAGAGAGAATAAGTGAGTGAGTGAGTGAGTGAGTGAGTGAGTGAGTGAGTGAGTGAGTGAGTGAGTACAGAGTAACTTGAGTTACGATAGTTTGGAACCTTACCCTCGCGCCTCTGTTGTTATCCAGTTGTGTATCCTTCTTGCCCTTCCTATAAAGTTGCAACTTGTGCCTTCTCCTTTTGGACAACAATTTCATACTTTCACTTTTTGTAGTGATGTTCTGTCCACTTCTTTTCTCTTCCTGCCTCAGTTTCCTCCTAAGTTCTTTCCAGGCATCTGCTTTGTCGTGTTTGTTATGAGTTCAGCGCTCAACCAGTCTGCATGAAAGCGGGTGGAGAGGTTGGCTGACCGGTATTGTTTTACATTTATAGGCCTATATCTATAATAATGAAACGCTTCAGCCAAATTTGTGTCACAGATTTCTTGAGAACTACGTAACGTAAAAACATGCGGTTTTCACCTAAATTCGTAGAAAAATACACAAAATGTAACTATACACATCAGTCCTCTTTTTTTTTACTCTTAAAAAAAAAAGAATGTGTAAGGCAACGAAATACAATCTCCGATAGATCTTTTCAATCCGCCCGATTCGCCAATCGTCTAGCTTTTTCACGGAGTCTAATGCATTCGTCTATGATGCCTTTCGGTGCGCTAGGTATTCTTTCACCGCTGGTGCGTTGCCTGCCTACCCGTTTGCAAAATGGGGTGTTAGTCTTGTTATTATTATGTCCATCTTGATTTCAAAAGCCCACAAATGGGCATTCCAGTCAGGGAAAACCGCTCAGTGCAAAAGCCCCGGGTAACGAAATTTACTCGAAATGCGAGTTCATGAAATTGACCAAGAGAATGAAATGATTAGCCATAGAAATCCTTAAATCGTTTATCCGATCTTTGTGAATGCATCTCTTTTATCCAGTTAATCGAATTCCAGTTCTATGCCCAGGCTAGTAGAAAGAAACTGTTACGTAGACTTTGTGAAAGTAAAGTGACAACAGGGCCAGGCTGAATAGCTTTCCTATACTAAATATAATACTGTATTCAGTGATCCCAATAACTGGGTCCCCATAAAATGATATTATAATATACCATTATTCAATAACTAACGAATCATGATGTTGGTATCAAAAACATTTATTCCTTGATGTTCTTTGTTTAGGGAAGTTATTTTTTTGGTTTGGGCAGAAGTATCCGAACCCCTTAGAAAAAGGGACTATGTAAAATAATACTATACCGCCAAACAACCAACAGTCCAATCAATGATTTAAATCTCATCTCTGCTGTTCTTCATCTAGGAAAATAACTATATTAACCCTCGTAGGGCAAGACACCTCGGATCCAGCCACATGCTGGCTGTGTGACTCACTGTTCCGCATATAAATCGTTCCGTGTGTTGCCTGCCGGCCAATCAGCTGACACAGGGCTGCAAAATTCGACTGCCGCTTCACACGGTTGGCGTTGACATGCGAATTTATTCGACCATCGGGCCCACAAAGTGGTGAGAAGGTGAGAACTGGTTCTACCCTAGCGTAACAAGGGTTAAGTTTGGTGGATATTTGGAAGTCTCCGAATAGGACAGCCCATTCCACGGGACTATAAAAACTATAATACCATATCATATTACCAAACAATTAATGTTAAACAATTGAGACACCCCCACCACCCCTNAAACAACAACAACAACAACAACATAAAACAACATAAAACCAACAAAAAACGCAACTTGTGCTTTATGAACAAATGATCCCACCCTTTTATTTCACTAGTGTATTGATTTTGGCAATAGTTTATTCCAGCGGAGAACGACCTGATAGTATACGCCTTGGTACTTAACTGCTCATAGTCAGAGCTAGGCTCGGAGTAACCAGGATTAGGGAAAAGAAGAAGAAGAAGACGACGATGATGAAGAAGAAGAATAAGGAGGAGGAGAAGAAGAAGAAGAAGAAAAAGAAGAAGAAGAGGATGATGATAATGAAGCAGAAAAGAAGAAGAAGAAGAAGGAGGAGGAGGAGGAGGAGAAGAAGAAGAAGAAGAAGAAGAAGAAGAAGATGAAGAAGAAGAAGAAGAAGAAGAAGAAGAAGAAGAAGAAGAAGATAATTGAGAAGACGAAAAAGAAGAAGAAGAAGAAAAAAAAAGAAGAAGAAGAAGAAGAAGAAAAAGAAGAAGAAGAAGAAGAAGAAAAAGAAAAAGAAGAAGAGGATGATGATAATGAAGCAGAAGAAGAAGAAGAAGAAGAAGAAGAAGAAGAAATGAACTCAGAACTCCACATCAGCAGTTTCTTCTTCTTTCTCTTTTTATTCCCCTTTGGTCCTAGAATAGAAACTGAGAACACTAATTGCGTCTGAAGTAGTGCTGCGTAACCACCTGCGTTCACAAAAGTCATGCCAATCTACTCTTTTTTTTTTCCTTTTCTTTAGGTGAATGACAATAGTCTCGAGTGAACAGTACACAATTTCGTCTTTAGAAATCTCTGTGGAACAGAATAATTCACTCTGATGACGGCGATAGTGGAAATGGGACCTTTCTAAAGACAGCGGTCAGCGCTGATCACTGATGATCGCGACAATTGAATAAGATTCCCTCTATGGAAAGCAGGCCAACGACTTCTCTACATTTGGACTTACTTTTCAGATCTTTTCCCTTGTACTTAAAAAACGTCCATTGTCCAGACAAGCGTTGCCACTATCAGACCATGCAACATTACTTTGACTCTTAAGAGTGCAATTTGGCAAATCCCAACGACCTAAGGGCAATGGCCTTGAGTCGACAGCGGCCAGATTTTTTAAAAGAAAAATTGTTTTTTCACATCCTTGTAAATTTCATTACTTCAATTTCCTCTCTGCCGGTGTTGTTGTTAAGAGTAGCAAAAAAAGACACGTTCCACCAACAAGCTTTCAGAATTTAGGGTAAAAAAACAGAGACGCACGCAATAGACTAGTCCCAGACGCTTGAAATTGAAGGGTAGGTATAAAAGTACACTGCTTCAATTGGTAGGGTAGACCTTGAACAAATGAAATACGTAGGCTTCATAGGCCTAACTACGTTAAGGATCTGACGTTAGTTAATGGATGAGAGAAAGAAGAAGGAGGAGGAGGAGGAGGAGAGAGAGACACACAGAGAGGTAGAGACAAAGATAGAGACACAGAGACAGAGAGACAGAAGAGAAAAACACGAGAAACAGAGAGACAAAGAAAAGAAGAAGGGGAGGGAGGGAGGGAGGGAAGGAGNAGGGAGGGAGGGGAGGGGAATGGGGAAGTGGAGGGGAAGGGAGGTGGAGATGGGAAAGGGGAGTTTCAAAGGAGAAAAAAAGAAGAAGAAAAGTCCATATCATTGCACCAGTTTCATAAAAACCCATGAGTAAATGAAATGGACAGAAAAGTTATGCCATGACTAGGAGTAGCTATGCCTAGTGTACTAGAACTGGTATATCTGACTGTCCATATTTAAGTTACTTTTAGCTGTGATTCTATATCGTTCGTCTCTCATTATTAGTCACATTGCTTACTCAATTGCTGTTCAAAGAGCTCCAAAAGGGGCGACTATTTTCATAAAGCAAATTTACGTCCCCTTAGATATCATTTGTAAGTTCCCTACAAGTAGCAGGTACTGAAAAAAGATGGCACTAGCCTATTAGTACAGATTCAAAAAGGCTTCAGGAATTCCATACTACCTTAAGGATTGAAAAAAAAAGGTTAAATTCTATATGTAACTGTAAATAGTATGTATATTTTGTTTGTCTGTCCACTTTCAACTAGTCCATCGGATGTGAGAACTGGAGACTAAGGATCAGCTCAGAGGGAAGAGAATAACTTGGGCCTTCTTCAGGTTTGACTTCAGGCTTATTCTGACAACACCTAAATGACGACCTCGACAAGAAGAAGAAGAAGAAAAAGAAGAAGAAGAAGAAGAAGAAGAAGAAGATGAAGAAGAAAAATAACAACAACATCAGCAGCAACAACAACGACAAAAAGCTTAGCAATATCGTCAGCAACATAAACAAATTCCTCAGCATTGATCCATCATATCACTGGTCTTTGCAGATAAATGTTCTGCAACAAACGGCATAAACAGTTTGTTGTTGTTTTAAGGTTTTTTTCCCGAGGGAGTTCATTGAAACATCTATTTCTTCTCAGTGTTACACAGTTGATTTCCTTCGTGTCTTTGGAGAGAAAGAGAGTTGAGAAGGAGAAAGAGTAAATTCCACCTGTGGGGCGGTGAGAAATGACTGAGTTGAACCAGTGCCGGGGAATTTCTGGAGTGGCGTCATTTACTGTTCTGAATAACGAGACGAAGAAGGGAGTAAGCATATAATCCTCAAAATCGATAGCCCCAGGGAGGGCGACGTTCTTTTCTAGTGAGTATCGTTTGAAGGTTCAGCAAACTGTTGTCAAGAGAGCCAACTCCTCTCTTTGCCTCACCAAGAACTACACTTTGTTCAGCCCGTGTGGGATCACCTACGCCTATCGGAGTTCACTGGCACGTGGAGAAAGTCACCCCGCCTCGTCTCCGCCCTCCCTACTTTTCCACCGGCCTACACCACCAACATGGCCTTTTTTCTCAGCTCCACTTGCAAAGTAAGTCCTGTCGTTGAATATGCACTGAAACCGTAAAGCTGCGCCATCCGATCATCAGTATTGGAAGACAAGCCCCACCTACAGATGGCAGTAGACACTATCTCGACCCAGATGGAGATGCTTTTGTATTTCTAGTACCACACACTTCTATATCAATTTTTTTTTGTTTGTTCGTAATCTGAATGGGGCAGTAAATTATCGATCTACAAAGTGTCAATGCAGTATGAAATCCTTTTCTCGTGAAATTCAGAATAAAAATAGCGCTCCTTTGCGAAGCGTGCGATTGAATTAAACTTAGTGAAATATCTCATCATGCCAATCCTGTCCTTTTGTAGCCCGGATGGGTCTTTAAGCAAAACATCATGTGTAAATATAACAGCGAACATCGAACTTTGCCTTGAACAAGGACCCATGTATTCTAAACGACCAGATTACATCAGATCTGACTGATATAGGACGACTGATCTACCAATAGGATCAGCGCTACAGTCACCCAGGGGGAGGTTATTAGTAAATCATCAAGGCGCGCACGAGGAGACAGGAGTTACGGAACACAGCGGCAGGCATTACAATTGGAAATGAACTGTCTGCACGCGATAGCTTAGTCTAGAAATTTTCGCCAGAGGAATTGTCTGAAAGTTTTGACAAGCTGATGGAAATGAAAACATGGTGGACACATTTACAAGAACCACAAAAGTATTAAAAAAAACAAAAACGGAAGGATGGAGAAAGCGCTTAAATTACTGCGTGGATGAGTGAGTTTTTGGAAAAGAAGGCACGCGTGAGGTGAAAGTACTGCGTAGAAATGTGTCCTGTTTAGAACAGAATTAGAGCCCTGCACAAAGTCAAAGAGCATTCATAGTCTGTCTTTCTGTCTGTCTGACTGTCTGTACTTCAGAAAGCATCGTGAGATACGCTTGGAGGGCTCTGTCTCTTCTTTCTCTCTTCTTCTCTTTGTTTCTTTTCATACCTTCGCACCACTGTTTTCCCTTACTTCGTTGCGTTTTCTCTGCACCACCTCCCTCCCTCCTCCGCCCCGCACCTCCACAGGTTTGCGGAGATGCGGATTATGGCTCTGGTTCCAAATTTTCTGAACGACGCAAATACGTTCCCATACATTTTGTGACGTCTTGAAGCACTGTTCTCTTCTCTCCTGCCATCCCTTCCCCTCCTTCTCTCACTTCCTCCTTCTCTTTCTTCCTTGCGTCTTATTCAGCGTCACGCCCCCCACTCTCCCCACCCCCGATCAACTGCCACTCCCTCAACCCCAGCACCCCATTTTCCCCCCTCTTCCCCCCTTCCCCTCCCGGGCGAATTCCTAGATCTGCCACTGGAGATTTGATGGAGTCCCTAGAGTTAGTTCCCATTAACAAGAGGCGGAAGCATAAAGTGGACAGGCGGAGTTATCGGTCCTCGCAAGATTCTTGTCATGCAATTTATCAAACATTTTTTGTAGTACAATAATTAAAATGTATGCCGTAGTGGTGGCGAGTACTTGAATTTTTGCGTATCGCGATCCTCAGCCGTTAAGCATTAAGATTCAAAGGTATCGAGTTTATTTCCATCTTGATACTTAATATCCGGCAGGCTTTTCGATTCTTTCGACACTTTTGGATATTTTTGAATCTTCCAATACGTTTGAAATTTTTAAGACTTTCGACATTGAATCGATATGTCTAAGTATCGATACTTAGAAACGAGAATACCCACCACTAGTATGTAGAATAAGGAGACAGTCAGAACTGCGTTGTCTACATTGCATTGGCCATGCAGGAAGAAGGAGAGAGTGAGAGAGAGAGAGAGAGAGAGAGAGAGAGAGAGAGAGAGAGAGAGAGAGAGGGAGAAGGGGGAGAGAGAAAAACCGAAGACAGTAAAAAATATCAGTAGGTTTACTGTATGTGTCATCGAAACGATATGACATGGTGCTTATAATATTGCAGACAGACAGTAGAGCACGTGGGTTGCAGGCAGGCAGCAGGCAAGCAGGCAAGCAGGCAAGCAGGCAAGCAGGCAAGTAGGCAAGCAAGCAGGCAGGCAGGCAGGCAGGCAGGCAAGTAGGCAAACAGGCAGGTAGGCAAGCAGGCAGGCAAACAGGCTGGCAGTCAGGGAGACAAAGCGGGATAATCTCCACCATCGCATTGCTGTGGATACAATGTGCGTCCAAGTTAAGCTTAAGTAGCCTTCTCTGTCTCTCTCTTCCCCCAGTTATAACCTTTATTTTCAGCACGTTACCTGATGGGATAAGGAAGGGAGAATCATGAATGATGATCTGGCACCATCAGTACCTATCGATTTGTACATTCTCGTTAGTGACTGTTGCGTTGAAGGGCTTTAACTCCAGTAATTCTTTGACATCAGGGGACACAATTCGTTGTGTTGACGTTTGTGGACGTCCCAGGCCGTTGAACGGGGTTAAATCTACCCCGAATCAAGTTTCCATCAGATGAGAGATTTTAGAAGTTTTCAGCCTGGACAGAGAGGGTATGAGGGAGAGAATTTAATGTGAGAAACATATAACTGTGCTAGCGAGAGGTTTATAAACTTCACCAGGGTGTAGTAAAAGATTTTGAACTTTACTACTGAGTTGGGACTGGGCTAAGAAGAAAAGATTATAATTTTTATTAGGCTGGGGGAGATGGTTTAGTAAGAGAGACTTTACAGGGATGAGGGAGAGATTAACCTTTTTTACTGTCTTGATGAGGAGAATTTTCCTGAGAAACTTCACTGGTCCGAGGGAGAGATTAACCTAAGAAACTTTAGTGCGCTGACAAGGAGAATTTTCCTGAGAAACTTTACTGGGCTGAGAGAGAAGATTACCCTGAGAAACTTTACATGGCTGAAGGAAAAGATTAACCTGAGAAAATTTGACTAAGCTGGAAGAGATGATTTAGTGAGAGAAACTTTACTGAGCTGAGGGAGAGATTAACATGAGAAAACTTTATTGCGTTGATGGAGAGGATTAGTGTGAAAAACTTTACTTCGTTGGGGGGAGGTTTTAGTGAGACAAAGCTTAGCGACTGCCTAAGAGAATAAAAAACCAGAGAAGGATGGAGGGAGCTTGTTTCCATGTCATCTATGGCACCCCCATGCCGGTCAGACTATAAGACAGATAACAACTGACAGTTTAGTTTGTGGAATAGAATATACATGTTCACAAGGACAACTGTGGGATTAGGCTAAAAAAGGGGAGGAAGGGACGATATTCGAGTAGGCTCAGGGCTTAAGGCTAGACCCAGGCACACAGATATCTCTGGTCTTGACTTTCCTCAACAATAATAAAAGTGAGAGACGGTGTGAATAAACGAATCAATCAGAAGGGAATGATGTGGTAGCCATATGAAAATCTCTGCTCCTTGTGGATCATAATGACAGTTAATGTCTCTCTGATTCTTTCCTTAATGGCTTGCCAACACAGCTGCGTTGAAAATTGCATTAAACTTGTCCAGGATTCAAAAACAAAGGAGAGGGAGAAGGAGAGAGAGAATGAGCGAGAGAAAGAGAAAGAGAGATAGATAGATAGATAGATAGATAGATAGAGAGAGAGAGAGAGAGAGAGAGAGAGAGAGAGAGAGAGAGAGAGTTAATGTGTGTGTATGTGTTTGGCACTTACATGCCACTTCTTCAGACTATTATTTTTCCAGCGAGTAAAGACCATCGCGTGGCAAAACAAGGGACACAACAACAACAAAAAAGTTCCTCATTTACAGGTTGTAATTGTACTTTCACTTTTAGGTCCTACGAACTTAGGGAATATATTTGATCTCCCCTTTTCCCTCTTTTGGCATGCCCTGCTTCCAGTAATAAGGGCTCCAGGGGGGAAATTTTGATATCATGGGAATCTGTGTCCATTTTACTTTATTTTACCAGGCACTATTTAGCCCTGGGCTGGAACTGCCAGGTCAAGGGTGTGCTCAGGCGGAAGAGGAGGGGTTTGGCATTGACCAGTGAAAAATGTAGGGTCTGTTTACAAATAGCAACCAAGCTCAAAATTTCAATGGGCTTGCTAGGGTTGGGTAAGTCTTAAAATTTGGGCCACATAATGAGCTTCAATCCGGTATGCGTCTAGGTGAAAGCTAAAACTTTGGGTTCAGAGGGCAGCTCAAAATGTTAACATAGCCCATAGAGGAAGAAAGGGTCCAATCCTATTACAGGTCTGTAACCTACAACGGCCTTGGATGCAGCGGAACCTTATTTACAACAGCTGAACTATACATTTCCGTTTCTTTTCATTGTAAGTTATTTTAAAGGGAGGTAAAACTGATATCCTATACTTCCCTACTCCTACCCTACTCCTTGTTTTTCTAAATCCGTTAATCGGACCTCGTTTTCAACGAGACCGCGACTAAAACGGCGGAAATCCTTAATCGTTGCATCCGGCGTATTGATGTACTGTGGCTGAGGTTTGCGAACTCTTAATTCTTTGTTGTCAGCTTCTACTAGGGAACACACACACACACACACACACACACACACACACACACACACACACACACACACACACACACACACACACACACACACANCACACACACACACACACACACACACACACACACACACACTCACACGCATACATACACACACACACAAACTACAGAAGCATTCTGTCAGTGACAGAGACCCCATATATCACCATGTGAACCTCACTGTATTTGTCTAGCATATCTCAACCGTGTTTGTTTACTGCATGTTGCTATGTACTAATCGCTGAATTGAGAGAGCACCGGTCTCCCATCGGTAATGGCGTTTTTCCAACATCCGGGATATAACCATTAGCGCTTCCGTATTTCTTTAAAATTGTGTGACTCCTGAAATACTAATTGTATGTATACTCAATTTGGAGAATATGGATGACCCTGGTTGTCCGGGGTCTAGGGTGTTGCTGCTTACTAGCGACAGATTGCGGATGGAGGTCCCTTAATAAATCTGTGTAGGATCTCGACGTCTGTATACTATATTATCAACAAGTGTAACAGCTCCCGTCCTTCCAAAGGGAATGCAAGGCAGGGCAAAGACCCCTGCTTGTGATTATTTCCCTTCCTCTCAAGTGAAAAATATTTGCCAAGCCGTTGAGAATTCCTAATGCTAAGATAATACAGTAAAAAATAAGAAAGAAAGAAAGAGACCCAGAGAGCATAATAAAAAGAAAGCAAGAAATAAATAAATAAATAAATAAATAAAGAAAGAAAGAAAGAAAGAGAGAAAGAATTAAAAAAAAAGAAAGGAAGATAAAACGATAATAAAAATATTTTGATTTTCCAAATCTTCCTTGAGACGGACAAAAAAATCCATGGTCAGAATAGTAAGGCGTTAGTCAAAGAGCAGTGTGATAAACCAAACGCATCGTAACCAAAGCTGGGCCGAAGACTGGGTGGTTTTACTAATTCCACACATCAAATCTTTGCCTCCATAATGCATGGATATTTGATCTCTCCAAACTCGCCGGCCTTCGACGCCAAATTATTCTGGGGTCATCCATCACCAAGACAGATGATCGTCTCCGGAAATATATACAGGCCTGAACAACCGCCCCAACCCAACCCCGCCACGCCCTTTGGATCACAGCGACTGTAAAATGCCTGTAAGTGCGTTTATAGCATTACGTTTGAGTTACCAGAGTATTGCCGCGAGCAGTCGACATATTTCTCCCATCTTCTCTCCCCGGCGTCAGTCAGAATGAGCGAAGACGTAATGGCCTTGAACCCCCTTCTTATGGCAGCAGTGCACAAAGGGTGTTGTCAATTGAGAGTTGCATTCTTGCACAGGCATTGATTCAACTCTTGCTCAACTCGTAACCCTGGCATATTTTAGTGGCAATATTTCAGACCCCGTGTATTGCTTGATTTAGGATTAGGGTCAGAATTAGGGGTAAAGTTAGAAAAAGAAAGAGGAAATTTAGGATACTTCCTAGACATTATTATCATTGTCCAGGAACTCTCTCACGCGTCCTTTCCCCTTTTCTAATTCTACCCCTAACCGTAAGCCAAACTCTAGGCGAGAATGTTCCGGAATGTTGCTCATGAAGGAAGTCGAACAGTCAGATGTATGCGATGCCCGTGTCAGGGAAGTCTATGTATGCTTTCAGATTTAGATTTATGCATGATTTGAGGGCAATATCATTGGACTTTCCCAAGGCCCATGTCGACGGTTAAGGGCAGGAGTTAGCTTGGATGTCAAGAAAATTTCGTAAACAAAGTCGGGAAGCTTACACAACTTCGAGTTTACTCCCACGGATTGGGATAGCTCGCCCTATGTAAACACAGCCTTGTATTCGAACCCTTGAAAACCGCATAGTCATGCTGGAGGTGAGCGTGAACAAGCAAGGAGCAAAGAAGTATTGACCTTGACTGTCCTTCGGCCTTGACCTTCCTCCGGCCTTGACCATCCTTTGGTCTTGGCCTTCCTTTCTATGGCAGCACATGAGGGATGTGTGTTCGAACTCTTGATGATAGAGGTAAAGAGTGAGAGGGTATAAACAGATCAGATGCGCAAACAAGGTAGGTTAAAGGAATAGAAATTCTGCCAAAGAAGAACACAGAGAGAAGAATAATGAATTAATGAGAACCTGGTGGGATTCGAACTCGCGACTCCAGGATTAGTACTCTTTGGTTTCCTGCCAGGATGTATAGCTGCTCTTGCCTTTCTCCTGAGTAAAAGCTTAGCTTTTATCGAACACCCAGTGGCATCCTACTACACTTGATAGGCCGAAAGCGCGTAAGGGATGGGTGGGGTGGGATGGAGAGGGAAGAAGTAACGATCGTTATATAGTCTCATCATCCAGTTTGGAAATAAGAATTAGAGAGAGTGAATCCGCTCGAGGAAAAAAAAGCGAGAGACAGCAGACATAAAGACGAAAAGGGATTTTCCGAGACGTAAAATAAAGTCGATCAAAGACCTTGCAATGCCACCCCCTCCCAACGCTCCCAAAAGCAGATGTTGTCACTGTCAATGATCTTTTGACCCTTGTATAGCTGTTGATGCAGACCACCAAACACTGCTACACGCACTGGTCTTGTCACATTTATTCAATCACCATCTCGTGACCACCTCATGATGATGTCCTCCCTTGACATCAAATGCACGATGATTAATTTAGTGCTCAGATTAAGCGACATGTGAACAAACGGTGCGACAGTCTCGAACAATGGCAGGATGGAGAGACCTGGAGATCTTGAAGCAGATTACATGTGATGAAACGGAAAGATGGGATGTGGTGCGAGGGTCAGACGAGGGGCATGTGGGAGATGAGTTGCAGGGATTGACTGATTGATTTTGCTTTATTTTACGTACTCTAGAGCAAGGTGGCCATATTCGGAAAAAAATTGCAAGGGCGTTTGTTGGTGAAATCTAGATCTATAGGCCTGCAATTCATTGTGATGAAGGTGAGAGAGGTGTGATGTATGTTGTTTAGTTTGTAGCCTGTTTATCAATGAACTGAAATGAAAACCGACCCTTTATCTCTTAAATTTCTTTTTCCGATGTTTTTAATCCTTTTGTACTTTTGTATTGGAACGCCATAATAATCTGTCCCTGAGTTTTACTTCATCCCCCGCGATACACCTTTAATATCAAAATAATGAAAATAGTAATATATGACATCACAACGTCTATTATTTCAAATATGACAGCATATCCATCCAAATTAAGGCAGTGTCCAATGCCATTTGCAGGTGGGCCTTGTGTTCTTAAAATGGCGATCGGATGGCGGAGCTTTAACCTTTGTGACGGCTTTCCCACATGACGCTCGACAAGAAATGACGGCGAAAGCCAGGAAAACCAGATTTTATTGAGCATTGCTTTTTCAGAAAAACATCTCCTAATCTATGTTATTAATAAAATTCCCATCTTCTTCGAAGAAATTCAGGTTTTTCTCTTCGCAAAACCAGCTTACTTTTTTTTAAGGCGTCGACATCAAGGACAAGGGGAATAACGGAGATTTGGTGAAGTGCTCTTGATAGGAAGAGGCTTTACAAATTACAGTGACCTGAATAGCGTTTTAGAGTTTTCTATGAGTTACGTAATATAATGAAAATAAAGGGAAAAAAATCTGGGATGCAAGGTCAGCCGTGCAGCGTTAAGATAGATCTACATATTATCAAACCGAATTGCATTTTCGTTGGTTTTTTTAGTATGGTGGAAGGACGGGCGTGCAGAGAGATGGATTGACAGAATGAGGTCAAAGAAGCCAAGAGATGGCCAAACAGAAAAACTAACGAACAGGACAAAAAAGATCGGATGGACAGACAGACAGACAGACAGACAGACAGACAGACAGACAGACAGACAAGCACTTGGAAGCAGTTAGACACACGCGGAGGGTCAGAAATGAGATATCAAACACGTAGAACGAAAGACAAAAAACGTATTCCGATCGTAAATTATCTAAAGGTGTCGTAAAACTAAAAGGTGGTTACTGAACACTTTCTCAACAACTGAGAACTTGTGCATTAACAGTGGGATCTGGTGCTACTATAAGGATTATATTGGTGCATCAGTGCTGAGTGAATCTTTAGAAGTGTGCAATAAGTAAAGTTAATGTAATTTTTATGATAGTAAGAGATTCCATCGTTAATGTGCAAGTTCGCAGATAACAAAAGTAAGGGGGCAAGCAGGCGCAAACAGACTTAAACCGACACAGACCGTTCTCAGTTACGGTACTATGCATGCACGGTTATCCGGGGCATCGCAAGCCACAACACTAACAGTCATTACTTCCTCTTTCTACTTCTTTATTGTCAGAGGAATATGATTGGTTGTTGTGGTCCATCACATAGGCTGGTGTATCTTTAACTCTCGAAAGCAAAATTTGATGACGCAATCATACTGCTATTCACATTCACACATGTTGCTTAACCGGAAGTGAACTATGTCGGAGTTGACAAACTTAGAACGGTCTGTTAGAGTGGGGAAGGGGATTGTGCTCCACAGAAATAAACAGACAGAATGGAAAAAAAAATTATAGTGGAAATCTGTCATAAACAGGATGATTGGAACTTTTCAAATTATGCCGCTGTTCCTGTGCCATTTTGTTGTTTCCAAATCAGGTATGCAGACTGGAGAAGTAACTTGAACTGTGCTCTCATGGTTTAAATATAAACATGCTGACTTCGAATTGGTGATACAATGGCCAGTCACTGTCGAACACTGGCATAGTGCGTAATAGCTTCTAACTGCTGGAAGTCACAGTATACATTATGCTGGAAGTCATTGAGCAAACCAATTTCACCCACACTTACGCTGTCAACTCATACTGCGATAATTCGTACACAGAGAAAACAGCTCTGTCGCAATAGCCAGATTTTCGCCAATCCGATCTCGTTATAACGAGACTGTTTAAACAAATAATAAAGAGTAAGCGGGGAGCGGTGATTGAGACTTGAACGAAGAGAGGTGGTTCTCGATACGACCTTGTCCGTTATAAATGTATGTGTGGTGAGACTCCAAGTCTGCCCTCTCCTTCAGTACATTAGCACTCATCGTTTTGCCGTCTGTACGGACTCGTATAAAGAAAATGTCTACACACAACATCGCCATTATTTACAGTCTTAAGTGTTTTACAGGACAGAATCATTTCCGACCTCGGGCGATAGGGCTGGGCAAGCACCTATAGCAAATACTCGAGTATTCGTTATTTGATGGGTATCTAAATTATTTTATAGTTTTGCCCAAGTATCAATACCAAAAGATAAATCTTTCGATTATCAATTCTCCCACCCCTCCTCCCACTTTCCAAAATTGTCCACATTTTTACAGGTTAGATAGCTTTACAAATCTGAGTAATTAATGTATTATAGTTGCTGTCTAATGCATTTATTCAAAACGCAACAAGTTTTTATTTTAATGAAGGAATACAAAGAATTTTAACATTTTAGTCGATTTATCATGATTCTCTCTGTAATAAAACATTTCTCTCAATCAATCAAAGTAACCAAAGGTTAAAATAAATAGTTGATCGAACGACAGCGTCCACTGTAGCAAAACGGTACTCGCAGTTGAAAAAGTATAGAAGAGTTTCGGAGCATTGAGCATTAATGAGCATGTAGCCCATTCTATCAGTGTAAATAAAGAGGTATGTATCGATACCAGTTCACAGTATTGTTATTGGTATCGATATTTAGATATCAAGTATCGCCCAGCTCTAATCGCGCAGACGGCTGACAATAATGTCAGCGCGTTAAAGACGGGATTGTCGTAAAGCCATCGTCAGACTTCCAATATTTGGGTGGGAGTACAAAAATGTCATCGATGCAGTTTCAGCACTTTGAGCAAAAGAAACCCACGAGCAGCCTCCGATGCCCATTTCCTGCCATTTCTTCCCTCGCTATTTCTTTTTGTGTGTTTGTATTGAGCTGTGATGTCAGTTCTTGTCCTTGTATAGGGTTATCTCGATGACGTAATCGATATCTTAGTGGGGGCATTACATGAAATCAAGTAAACTGAATTGAGCTGTCGATTCCCGTTCACATTTGCCTCCTCTACAAGTGTTCACTCTAATCTATGTTTATTCATTCGGTTTTTTTCTTTCTTTCTTTTGTTTTTCAGGGTTGTCTGAGTGTATGCTCTGAACCCAATTTTCTTTACACACAGCTGCGCATGCGGAAGCTTCGAGGGTTTAACTGGAATTTTCTCTAGAAATTCCCAGGGAAGATTCATCAATCCATTCATCATGTGAGATTTGTGTCTAAGAGCCCGTCCCAGTCATGACAGCCAAGCCGTAGAAAAAAAAAAACAACCAATAGAAGAGCTGAAAAAAAAAAGAGGTGACAAACCTTTGAAAACCAGACCAGCCAGGTGGTGAATCAAAATTTTCCTTCTCTCGGTAGACACGGCTTTGCAGACTGAATTAATGAACTTATATATCAGTCTAGTCTTTCTGAACTATTACCTTCTTATATTCTTAAATTAAGAATGCTTCCGAAAGTAGCGAGAAAATGCTGATTGTTTATTTGTGGATTTGGTCCTGTAAAACAAAATCAGTGGTAGGAATGTGTTACTGAGAAATACCACTGAGGATTTATAGACTATTACAGTACCAATGTTCTAGGATTGCATGTTCTAGAAATATTGTAAAATGAAACTCAAATATGCGTAAAAGTACCCACGAATGCTTAAAAGGTTTAAACTCTGAAAACGGATGATTCTGGTTAAATGGCACTGTGTGAAAACATCATAAAAACACACAGAAAACCATTTTGTATAGGTTTTCCAAGTGTTCTTGTTACTTGTAGCTGGAAACATCTTCACCGCACTCCGAACAAGTTAATAGGTGCTCCGATCCCCACGCCAAAAGCCAGCTCAAAGAAAACAAGCTAACTGTGCCGTTTGACATTATTATGTTCTGGAGAGTTCTATTCCTTCCAGCAAGTCTGCAGCATCTACTACTTTCTTTCACCACATCTATCTCCTGAATGGAAGTGCACCTACGTACCTTTGGGAAGTACTAAGCAAATATCTTCCACCACGCTCACTAAGATCTTCGAGTGCCAATCAACTTCATGTATCCAAGTCTAGAACAACCTTTTCTATCTGTGCTCCCAAACTGTGGAAGAATCTTAAATACCATCATTAAAGAGAGTGAAAACATCGCTCAGTTTAGAAACAGGCTCAAAATATTGTCATAAATTTAGTAGGGTGTACGTGTAGTCTACACTTATACTCTGCTTGGTGATATTATTCTCTACTGGATGGATCTGATGGGTGTGTGTGCTTTAATATAATTTGATATTATCATCAAAGTTAGTTTTTATCATGTAAAGCGCCTTAGAGCATTCTTCTAGGTGCAATTTGGTGCTATATTAATTAATTATTCTGATTTAACGACTCGTTGTAGGGTTGTTGTCCCATGTCATCTCCTCGTTCTGCCTTAGTTCCTTTTCCAAGTCCTTGAGGACATCTGCCTTATCATGCTTAAGAATGCAGGTGACGTGCTGAACGGTAACTCAGCTAACAATACCTATTGTAGTTAGTCAACTGCCAGAAATGTTACTATCGCTGATGAAACCGCGGTAACTTGAAAAGTACTGATTCGCACACAAGCCATTCTATCCTATATAGACTATAAAAAAATAGCCTCGATTTTATATGTGGCATAGCGTCGTTACCGCTGTTCGAATCGACTTGAAACTTTCTGTGTGCCTTTGTTTTACTCTCAACACGTTACAAGGATGCATTTCGTTACTCCAGTTGATCGCTAAGTATTTTATTAAATTTCGTTTGTGTCGTAACCTGACCCACGTTGATACCGCACAGCCACACTTTTTAAGCGTGACGTCATCGCTTTTTGTGTAAGGGCCCGGAAAGGAAACAAAATATTTCTCTAGCGGATGACGTTATCCAAATTTGCGTACGCGGGAATATTCATAGGCTGGAATCACAACTGCTGTAATGCTTCGGGTGAAAGAGTGGGTAGAAAAGGGGGGGTGGGGGTGGGGGAGAAACGTGACAGTTCACTGACACTTCACCTTCCTCCCCCTCCCCCTTCCTGGCAGCGCCGGGATATTTCAGCTAGTAGACAAAAAAATAGTTACAAGCCGAAATTTGCGCCAACGAGAACACAGCGAAAAAGCCGTGGAATACAGTAAATCATTCACAAAAGATGTGTTATTATCTGTATTTGTGTCTTTTGGATGTTTGGCCAGTAACTCGACCACAGTTTAGGCATAAGAATTCAAAGAAAGCAACTTTACTTCAAAGATGAATTCAAAGAAAGCAACATATAATTTGTAATAATTAACCGATGCAGCCCTTGAACGCCACTAAGCTGCGCCCAGGACCTACCGGAGCTTATGGGGAAAAGGCACAAAACAACAACAACAAAAAATCGTCATTTTCTGCTTGAATGTTGGCAACCTCTTGGAGCAGGAAAGGAGCGTCATTCTTGAATTGGAGATTAGACTTAATCTAAATAATTTGTATGAATTTGGTATGCCAGTTTAGTCACCACGGACCCGTTCAAGAAAGGAAGAATTTACGAGATTTAAAAAAATAACAGCATGCCGACTTAGGTTAAAGAGGAAGAATGAAGGAAGAGAAGTAAGTGAGTGAGTGCTATATATAAATTATTATGGAAGAACAGCACATGCTTTGATTATGTTCAAAAATATAATATCAACATTCGTTGTAAATAATAATAATAATAATAATAATAATACTAACAATGATAACGATAATGATGATGATGATGATGATGATGATAATGTTAGTCTTGATCAAATGTTTCAGCACAGAACATTGACCATCTCTTAAAAAATAAATCTATCGTATATTTTTCAAAAAAGTTTTGTGTCAAACCTGGGCAGAGTCATATTTAATTTTAATGATGATGATGGTGGTGACCCTCGCGCTATTTCTGTTTCCATTTCTATCCCTCAGACACCTATTCACTAACTTTTCTTTGTTCGTCTCTTATTTGAATATTGTCAGTCTCGATAACGTGTTTGATCACGAAACATTGAGCAACTTTTTCAATAATTTTTTTTGTATAGTCTAATTATCGAAAGTTTTGTGTTAAACCTGCGCAGATTCATATTTATTTTCAATGATGATGATGATGATGATGATGATGATGATGATGATGATATGAAGATAATAATAGTAATGATAATAATAATAACTTTGGTAAGTTAGTCACATGAGCAATTCAGCACATGGCGCAATGCAGGGGGCTAAAGCATTAGCACCAAAAAAGGCGGAACAGAAGCTTTCTGAACCTCTTGACTGTGGGGGAGGCCAGATTAAACAGCCGTCTCTCCCTGCTGTGTCAGGCTGCCTGATACTTGTAGCTTACTGCAGAAGACAGAAAGAAAAAACAATATGTCAGTTCTCTTCATTAGATGTCGTTCACATATTTATTATCGTCGGAATTACCAAAAAGCACTCGTGGCATTTCCGGAAAATACACATTTCTTTTTAAAAAATGGGAGACTCCTCGTCACGTGACCAGTGTTCCGTGACTCAGGACACATATTGGGAGAATTTCAGGAATATTCCAGAGGAACACACAAGACTTCTTAAATGAGGTGAAAGATAGTGTAAGGCCTGCCTGAATCTGAAATAAATATAGGCCCACTTGGAGTTGAAACATATCTAGACGCGCCTGAATTTGTAGCCTATGGCATACCTGAGCATACTTGAATCTGAAATATACCTAAGTCGCCTGGATGTTAAATATATCTAAATCAGTATGAACCTGAAACGTTTATAGACCTTCCTAAACCTGAAACATTCACAGACCTTCCTGAACCTGAAACATTCACAGACCTACCTGAACTTGAAACATTGTGAGACCCATCTGAATCTGAAACATTCACATACTTTTCTGAACCTGAAACATTCATAGACCTACCTGAACCTGAATAATTCATAAACCTCCCTGAACCTGAAACATTCAAAGACCTACCTGAACCTGAAACAGTCACAGACCTACCTGAACTTGAAACATTCTGAGACCCATCTGAATCTGAAACATTCACATACTTTCCTGAACCTGAACCTAAAACATTCAGAGACCTACCTGAACTTGAAACATTCTGAGACCCATCTGAATCTGAAACGTTCATATACTTCCCTGAACCTGACACATTTATAGACCTTCCTCAACCTGAATCATTCATGAACCTTCCTGAATCTGAAACATTCTGAGATCGATCAGAATCTGAAACATTTATATACTTTCCTGAACCTGAAACATTTATAGATCTTCCTCAACCTGAATCATTCATGGACCTTCCTGAACCTGAAACATTCTGAGATCTATTTGAATCTGCAACATACCCAGACCTTCCTGAGCCTGAAACATACCTAGGCCCGCCAAAACCTGAAATATATTCAGATTCACTTGAACCTGAAATAAACCTAGATTCGCTTGAAGAAACATACCTAAGCTCGCTTCCAGGAAATATACCTAAGCTCACTTCCCTGAGTTATTTACTAAAGCTCGCTTCCCCTGAAATATACCTAAGCCCGCTCCCCTGAAATATACTAAAGCCCGCTTCCTTGAAATATACCTAAGCCTGCTTCCCTGAAATATACCTAAGCTCGCTTCCCTTAAACATACCTAAGCCTGTTTCCCTGAAATATACCTGTACCTGCTTCCATGAACTATACCTAAGCCTGCTTCCCTGAAACATATCTATGCCTCCCACCTATGCCCCTTAAAAGTGAATACCTGAAGGTATGTTTCAGCTAAAGCCGCTTGAACCTGGAACATACCTCTGAGGCCCGCCTGAGGGTAAAGCACAAGCACTGTCTGATCTTGAAGCGTCTTGCTGTGTGGCAGTTGGTTCATTCACTAGAGGACATCGGCCAGCTGAAAATGTGGAAATAAAGCATTAAAACCAACAACGTATGTTTTAATGGTGTTTTGATTTATGACGGAGAATCTCTTTTTCAAGAGACTCATGCCAAGAAAGATGGATCCCTCATCCCGCCCTCTTTCCACCTACCATCGAGAAAATGGACTCCCCAGTCATAATGTTATGGCTTTCAGTCCTTTTGTGATATACTTTTAATACTATTGCTGTAACTACTACTACTACTACTCCTACTCCTCCCACTACTACTACTATTACTACTACTCCTACTACTACTACCTCGTACTATTACTACTACTAATACTACTACTACTACTACTACTACTACTACTGCCACTACTACTAATGAGGTTTATAAGTCTCATATTCAAGCTGATGCCCGCGATTTCACATTATTATTACCCTAGCAGACCAGATCACTTGAATGCTTTCTCAGCTCCCTGTGGAGGATACAATGCCGCTGCTATTTACAGGCGCTGACTACTAGCGTTCAAACAAGATCTTCCACTGCCTGTAGCTAGGTACCCTTTTTTACAGACAGACGGAGGAAAATTTGAATGAAATGCTTTCTGTGGGGGAATCGAACTCATGTCTTTTAGATCTTGAGTTCAATCACCTGTTCGGCCACGCTGCTTCACGTTTACGGCAGAGAATCACTATTTCACTAGACTCATGCCGAGAAAAATGGATTCTCCTCATTCCGTGTCATTTACCCCTACCATCGATAAAATGGACTCTCTTGTCGTAATGTTATGGCTTATGGCTCCCAGTCCTTTTGTGTTATAACAGAGAGACCTGGTCGTCCCACTCCAACTACTACTATAACTATTACTATAACTACTACTATAACTACTACTACTACTTCTACTATAACTACTACTACTATTTCTACCGCTACTACTGCTACCACCCTTACTATTATTAATGGGGTTTTTAAGTCTCGTAACCAGGTTCATGCCCGCTCACGCGACTTCACACCATTTTTTCGCCAGCAGGCCTGATCACTCTAGGACTTTCTCAGCTCCCTGGGGAGGATACCTTGCCGCTGCCATTAGAGGCGCTGATGACTACATTTTGACAATATCTTCCACTGCCTGTAGCCAGATACCCATTTTACAGACAGGTGAACTGAGGAAAATGTGAATGAAATGCTTTTTCAAGGTACCTACAACACGACCGTAGTCGGAAGTCAAACACAGGACCTTTAGATCCTGAATCTAACTCTGCAACCATTTGACTACACTTTTATAGTAATAGAGAACTTTTATTTTGGCGGATCACTTAGGGACCGCAATGGCAGAGATAGTCTAGGTATATACGTATTTCCTGGTGTTACGATCACACGATCACATTATACGCTACTATCACTACTACTATAACTATTATTATAACTACTACTACTACTATAACTATTACTATAACTACTACTACTACTATAACTACTACTACTACTACTACTACTGCTATAACTATTACTATAACTACTACTATAACTACTACTATAACTACTACTACTACTATAACTACTACTACTACTACTATTTCTACCTCTACTACTACTACCACCCTTACTATTATTAATGGGGTTTTTAAGTCTCGTAACCAGGTTCATGCCCGCTCACGCGACTTCACACCATTTTTTCCCCAGCAGGCCTGATCACACATGAGATTCACATCCGAATCTAGGTCGTGATACGCAACATCATGCAGCGTCAAGAAACATCATCGTGTCCATGCCTACCTTTGCTAAAACGGTCGGTTAGAGTTTCCAAATTGAAAATATAAATTGTCTATTTATACGTTGCATTATTATATCTACAACTTAGGCATTACGCGATAAAACGAACTCCTAAAATTAACAAGGCCATACCAGCCACGAATGCTCCCTCCCTGTCTTCGTGTTCACTCTATCCAAGAAGTTTCGGTTGCCGGTAGTGTTGCCAAGTTGGCTTTTTTAAGACCAGGTTCTTTGGCGCATTATTTAGGCCGTGGCTGTTTGGCTACTTTTTGGCTATTTTCTAAGAATTCATTTTTTATATATTTCAACACATTTTCTTGTCCTTGTCACATGCAAGCAGTGTGTATATTTTATTAAAAATCTGGGCCTTTAAGGTTAGGCAAATTCGAATCCTACAAGTTCGAATCCGGATTCGAATCCAAAGCTAGGCTTCGATGGGTTCGAATGGGATTTGAATCCTAAGGGGAGGAGAAGGGAGGAGNGGGGGGGGGGGGGTTAGAGAGTTTCTGCATGTACTTATTGAAATGACCAAAAAAAAACAACCCACAAAACCCTGGATTCTACATGTAGTCCTTTTTAATGTAGTTTCATTTTAAATAAAGCTAAATCTTTACATCTATAAATTTCATTTTGACAAAGACCCAAATCTTAATATAACGGAGGGATGTTTCATAAACCAAACCTTCTTTTCTTTGTCTGCTTTAAATTTTATGTGAACCTAGCGATTCGAATCCACACTTATTTTGGGATTCAAATCTGGATTCGAACCCAGGGTAAGATGATTCGATTGATTCGAATCCGGATTGGAATCTTGCTCATCACTATGGTGAATGAGTTTGAATGTACACTTCGAAGCTGAAAAGAAATATTGTTTTCTTTTTTAGCGGTTTATACTATGTGCCATCTCTCTAAATTTCACACTTCTGTTTGCGTGATAATGTTTGAAATTGTTTCCGCTTTTAAATAGTTGGCTATTTTATGGCTACTTTTTGGAGTGTTGATGGTGGGTTTTTTTTTTGTTTAACATAGTATTTTTCAAGTCTGGCGTCGCTACCTCATAGAATCTGACTTGGCAACACTGAGTACCAGCGAAGGGCGTATAATCCTCCACAGTAGCTCCGACCAGTAGCTTGGCTACATTAATGATTAGGCAGGTCTTTCCGCATATTTCATGTAGGCTTTGCCCATCTCAGGTATTCGAACTTCAGGGGACTGGCTAAGTACTTCGAATTGGCAGAGTATTCGATTCCATGAGTAAACATAGTCTAATATAGAAAAGGGGCCGGATCGCACCAATGAGTTGGCGATATATTCGAATACGTCAAGTTCGAAGTTATGAGGTCCTGCAGTTTGACTTCTACAGTCAACTTGCATGCACTTGCAAGAAACGCACAGGAGGCACGGAAATATATTGAGATTAAAATGAGTTGCGATTATTCAGTGTCTTTAATGTAGAACTATAGCATTTCATTATGTGAAACAATGTTGTCAACTAATGCAAATTGCAATTATTCGGATTGCGATCAGCTGTATTTATGTTATGAAAATACCACGGTGAAAGGTACGTGCCTCCCCTTCTCCTCCAAAAGCAACACCCCAGACCACAGAACAGCGCCACAAACAGCCCCCACACAATGACCAAGATGTTCCGCTCGTCGAGCAGGAAGTTATCGGGCATCTCTGTGGACAGAGAGTCAGGTCACAGAGTGACAAAACTGTGGGCATACTTTTACGGCGCACCATCACCAACAACAACAGCAAAAACAACAATAACAACCACAACAACAATAAGAAGAATATAACTATACAAGAAGTAGAAGAAGAAGGAGAAGAACTACAACAACAACAACGACAACAACTCCGACATCTATTACAACAACAACAACAACAACAGCAGCAGCAACAGCAACAACAATAACAACAGCAATAACAACAACAACAACAACAACAACAACAGCAGCAGCAGCAAAAACAATAATTACATTACTTACATCAACAACAACAACAACAAGAACAACAACAACAGAAACAACAGCAACAATAATAAATATTATTACAACAGTTACATCATCATCAACAACAACAACAACAACAACAACAACATCAATAACAACAGTAACAATAACAAGAAACAAAACGTTATGACAGAGGCATGCAAGTCTAACGTCACTACAGTGCTTCAATGAAGGCTTAGTTTAGACTTAGGCCAGAATGGATCTAACCCCGAATGTTGATTACTGGGTCAAGGTCATGTTGAGATGTTAAAGAAATTATAATGCGCCAATCATCCAATCTTTTCTTGCTAAAGTTGCAGTTGCAAAGATACGTGCTTACTGTTTTTGCTTTGTCATAAAAATGCTATCTCTCCCCCCTCCCCCCACTTGGATTTCTCAAAAACCGCGAAAAAATAGTTATACCCTAATGGAAAAAGCACAGAGAGGATATGGCATTTCCTGGTATCCGATCATATTGCAAGTAACAAACTAGATCTTGAATCATATGTGAATTTCATATCTAGTTAGTAAAGTAATCATCGTAACACCAAAGAAATACCATATTATTTTGCGCATATCTATCCCTTCCAGGTCTCCACAACGGCCAGTTAAAGATCTGATTTTGAAAATAAAAGCCCTCCAATTTTTGTCACAACAGGTCTGCAAACGACATTCTCGGCTTCTATAGATCACTTTCAGTTGTTATGCATTCAGGGTCATCTGGGTATCGCGAGCAAGAAGTCCAGCCACTTTCGCTTTCTGCCTTCCATTGCCAGAGGAATATGATTGGTTGATATGGTCTGATATGTTGACTGACGCATTTTTTGGAGAGCGAGATTTGATGACGCAATCACATATTATAAATAAATAAATAAATATATATATATATAAATATATANATATATATATATATATATATATATAAACTGTAAGTGACATATTGAGAACTGTCTTCACAAACCTCTCATTAAAATCTGTTCAAAAGTTTCAGTCATGCTCAGCAAAACAAGACCGACTCACGCAAAAGAATGAAAAATGTCACATCCGTTGACGACACAGTTCGGATAGGTTTGGAAGGCACGGAAGTACACAGACACATGAAGAAAAATATGCACAACTTATATACAGTCAAACCTCGAAAATAAACACGGCACTGTGCATGAAGAAAGGACGTATTACTGAGATGTACTTATAATTGGAGTCAACCTGAAAATCAGGAATAATAATGAACTTTGGATTCATTCTCACTTATTATCGGGGCATACTTGTTATTGAGGTACTTTATATTAGTAGCGCGAGGTGCGTTTGGTCCAGCCTCTTTTGGCTGCATGACCATTGTCACGCATAATGCCTACAGGAGTGCAAAATTCTACCGCCACGCCCAGCGTTCTGTACGGAGAGGTGTCTATATTCTATTAACGCATTTAAGCGTAAAGAGCCGACGGTAGAATATATTCTATCATGAGCGTTAATACCTAGGTTCTAGCCTTACCTGTCCGAACCTCGCCTAGGACTCGAAAGACTTTTTTATCATTACATAAGGACATCATCACAGACACCATAGTAATGAGATCCACAGATTGGAACTTGTACTCCACACATGGACTGCCTGAAGCCACTACTCTGGACCTGAACGCAATCTTAGTCTTGCAAGGTTGGATCTCACTCAGACAACAAAATTCCATGGTGTTGTGTCCATTATTAAAGGTGCACATCTTCTTGCCTGATCCAAGGGTGCAGCTTTTCCCGTTCACTTTCAGAGTACTAGTGACCTTACTGATATCTAAAAAATAATAGAGAAAATGGCTGGAATAAAGTAACATGATGGTGCATAGGGCATAAGGTCCATCTCTATCATTCTTAATTATGTCTGGAATCGAAACTAAAAAAAAAAAATTAAGAAAAAGTTTATTTGAAGGTCTTATTTAAATTAAACAAAACAAAAGCTAGTTTAAAAAACTAAAACAAAACAAAAAAAAAAAGGGAAAACTAAAAGAAAAGATTTTGTTTAACTAAAAGAGGAAACTTAAAACTTTAAAGGATTTAAAAAAAAAAAACCAAAGAAAAAATAATTTCAAAAACAAAAAGAAAATGAAACTGACCAAATAAAACCAAAACGAAAACGATCTCTTGTGGGGAAAAGCCGAAACAAAATAGCATAAAAAACGGAAAACTTACACTGACTGAAAATACAAAAACAGTTTTACCCCAACGGTTGATACAGATGATACAGTTGTAAGGAATAATAATAATGATGTGTTCCGTTGAGGGCTATTAGATTCTGCAAATGATGCAGAGCAGTGGAAATTATGAGGTCCAGCTGTTATCTTCCTATGTAGTAACGTAATCCATGGGTCGGCCTAAAGGTTGATGGAGCCTAACTGGTTACAAAAATCTTTGGACTGTCCGAGTCAACACAGCAGAGTATATAAAATAATAATTGTATGACATGAAACCACCAGGCAAAAGTTGTGAAATTCAGTCCTGAAATTATAAAAAAAAAAATAAATTATTGAAATCAATGTTACCAAAGGCTTCTGCGGATCTCATTCATTCGGGCCTATAATTTGCGAAAGGAGGCCAACTTTCATTTTAATCTAACTTAAAATTATGGACTTTCTAAATGAAGGATTGCCACCGTAAACAGTACATAATCTGAGCACAAAGACAGTACCAGGCCTATGGACTATCCTCAGCTACCTAGGAACATTTGTGTGGTTCGAGAAGAAAAAAAAAATATTAAATGACTCAAAGATGGCTTTTACAATCTGATCCTGAAACCTACGGCAATAAGTTGAGATTTTCCTTGAGTGATCTAGTCTACTGGGGTAATC
The DNA here is from genome assembly GCA_033807755.1 of Ellobium chinense. Classification (NCBI taxonomy): domain Eukaryota; kingdom Metazoa; phylum Mollusca; class Gastropoda; order Ellobiida; family Ellobiidae; genus Ellobium; species Ellobium chinense. The sequence continues at coordinate 29,892 of JAWQUT010000321.1, forward strand.
ATAATATAAAATGGGATGAGGGGTCATTGCCCTGGATAGGAGACTTGTAAACCTCACTTCCATTATTTTATTATGATCAAATGGAAATGAATGATTATTTCATTACTTGTTACTCCTTATTTGCTACCGGGAACATCATCATAGCACTCCGAACATGTTCATAGGTGCTCCGACCCCCGTGCCGAAATCCTCTTCAAGGAAAACTGGTTGAGGACAATTCTATTCCTTCACTATTTCATCATGAAGACCATATATCCCTGAGCTCAAAGTTTAATGCCATAAAAGCGTCCATATTCATAGCTGGCAGTGTATCCTACAAACTACGTCTTATTTATGCAAAGTTCGGATATTTTTTTTTTCCATAAATTCAGGTCTGTTCAAACACCATCTGGAGCCCGTACCAGAGCTAACGATGTCTGGATTACACAGGACTGTAATAGTAATAAAAATAATAATAATAATAATAATAATAATAATGCGGTTTATAAGTCTCGTATCCAGGCTAATGCCCGCTCACGCGACTTCACACTATCATTACCCCAGCAGGCCTGATCACTCTAGGACTTTCTCGACTCCCCGGGGAGCATACAGTGCCGCTGCCATTTATAGGCGCTGATCACTAGCATTCTGACAATATCTTCCACTGCCTATAGTCAGGTACTCATTTTACAGACGGGTGGACTGAGGAAAATGAAACTGAAATGCTTTCCCAAGGCACTTACAACATGACCGTGGTCGGGAATCGAACTCACGACCTTTAGATCTTGAGTCCAACGCCGTAACCATTAGGCCACGCTGTGAGTAGACATTGCATATCTCTGCGCAAGGAACAATGTAACAAAATGTAACAAAAAAACCCCCAGTTGATTACCTAAGGCTTCATGTCACTAGCAAAGATTACAAATCAGTCTTAGATAAAACTGACAAGTCTTATAGACAGAAGTTACAGAATGAGATTAGAAATTTGAAATATACAGACTCCAAGCGTTTTTGGAACATAATTATTAATAACAACAACAATAAAGGCAAAGCTCAGCCTGACACATTGTAAAACCGCTTCAAGATTCTATACTTCTCAGAAGACCTTTCCCGTGCACAGCATCCCGACCCATACTTACTTGATACACACGGGTATCGTGATTTGGATTCTCCTTTCTCTGAAGAAGAATTTGCTTCCGCTATTATTCAGCTAAAAAAATGGCAAGGCTGCAGGTGATGATCGCATATTAAACGGATACTTAAAGTCGCATCAGACTTGATGCTTCCTATATATCTAAAGCTATTCAATATACTCCTCAATACTGGCATTTATCCATCACTGAAATCCCTCAGAGCTACAGTGCCATTATATGAAAAGAAGGGCGATCCTAAAGGCACTATCAATAATAATTACACACATATTACTTTGACAAGCTGTTTAAGTAAGCTGTTTTCAATTGTCTTGAATGAAAGATTCAAGATATTCTTTGAAGAAATAATACTTTAAAACCTAATCAAGGCGTTTTTTTTGCCAGGCACTTCCACTGTCCATCATCCTTTTGCTCTTTACTGCTTCATTCATAACACGAAAAACAACAACAAAAATGCCCTCTATATTGCGCTTTCCTAGACTTACGCCGAGGTTACGATCTTGTCTGAAGAAAGGTCTGTTTCAAAAAATGTTAATTAACAACATTCATGGAAAGTTTTTATGACCTGTGCGGTCAATGTACAGCGAAACTAAGGCATATATAAAATGCTTTAACCTCAAATAGAATATATTTGTCTGTAACACAGGTATAAAACAAGGCTGTAATTTATTTTCTTTATTATTTGCATTGTTTCTAAATGATCTAAAAGATGTTCTAATGTCTACAAACTCTAAAGGAATAGATATCCGTGATCCAGACATTGGACTTGTGATGTTACAAATGTTAATTCTTCTGTATACTGATGGCACTGTGCTGTTGGCTATATCCAGTACGACCTTCAGTATACACTGCAGAATATGTTCCTAACACTGCAACCCTTAAAAATTACTAGTCAGCGCTGCCAAATTCTAAGATTCTTGTCTTTGGTAAAGACAAGAACAAGGATGTTTTGTAAAGTACACAGACATATTCTTGAAAAAGTAAAAGCCCGTAAATATCCTGGGCTTGTGCTCAGTAAAAATGGGAAGTATATCAACGCTTTCAAACATAATTTGGAGCAAGCTAGAAGAGCGAATTGCAGTAGTAAAAAAAAAATCAAACCAACTTAATCTTTTTGCTAGTTGTCAAATTCATATTATCAATACTATTATAAAGCCGGTTCTTTTGTACGGTTCAGAAATAGTCTGCTACGAGAACTTTCTTATGCTTGAAAGATGTTATCTCTAATGCCTTAAAGGAATTCTGTGCGGTAACAAATCGACTCCCGCATATATGATTTATGGAGAAACTGGCTGTTTGCCACTTAATGTTGACATTACAGCAAGAGCATTGTGTTTTTGTCTTAAACTCGCTTCGATAAACAGCCAAGATCAGTTCTCCTTTAAATGGATTCAATCTAATCTTGTAAAAACTCGGCATTTTCCTCACAGTATCTGAAATATAATCGAAACAACTTAAAACCATCTGGGTTATTCCAGTGTCTTTACCTCTTACAAAAGTGACCATGAAAGTTTAAGATGCTTATCAAAAATACTAAACAGAGAATCAAGGATCAGTTTCTTTAGAAATGGTTATGTGATATTGACTCATCTAGTAAATCTCGCTTCTACAGAATTTTCAAGGACCGAATTCGGATGGAGCCATACCTCGATATCTTACTTTTCAAACTTAGAACCACAATGACTAAATTTCGTCCATGTAATCACAGATTACCAGCGGAAACTGGGAGGTGGATCAACACCTAACTCATAGATAGATTATGTTCTGTGTGGGATACTAACTCTGTGGGCGGCGAATTTCATCACATTTTTGAATGTTCAGGCTTTAAAACAGACAGTGAATATTTCTTATCAAAACTATTTCAGGATAATCCTAATACCTTCAATATAAAATTACTCTTCAGTGACAACCAAAATTACAGCATGCATACTCTGTCTCGTTTCGTTATGAAAATCATGGGCACATTTTAAATTATCTTCGAAACCATGATGTCCCATCTTTTTACTTTTCTCTCCCCCCCACCACCCCCATGATTTTGTATTACTGTTTCAACTGGTTTCCAATATAATTGTACTTGGTGCAATCTGGTAAACAAAAGTTCCCGGGTTCCTAGGACAGTAATCGAGTCCATGTTCGGAACAGTAAAGTTTTATGAGAAATTGGTGTCTTCAGTCCGGGTACATTAATAATAATAATAATCGCCATTATTATTTGAAAAACTTTATACAGTGTACATATTTCTTCAATGTATTTGAAGTTGCGTCGGTATAAATCACTTCTAAGAATTCGGGTGGGTACACCTTTTGAAAAAGCACACAGGGGTACGGTGCCGTTTTCCTATTTCCGCTATTAAAGGGACAAGGGTAGTTATCTGCTTCCCCGTCTGCTAAGTCCACATATTTTTTTTTTTCGTAAAATTTAAATCGTGTATATTTTTCCTTTCTCCCGACTGTCTCTGAAAAAACACCGCTGGAATATCGGAATTTTCACCCTCTGTATGTCGCCATTACTGGTGCTGCGTGACGTCGCAAAGCGAGAAAAGATTGCAGACGGTTAGTGCACACTTATGTGCTGGCTTAGTGCCTCGACCAATCATCTTATAGTCTATTCCGCTTTCTGACCTCAGGCAGCATGAGAAATGGTGGCAGGCGCAAGATGAAACTCTCGACTTTCCTGTGGTGTTTTCTCAGAGACTGTCGGGAGAAAAGCAAAATATAACGCTTTAAATTTCATGAAAAAATAATGTGGACTTAACCGGCTGTGAAGCAGATAGCTACCCCTGTCCCTTTAATAAAAGAAATTGGAAACGGCACTAAACCTCTCTGTGCTCTCGAAAAGTATACCAGCCCGAACTCTTAGGAGTCACTGATACCGACGCTACTTCGGGTCCACCTCCTATGTGCTCTTTGGTGGGTTGATGACAACTCACTGTGTGTAGAATTAAGAGGAGACACTACCCTCTTTCAAAGGTTTAATGCAAATAAGATGGTGTGCAATAATTATTTATCCGTCGAGTGCCTTGGGTTTCCAAACAAAAGTGCACATCAAAATGCTGTATGGTGCATTTTTCCTTCTCAAAGGTGATGATTGTGGGACACTTGTCACTTGGAATAGCACCTCTTTTTTGACACCACATTTTACCTTTGTGTCTTAGATACCTTTATGCGTGATCCTACAGAGGCTTTTCTGAATTTCTGGTCTGTAAATGAAGTTATTTCATTTTACAGCAAAGTGTTTTGGTAGCTCACCATAATCGTACATCAAGATAGAAAATTTGAAAAAAATCTTTGTAAGATTACACAATAAGATATATAGGGGACATCCACACAATCTGACCTCAAACAACTTGTGCTATCGCAGATGACAGTTATCCTAAGATCATCATCCCTGTGGGAGAAGAATGCACCATTCAGCACTTAGGTGTGTATATTTTATATAGAGATCCATTGCACTCATGGGCATAAGTTACACACCACGTTATGTGCATTGCAGTCTTAGAAAAGGGTAGCCTCCCCTTAATCACGTTTCACGCACTCCGAATTACTGGAATAATAACATAGCAGTCTTCCAGCAGTTAATTATTTCTTACCAGAGATCGGGGGCAACGACAGAGGGGCACTGCGACGGGGAGAGGGGTCCTTCGTAGTGCTAGGCAAGCTAGGCAAGGTAGGCAAGATCGTAGGAGTGGTTGCAATAGTGGGCTTCCGTTTATAATCTGAGGAGAGGTATCGATAGAACCATTATGGACAGACACTATGAGCTGTTTGCACAATGCAGTTTAATTATGGACATTGGAAGTAACTTCAGGAAAGCCCTAAAACATTAAGGGTTTTCCGATACTTACCCGAGGCACGGAAAGTTGGACAGCACTGTGCTTACGTCTGCATAAGAAGTCTGACCGAAGCAGTTAAGGCTTACGCTTGTTCAGTTCCTGCAATTTGACAAAATGAGAAGCCACACCCTTTACCTAGCAAACTAAGAATCACTCTCAGTAAGCGAAGATGGCTGCAACTAATGCAGAAGAGACAGTTTGCAATGCACCGACCTGCGAGTCGTGTTTGCTATACTTATATCTTTACCTCGTTCATTAGCATACAGACCACCGTTAATTCACTCCGACCAAAGGCCGTAGATTAGATGTCTTATTCACAAATTTGAAACCTAAGATGGTTTCCGCCATGTTGCTGAGGCTTTCCTTCCTGTTTTGTACAAAAGACGACATATTTCTAACTAGTGTATTTCTAACTATAGTAGGTGTGCACCCTTCCTCATCGTGAATGGCCGCACCAACCACCAGCTTACCCTATGGAAAGGAGTGTACACAGATTACAAGGAAAGGGTGTGGCTTCCCATTTCTCAGATTGCAGGAACCAAACAAAAGCAGCCAGTTTTGTCCCTTAACCCTTTGTTACCCACCCTTTATGACGTCATTGTCTGTACTGATGTAAAAACATACTCTCAAAATTCGACAATCAGTGGTAATAATGTCGAATGGCATTGACCCTTCTCAGCTGCAACACATGGCGCCATCAACAGACTACTTTTATCATTGTTAGCTCCCAGCATGGTTAGCTGAACTCTGCCGTCATATAACAATGAGGTACATAATATGCAGTTACTGTACCCTCTATTTCTTTGTACATTTTTGTGCATCGTCTAATTCCATTCCATAGAATTCGCGCCCAAACTTTGCACGACGTTATTCTTTTTAATGGGCTATTGCCAAGGTAAAGATCTCGTACAAAAGTAGTCTCTGACATAATTTTCGACAAAAATGAAATAAAAATTAGGCACTCTTGGCAAGTCTATTTAATTTTCATCCATTTAGATCTCGCCGGAAGCGAATTAGTCTTCTGAGAGCTTTAAAGTACTAAGAAGGGGCCGTTAAGTTACGATCTCTGCTCTCCCAAGGTGTGCTTGGGTCACACTTAGGAGAGGAATTGGGGTTAGGATTGGTGGTTGGGGAAGAGAGAGAGAGAGAGAGAGAGAGAGAGAGAGAGAGAGATGGGGGGAAGAGTGAGAGATAGAGGGAGAGTGGGAGAGATGGGGGAAAGAGAATAAGAGAGAGAATAAGAGAGAGAGATAGAGAGAGAGAAAGATATAGATAGATAGATAGATAGATAGATAGATAGATAGATAGATAGATAGATAGATAGATAGATAGATAGATAGATAGATAGATAGATAGATAGATAGAGAGAGTCCGAAGACATTGTTCAATGACTCTTCCATGTGTATTTTCTCTTTCCTGACCCTTACCCTTGCGCTAATCTATGTTCATTTTGAGAACCAGAGTTGCCACCAAATGGACATACATGACACTTGTGAACTAAACTGAGGTGACGCTGTGTATTGTCCTTTTTAATTTTTAGATAATAGAGGATTATGTTTGAGCACACATCATATCAATATATATCAGTGCATTGCACTCTTGATGATCAGAAACCCCAGCAATCAGTATTGCAGAACACGCTTGCTTAGAGCGTGGTTTAGGGCAAGAAGCAGGATTAGAGGTAGGATTACTAAAGAAAAGCAAAATTAGAACAGTCCCCGGACATTATCGTTGTCAAGGGAGTGAAGAAAAAAAGCAAACTTGGAACAGTCCCCAGACACTATCAATGTCAAGGGACCTTGTCGTAGATGTGTTCTCTTTTCTAAACATCCTGTCCCACTTTCTCAAGCCAAACTTTGAACAGGACACTATCAATGTCAAGGGACTCTGTCATAGATGTGTCCTCTTTTCTAAACATCCTGTCCCACATTCCCAAGCCAAATTTTGAACAGGAGTGTCCTTTGATGTTGTGTATAAATGTAACCGGGTGGAAAGGCAATACAGTAATAAGGTATTCTTTCTCTTATGTTTCAGGGGGAGGAAGGTGAGCTTAGTCTGATAATTTTTCAGATGTTGCATATTATTTTAAGGAAGTGTGTATCACCAGGGATTTTACCAAATTACTGTGAATGATCAATTTTGAGAAGAAGGGCCGAAAAAAACCTACACTAGAAAATTTCTGTCCCTGCCGGCGATTGAACCAGGGTCTCTCAGCTTGCAGGTCAGAGCGTGTTACCACTACACTACAGGGACGCTAACTTCACAGCAATTGAATTCTTAAATACGTACTGCCTGAATCGGCCCCTAACTTCCAAGTTGAGAACCTAGTGTTCACCCGTGACCCAAACACACTTCCCGACTGCTCACATAAAGAAAGTCAGTCAGATGTTCGTGGTGTTAGTATCAGTCAGCGTGACGTAAGCTTGGAGTTCAGATTTAGATTATGCGTGAATTTAGGGCAATACCACAGGACTTTCCCGTCAACCTATACTAATTGTCAGGGCAATGCTCAAACCCTGGAGGTCTAGTAAATTTTGTAAACAAACTCGAGAAGCTGACACACATCCCCCCAAATTTACGCACGCTAACTGGTTGACGAGATAGCCTGCCGTGTACATTTGCAAGCCCCTATTTCACTAACCTGCAAACATTTTAGAAGAAAGATATGAAAAATAATCGTCTCCTTTATCTGAAGGCTGAGATGCGATGTGCTCCAGGACGATCTAATCCTAACGTCTCTTACACTTCGTAAACTGACTACCATAAAGAACTCTAGTGCATCAGTGCCAGCAGACAGTTGGTGGCGGGGAATGGACAGTGATAAGTCCTACCTTGTTTATGGAGCTTCCCAGATAGACACCAACAAAATGATTCCATTTGTAAGAATGTACCAGAACTCAACAGATAACATACAATCGCCGTTTCCCTACGTGACCTTTGCCTCAGGGTGGGAGCACAAATCAAATACTCCCAAGCAACATGCCATGCATCAGTTCAGCGCTTTTGGAATTAAAATTTAGTGAAAAGATTAATCGTCAACAATGACCGTATGCATAATCCTTGCGTTAATTAACGTATTGCGCTAACCGTAGTGAACACTATTAGTGTTTTGGGATTTCCCCGTAATGCGTTAACTAACGTAGCTTATGCATACGACAACAGGAGAGGAAGAAGAACAAGAAGTATGTGTTGGAAGGGGGAAAGGGAACCCACCTGCAGCCATAGCCGGCCTTAGACGAGGACGTTGATAAGCTCCAGGAGCAGGTGAGAAAAGATCACTGGGTAAGGTCACACCTGAAATTGAAACATAATAAAGCCGCATGATATTATGGCATTTTGCGTTTTGTATGAGCGCTCTTTGAAGCTTGTCCCCTTTGTTTGCTTCTGTGTGGTCCATGGGGTGGACCCTGTACTATATCTGGGACAGTGTCCAGGATTATGTAAACTCTTCTATACTTCTTCTCTAAGCCTCCATCTCAATTTGATATTACCAATGCGTGTTGAGAAAGCTTGCATTCCTCTTTGAAGCATACGAAAAAAAACAACAACAACGAACCTTCGCCGCAAACATCCATAATGTTTAGTTTATGTAAATTGTAAATAAATTATTATCTATTCATGTATTTAAAAGAAAATTTGCTACCATTGGTTCATCTTTACAGCAGAGTGTAATGTTTGACCTTCAACGGAATATAAAAGCACTAGAAATTAAGAAAAGCACGTCATGAAGGGACAATCAGTGTATACCAAACGGCCGCATAAGCGGGACGATTTATCGGAGACGGACCCGCCCCGTTTACGCATGGCTTGACTGTATTTGTATATATATCTGTAACAAAACTCTCTTGGTGAAAATTTTGATAGTAGAGATTTTACATATTTAGAAAAATGAAGGGGAGATACTACTCTTTCCATAAGGATGTAATGCACATGGCATGGTGTAAAACTTATCACCATTAGTGGAGTGGATTCCTAAGCACTTGCACACTAAAGTGCTGAACGGTGCATTTTTCTCCCCGAAGGGTGATGAGCTTAGAGCAATTGTCATTTGCGATGGCACCAGTTTTTTTTTTCATTATCCCTGATTTCATCCACGTATCGTAGACACGTTTATGCATGATCCTATGGAGGCGTTTCGTGATTTTCTGTCTGGATATAAAGTTACTTTATTTATAATCAGGCGGTGTTGCTAGTTTCTGGTAATTCTGCGTCAATCAGAAAATCCCCCCCCCCCCAAAAAAAAACAAAAAAAACAACAACAAAAACTTCATATGATCATACATAGAGGTTTCTAAGAGACATGGGCGAAATATGACGTCAAATAACTGGTGCCATCGTTAAAGACACTCATTCTAAGATCACCATCCTTGAGGGAGAAGAATGCACCATTCAGCACTTTGGTATGTACTTTTGCATAGAAATCAAATGACTCATGGGGATAAGTTGCACACGGTATGGTATGTGTATCACAATTTTTGGAAAAGGCTAGTGCCTTCCCTTAATGTTTCCTGGTAATTTTACGTCAAATTTATGTGCAAAATCATATTTTTGAGAAGATTATGCTTATGTGAAAATGAGGGATTTGTGTGTGGAGGCGGGGGCAAAAAAAAAAAAAGGGGGGGGGGGGGGGGGNCGGGTCGGAAGTGAACATTTTGATAAATTCGCGCTTCAAGTTCAGTGTGAGTAGGGGGAAGAGAGGATGTTGCTGCATATATGCGAATAGAAAGTGAAAATGAAGATAATCATACAAGAATGAAACTAACCTATAGCGGGGAGTGATAAAGAGAAAAAATGAAGTGTGAATGATCAGCGAGAGTTTAAGAAACCGTGTGTTTGGAAGAGCTTATAAAACAACACTATTATAAAATTACGTATCAGGTGGTCAAAAAAAAAAAAAGGATTGTTCAGTTCATAGTCCAATAACTTCAAGAAAAAGAATAAACTGGCATTGATGAATGATTGATGAATATTTTTTTTTTTTGATATTTGGTCAGTCCGGTAATTTACATTACGTATGCTCACATACCACATTGTGGTTTAGGGTCTCTTCCTAATAAACTTCGTTCAAACCATGCCATGTGGAAGTAATAAACAAACAGCTATAATCTTCTCTTGTTGCTTGTTTTTGTTATGGTTTAAAAAAAGACAATGCCAAACAATAACATGCCGAGGCAAATGTGTCAGACGCAATACATAATTAATGCTGGTGTTTGATATGCGTGCTTAATTTCGGTTTCAGTTTAGACACACCTCTCAGCACTAACAGACAACCTTCATCTCCCAATGTGCTGTATTTCATCAGCACTGAACCTGAACAAACGAACTAGAAATTAATTAATTTTTTTTTTTTTGTTCGTTAATTTTTTTGGCCACCCATGTTGGAAAGGACGAAGCGCGATTTCGCCGTAAGTGAGTGAATTTCTGTCACTGTTCCAGCAAAAAAAAATTGGGTGGTTAAAGGGTTAAATTTAGGTCAAATCGAGCACATTGGTTCTAAGCTGGCATAAGAGTCACCAATGAGCCAAATCGTACCGAAAGGAATATTCAGCTGCCTAGGGCTGGTTCTGAAAACTGAAGCCCACTCAAGATACATCTTTGCCCGACTGTACTCAGAACGAGCGACCACCCGCAACGACAGGTGCACTGCGTCCCCAGTGTCCAAAACACATCGGCATTCAGATTTGTTCGACTTTGCGCAGGCTGTAACGTCCGCCGAGCAGATCTATGATAATAGAACATAATATTTAACGACAACAACAACAACAACAACAACAACAACAACAACAAGGACAACGAAGATAAAAATTTGAGAGAATTACAGTAACTTTGTTTGTTGAACGCTAATAGGGGTGCACGCAGCACCGATGCACTAACGTGATTCGTACGATGGTGAGAGATCCCATCGTTAATGCACAAGTTCTTACTTTAACTTCTTCCTTTAGAATAAAAGGGCCACCCCATCCCAGCAGCCTCAGGGACCAAACAAACACAGCCCTGCAAACGAGCCAGAAGTTTTGCAACTGAAAATAAAACACTTATAAGCTGAGATGACGTAAGGCCCTCATATGCATTCCGCCCTGCCATAAATTAAACTGAACATAAATAGAACCAGGTCACGCTATAAATACCTGAAAATGTCTGCGAGCTCTTGGCTAGAGTGGTTTCCTTGAATAAAGGGGCTTCACTGGCGATGGTTACGAAAAATACCTGGACTAGTTTATCGAAACAGATATGTTTGATTTGTATGACTGACCAAGAACTCATGCTTTCAAAAATTTGCGTTTAAGTAAATTGGCTTATTTCTTGTAATTTTAGTGCCACTGGAAGGATGTTTTTGTAATAATAACAATAACAATGATAATAATAATAATAATAATAATAATAATGCTGTTTACAAGTCTCGTGTCCAGGCTATTGCCCGCTCTCTTCACATTATAATTACCCCGGCAAACCTGATCACTCTAGAACTTTCTCAACTTCCCAGGGAACTTACTGTGCCGCTGCCATTTACAGTACAGGCACTGATCACTGGCATTCTGACAATATCCTCCACTCTCTATAGCCAGGAGCCCATTTTACAGACGGGTGGACTGAGGAAAATGTAAATAATTTACAATGACTGTGGTCGAGAATCGAACACACGACCTTTAAATCTTGGGTCCAACACCGTAACCACTTGGCCACGCTGCTCCACATATATGTATATATTACATAAAAATATAACAAAAAACTTTGCTTTATTTAGTTTTTGGCGCCTCAGCACCATCACGGCTAAAATGAAAATACTAATACTTACATATAAACTTAAAAAAAAAAAAAAGTCAGATAGTTACCAATGTTGGCGTGCTGGAGTTCATGATGACGTCAGCTACCTTAATGTAATCTTCCCGCACAGCTGCTTTGGCATGAACAATTGCCTTGAACAAAATGTAGTCTGTTCCTGCTACCAAGCCCACATTGCACGACGTCTCAAACTTATCAAACTTAAGCTGTAGGTTCTGACCTGGGATATATGTTCAAGGTAAACACCGTGATTAATGATACAACCGAGCTATCCGCAGAGATCATTAACCCCCTATTGCATTCATCCATATGTCGCCACTTGGTGTTCGCGATTTACCCTCCTTTTCATTCATATTATGTCGCCAACAACAACAACAACAACAACAACAGCAACAGAATACTTCGTGATCGTGTGTCGCTGTTGGGTGTCCGCAATTTACCCTCTTTTTCATCCATATACCGGCAACAACAACAACAACAACAACAACAACAACAACAACAACAACAACAACAACAACAACAGAATACTTCGTGTGTCTTATATGCCATCGTTGATAAATCATCAATAACCGTCTTCTAAGTGATTCGTTTATTTGGCGGTGCTCAACAGTGTTACTTTATTTACCTTTCCCCAGTCCGTACCACAGTCCGTATACAATGGCGACAAACAACAGAAAAGATGTGGCATGCCCCATTGTGCCGCCACTGTCCTACCCAGAGAAATTTTGTTGTATGCGAAATGGGCCATTTGGCAATGAGCCTTGGATATCCACCATCTTGACGAAGCATGAGGCAAAATGAACCTGACTGTGGATCGTGTACAAGACTGCCAGATTTTTGTCTAGCTGGAGCTAAATCGCATGCAAAAGAGAACCAGAAAAGAGCCAACACCGGTCTGGAGAGAATCCACTGGAGTCAAGATTTGACACAGGACAAGGCATTTACTATGAACCTGTCTAGTTATTGGATTTCCATGCGTATTAAAATTATCATAAACCTTTCTGCATAGACTAGAACAACATTATATAAAATGATTGTTAAATGGAAACAGAGATTGATATGTGATCAGTTTTCATCGGGCAATAATTAAAAAGCGATCACCTGAAATAACTAACAGTTTGAGAGAGGTATATTTTATGTAGTCTGCTTTTTTGTAAATATATCAGTCAATTATGACCTGAAGTCTGTTGGAGCTTACAAAACAAAAAACAAACCAAAAAACCAGAGAGCCACTTAGTTATTCGTGGTCAAGGGCTTTAAAAAAAATGGTATCTGGCTCCGCAAAAGCCAAATCTGGTAACCTTGGTCGCGTACACAATACTGCCGCCTTTGTCTCGCCGGCGGTAACTAGGGAGAGCATCACTGAATGACGTTGTTTTTTTTTTAGGAAAGAGGGGGAAGGGGGAGCTGCCGATAGTTACCGACAGAGAGCGAAGTACTAGGCCCTACAGCATGGTGCATACGGCATGTGCAAGTATTAGTGGAAAAACTAAAATACTGATGACGTCAGGATATGACGGATATGACGCGCGTCTAGAATTAGATAGATCGTGGTATGGGGCACTTCCTGCAGAAGGCCCTTATTTTTCCAGTTCGTTCTCCCCATTGAGTGAAAAGCAACCACCAAGTTAATTCGTCAGAACAGACATCCTAGAACAAGGCAGTGTAAGCCGCCGGTCAGCTAATAAACGTGTGCAGGGCCTTGACCATTTTTTATGATATTTTATGTGCCAACTTCTGTGCCTTGAATCAAATGCTCCAGCTGTGAAGTGTATGTTAAAAAATAAAACAACAACAACAACAAAACAGGGAGCTCGTGAGACAGACAGACAGACAGACAGACAGACAGACAGACAGACAGACAGACAGACAGACAGACAGACAGACAGACAGACAATGGGATAAGAAACGATAAAGAGAATTATAAAGATGATAGTAAAGGTAGAAATAATTACTGTAGAAGTAATATTAGGAAGGAGGTAGGAAACATGTTTAGGTTCACGATTTTTATTAAGCTTCAGCCAAACAGTTCTATTCACACTTTAAGATATCTATTCACCACACAAGAATATCTACAGTGAAACACAATAAGTACATTACATGAGAAAAGAATTTAAAAAAAACTGCTTAAAGAAAGAAAGGCAGAGACAAAATACTTATTGTCCACATAGACGTACCAGAGAAGACAGGAATATTTCAAATAGTGCAGTGTACGTACATAAAAAACAACAACAAAAACACACAACAATTTTCCAATCCCTTACATTAAAAAACAATCACAAATATTATATTTTTCACTCATCTCTATCTCCCATATTCATTCATGCTATGCCTTCCTACTCTTGCTCATCCTCACATCAGTTTCTTATTTACTTGAAATTTCTCAAGCTTATGAAATAATCGATTTTTTCTGGACCATAGAATGACCGTTACTTTGTTCAAAGCTCTTTGGTGTATTCCTTTATCAAGAGATAAGCTAAAATTGCCACCTTATTCAATTCATCACAACAACCCTTCTTCAGTGAATTTACAAACTTTGCCACACTTTATTTCATCAAAGGACGAGCAGTAAAGATTTTTTTCATAAGTTACTGAATTTCGGACACATCACCAAACAGTGGTATTCATTTTCTACTTATTGTCACTGAACGTAGGTCAATCTCCACATTCTATGTTTGGTCTTTCTCATCGTCCTCTTCTGACATAAGTGTGTGGGATCCTAGTCTAATTTTAGTAACTGCAATTCTTAGAACCTCTTTATTGATATAAGACAGATAATTTTCATATTTCAAGTCTGATGTGAGATGTTTATATAATCCGCTCATACCACAATCATCAACTTCACTATGCCAGTTCTTTACATACATAATACACTGTATGCGTTGTGTGACTTAGCTTAAAAATGCGCTCTCATCTTCTATTCTCTAATTTATCCATACAAACCCAAAACCATCTTTGAACAACAAATACAAATCTTTTAAAAAAGAGGCTCAGTTAACCACTGATGCATATCTTTCTGTTTGTCTGTACAGTTCCTTATATAGAAGAGAAATATAGGTCGTGGTACCTGTATTTCGGATTAATTTTAGTCAGTATTTTATTGTTCTCATCTGTCTGCCCAACTGCAAAGGAAACACTTGGAGTTCACTGTATATAAAGCAATTTGGCAATGTTTTCTTATTTTTAGCAACTGTTTTAAAAAAGATAAAGACAACTTTTCAAATGGATCTACTTCTCTTTCCCCCTTCCCCCCCCC
>JAWQUT010000321.1:44910-62686 GCA_033807755.1 Ellobium chinense
TTTTTCGTTCTCTCTCTCTTTCTCTCTCTCTTTCTCTCGTAACAAATCAGTACGTTGAAATATACAATCATAGAGAGTTGAAATTACAGTAAATATATCATTAGCGGCAGCCTCTGCAGCAACATGAGGCAAAACTGGGCGAGTATGACGGTGGGCCACCAATCCCTGACCACTGCTCTATTAAAAGCTTGGGGACCCGAAGTTGCCAAATCGTCACTGGAGCCAACTAGCTCTTCATAAGTAAATGAGAAGGTCGCTACGTGAGAATATGTAGATTCAAATTCATTAACTGAGACCGTTTTCAGAAAGCTAACGTTGAGACTCCAGAATCTGTCAGTACATAGTTCTCGTCTCTGAACCAGTTCATTTAGAAGCAACTGCCGGAAATTCTGTTGCATGATTTCAGGACCAGCATGCCACTTTCTGCTCTCTGTATTGCTACTTTCTTTCAAGCCGCCAAGGTATCCATCTTTGTCTCCATCTTTGGTCTGGTTCACTTTTCTGGTATCGCCGCTGTGCCAGTCAGGCCCTCTTGTAACATTGTACAAAACATAATCCCAAGTTCCACGAGCAGTGGAAAGGCCAGTAAAAGTAAATGCACAAAAGTTGACCCCGATTTTATCCAGTTCCCAAATGCCCAGAGCTTTGACTGTTGCATAGATTTTGATACAGAGGCATATAAAGGGGTGTCCCGTGCTGTCATTCTTCATCGACTGTCCTAAGGTCAGTGCAGTGGACTCAATGTCAACTTGAACCGAACTCGGCTTAAGACATCTCCCGTCGGTTGTGTGCAGGAAACCAAAAGAGCATTTTTCTATCGTGCACTGATCCAAGGGCAAAGCAGGATGAACACAGCGAATTGTTTCCCAAGGCGTCCCTTGAAATTCAAGCAGACACTCAGTACTGAACAAAGACGCTCGATGAATTGTGACCATAGCCCCCTGCCATTTAGTTTCTTGCTTGGACATAGCCTCCGTGCTCGAATTTTGTTGAATATGTTCAGGCCGTATCGTGCTATTTTGGACTGGTAGTCGAAATGAATCGTCAGATCCTCTTCTTTGGCTGGGCATGTGAGAACAAGAACCATAATTATGAAGTGCTGGAATCTTTGATGGATGTAATAAAGTTAAACCTAAATTTGGCGACTTCAGAGGGCTTCCGAACGTTAGAGCCTCACAAAGGTGATTCAATAAATACATAGACACTTGGCATGCACTGCAATAAACCGATTCACCCCGGAAGCATCCTCGTAGTGGAGGCCTCGAAATATTGGGATAAAGATCTGCAAACATTTTGTCATTGCCTGAAACATAAGCTAAATATGGGTCCATGTACCTGTCAGATGAAAACACATAGGATTCGATAGACTGGCCTTCAGTGTATGTTTCGGCAAGGGGAAAAACCAGAGGTATGAAGAAAGGTTTTGATTTCTCATTGCTGTTGCGCAAGTAAGATGACGGAGAGGCGTATACCAACCCCTGTGACAGATCGATAACGGCATTATAAAATGCTGCATAGAGTTGTAAGCCAGTGATTTGGTAGTGTGATGGAATCTCGGACGTGGCTGAGTAATGTGGTGGAATGCTGGAGGAAGAGAAAGGCCTTGTGGAGAATGTCGTTGGAATGTGTGAGAATTCGGTCTCGGCGGTGGTTGTTCTATGAAAGTCAATAAAGACATAACGATAGAAATACTTATCGTACATAACAGGCGCCTCCAGAGCGGCTTTATATTTAGTTTGGCTCCGTGTAAACACTTCGGGACAGTACTGGTAGAAGTCATTGCAGCAGTCCCCGTATACTGGACATTTATCGTCACAAGAGCAAAACGTGTTGCTTTCTTCAAAGGAAAGCTCAACACCACATCGCGATTTGCAGCTCCTGGAAGGGTGGAGGTCGGTGGAAAAATTACCACACAGGTCAAACCTTACTACGAAGTCTAGAGCTTCCTGACACACAGAAGGGGCACCCGAAGAGCCGATCATGAATGGGATGTAAGGGCGTGTTGTTGTAGATACATTCTCCACAACAGTGCCTGTTACTGCAGGTACAGTTTCGGGAGATCTATGCAACGAAAACTTTTTAGGTAATTTCATAAACATTGACGGGGAATTTCCGAGAAAAAGGGGTATGTGAAATGAATCAGTCGTTGGTTTGTGTGAATGATTTCTCATCTGAAGTGACCCAGATGATGTTGAATGTGAGTAATTACTGATAGGCGGTGATGTTTGGGGCGATGCTTCTTGTTTCATCTCCTCGGTAGGCGCAGTTTTTGCTAATGATTTGATGAAATGCTCTACCCGCTGCGCGTCTTGAACTCCCTGGCATCTCCAATGACCTGGTGTAGGGTACTTGCTCGTTATCCTTGGAGTTAGCCTGTGTCTCAGATAATCTAGTCCATGCCTTTTGTGTGGTACTCACTTGACTCGTGGCAGTCAACGGTAGTTTTGTATGAGTGAAGCTTGTGGGAAACTCCCTCTTCAAGCTTTGAGCCGATTCTTTTATCTCCTCAGATGTTCTGCTCTTCAGTCTGTCACCGTCTACGAAAGCAAATGCTTGAGCTGTCAGATTCAAGGGCATCGCTGCAAAATCGTAGTCATTCGTAGATGTTCCAGCCGAAATCGATGTTGACACACGCTTGCTATGACCTCCGAAAGAATGTCTTTTGTGCAATATTGTTGAGGGTATTTGCATGTCAGAACTCATGGTGGTTGATAATCGAGTCGTCGGGGTACCTTTCACAGGTGGTGATTCTGTGCTGTTGGCCGCTGAAGACCCGAGACAGTATGCTTTCACTGACCCAAAACCTGTGCTAGTATCCTTGACCAAAGCCTGCGTGTTTATTGTTTGGTCTTCGTGACGGACCACATCCTGGGCTGGCTGTGCGTTGTCATCCTCTTGAGCACTTTTGGATAACGAAATGGCATTGTAGCTTTCTGAAGTGAACACTGAAGTCTCGGTCCAGGAGATATTATCCGAGCGTCTTGTAATCCCCATAATGAAATTTGTCTGTGTCACGCCGAACACATGGAGCATTGCTATGCTTGCCAGCAAATGGCGGAACCAATGCATGTCTTCCGGTGGAGTTGTAGCTATCTTGAACGCAAAACTCACTTTGAAATAGTCCCGTAAAAAGTAGGGAAAGTTCTGTCAATTACTTTAAATCACTTCACCCAAACAATATGCATTCTTTCAAGTCACCAAAATGCAATTTTAACAGTCAGGATGAAACAATTTTCTGAAGCCATCAGTGGTACGGTTGATGACTTCGATAATAGCTTTTGAAGTCAACGGGCCGAAACACTTACAAATCCGGGGTCTCTTACGCTGAAGATCTTTTGTTGCCTCGCTCCCCTCTGAGTTATTTTTTGTCTATTCCGCATTGTATTATGGTGTAAACTATCAGTGTAGATGTTACCCCAGCATGATAAGAGCGCCCCAAGCACGAACGAATACCAAACTAGAACTGCTGAGAACTGGTGCGATGTCTCTGAGACGATCGCTACTTTTAGAATGCTGATTATCATAAACTTATTGCTGTACTTAAACTACACTTAGTAACGACGAGGTCATATTTTCCTATTCTCAGCGGTGAAAGGTCAGTCTGCGGCCATGCGGTCAAGAACTTCAAGATCTTGGGTGATTCCATAGCAGCGTAGCACAGACTGCGTGACAATGCACACCTCGCAATATGCAGAAATGTTAATTTCAAACATGATATCGGTAGGAAAAAGCTTGGTATATTTAAATCTTAAAGAAATATATTTGCTGACCTAAAGATAAGATTGTCCCTATTCCTGCTGGCTTCGGCTGAAGTTTTTTTTTTTTTTTGCTTTTACTCAGATGCAAAGACCGGTAATTCTCAATTCAAGAGCTGGCCTAAATATAGTTCTCATTCCCGTTTTCTGCTGCATGGCTTTGTAAATCTTGAACAACTGAGAACATACTCTCAGCTGCAGGGCTTTGCACTTGCGCATGAACACTCTTAGTGGTGTAAACTATTTTCTAGCACTGATGGCAATCAAAAAGAAACAACGGTAACGTCCTTAAATCAACAAAAACAAAAAAAAAAAGAATGGATCAAATGCATCCTTTCGAGGTATGCCTCATGTGCTGTGAGGAAGTGAAAAGCCCTGCGTCATGGCAAGGGTAATGGGCATAGTGTCAAGCAAGGGGCTCACAAAGGAAAAAACAATAAATGTGCACATGAAAGGAACTTTTTTGGAGCGTCCAGTAAGATTCTTACCAATAGTAATCCATTATTTTACTACCATTTACATGTACTGATCATGTTATTTTACTATCATTTACATGTACTGATCATGCTATTTTACTACCATTTACGTGTACTGATCATGTTATTTTACTATCAATTACATATTATACTGATCATGTTATTTTACTATCATTTACATGTATTGATTATGTTATTTTGCTACCATTTACATGTACTGATCATGTGCGTTTTCGATTAGTACACTAGCTGTGGAATGATTCAATAGAAACGTCGTGAGTTCTGTCTGTAAATAATCTAAATCTCGAGGTTTTAACCTATCACTTTAATCAACAGCGTTAACATATCTTATCTCTTAGATTGCTGCTATCATATTCTTCTACTGAGCCTGCACGTGGCATAGGTGATGGGTGGATCAAACTAGTGTGTGTATGTGGGGGGGGGGGGGGGGGGNTAGGGAGGGGGCTGTAGTAATAAAAGTTGAAATATTAACTTTACACTGATAAAATTCTTCCTCGCTTCCCCCCTCCCCTTTGCACCCCTTTTACCTCCCCTGAGAGCGACGTAAAAATCAAAGAAATGACGTCAGAAAGACGTAAGGAAAGACAAGGAGGAAAACCTTTTAGTAGTGATGCCCCCTTTTTTATGACTTTCAAAACTCTATGCATGGTTCTTCACCGTATAGGAAAAAAAAATACCAAGTGAACCCCTTGTCTCTCATTCTCTCCACACAATCAAGTGCCAAAGATGAAAAAGAAGATCGAAATCACTTATCACTAGATTAAACTTCTCAGACTATTTCGGATCTTCTCGGTATCTTAAAGAAGGTCAGGCTAGAAGTGAAATGCCAGATGTGTCAAGGTCGGCTTAAAAGTACCCCAAGGACGATACTGTGGCACTTATTTTCTTTCTACGGTACTTGTCGTTTTGATTTCCTTTTAAAAGCTTTTTCACGTTAGTCTTTCTCTCCTCCAGTCCTTTCTGCTTCTAGTCTTAGATCCTTTGTCTTTCTGTCTAGTGGGATTTCCATTCCTTGCATCGCCTACTGTCTTCCACGTCTGTCTTTCTTTCTACTAACATCACGGTCATTTTTTGTCCTTATGACGTTACATATTTATCTTTCTTTTCTTTTTCTTGTGTCGACAATTTCTACCCCCCCCCCCCCCCCCCCCCCCCNCCCCACTTTTTTTTTTGGTCGTTGGGGTGGGGATGAGGAGAGGGCAGATATGGGATAGACTTTGTTTAAGGAAGTGAGGTTTCTTATGTGTGTATAGCTACAATCATTTTGGGGACATGTATGAGGACAAGTTATCAATAGGCGTAATATGCTGCAGGTTTCTGACACCTATTAGAGGGGCATTGTACACATTGTGTACAACCCAATTAATCTGCTACTGAATAAAATCCCCCTTTTTTGGGGGCCCTGCCAGCCAGTGTTCGGGTGTAGAAATATGAAAAATGACCTGTGATCTAAATAAAGCAACCAATTTTAAAGTTTCAGGTACAATTTGAGCCTTCTAGATAAAAAAAAAATGTGTAGGCCTATGTATTCGCACGCGGTCAAAACCAGCCAAATGAAAAATTGGGGACCAAATAAGAATTCGAGGTGACCTTTTTTGAAAGACATTTGTGAAAAATTTTGGGCGTTGACCCCCCCTTTTCTTCCCGTTAAAAGATCGGGCAAAAGAAGTACTTTAACCTCCATGGAAGAAATTTCCCCAAATCACAGTGGTATATTTAGAATAACGCAAAATGTTAATAGGGCCAAAAGAAGAAAAAACAATAGGTGTCAAAGACCTGCATACATAATTTAGAACACTTTTAGCACTGTACATAAATGTCTGGCATATAAAGCGGTTGTCCCTGCTTCAACTGGCCGTCGCCGGCCTTACTTAGTCATACGCCTTCCGGCAGTACCCTCATACTACGATACCAGTAATTTCCTGTCGTGCGCTTGTCTCCGAAATCATGAAGATTGTCCAAGAACTGGTTTTTATACGAGATGCAACCCTAAAGTTCCCGGACTGTGTTTAAGAAAAGCTTTTAGACTCACTCTAGGTGTTTTATTTCTCCATCATCTTTGTTGTTTTCAAAATGAGAGTCAAGATAAAAATTCCAGAGCTGTTGTCATGCCTAGAGGCACTCTTTCAAGTCTTAATATGTCAGTGTGTCACTCATCATCTGCGATTTCGCCTACATCTGCTCTCAAATCACCTTTCTTTCAGAGCCGCGCCGAGATCGTTGTTCTGACTCCCAGTTGGACTATACTTAGAAGGTGATGGAGAAACGTGACATCCAGAGTCGAGCTTCTGCAACAGTCAGGGAACTTTGGGATCACACCTCGTATTACCTTCAGGGGTGGAATCAGGATCCACAGGGCCTTGGACTGCAGGAAGGTGACGGACGGACACACAGATCTATTTAGATAGATAGATAGATAGATAGATAGATAGATAGATAGATAGATAGATAGATAGATAAGTCGCTGTTGGGTAGGTAATAAGGCAGACAGGCAGAGAGACAGATGCAGGCAGCTACTGACAGACAGACAGACAGACAGACAGACAGACAGACAGACAGGCAGACAGACAGATATCAATAAATTGTCTTGAGAATTTTCTATTCTTAGTCATACCTTCACTCATGTAGATTCTACAGGAAGAAGTTGTCCGGGACTCCACAGTACCACAAGTCGGTCATGTTTGCGGGCAATAACTGCAACAGCAATCAACATAAAACTAAGAAAAAAATATTCACCCTACTCTTTTCCACTCCTCCTTCCCTCCCTCTCTTTTCCATCCTCTCTCTTATCAACCTTTCTGTCTTTTCATAAGAATATTCTTTCACCTGCGATGCGGCCCTCACACGACTANATTAAACTTCTCAGACTATTTCGGATCTTCTCGGTATCTTAAAGAAGGTCAGGCTAGAAGTGAAATGCCAGATGTGTCAAGGTCGGCTTAAAAGGGTTCCGTAAACCCCAAGGACGATACTGTGGCACTTATTTTCTTTCTACGGTACTTGTCGTTTTGATTTCCTTTTAAAAGCTTTTTCACGTTAGTCTTTCTCTCCTCCAGTCCTTTCTTCTTCTAGTCTTCGATCCTTTGTCTTTCTGTCTAGTGGGATTTCCATTCCTTGCATCACCTACTGTCTTCCACGTCTGTCTTTCTACTAACATCACGGTCAGTTTTTTTTTTCTTATGACGTTACATTTTTATCTTTCTTTTCGGGGATCGACATGCTTGCTTTTTGCCTGCTCCCTTTCCATCTTATATTATTTTATCTCTATCCCTTCAAGTTTTTTCCTCTTTCTTTCCATCTTCTCTGTCTTTTCAATTTTCTTTTCGTTTCTTTTTTAGATTTTTCTTTTAATTTGATGTATATTGATTATGTATAAATTATGAAAATGATTGACAAAATGCCTAATAGAGAGATTGAATTGCTTTTTCTTGTTTCGACATTTTCTACCCCCCTCCTTTTTTTTTTTGTTGTTGTTGGCGTGGAGATGAGGAGAGGGCAGATATTGGATAGACTTTGTTTAAGGAAGTGAGGTTTCTTATGTGTGTATAGCTACAATCATTTTGGGGACATGTATGAGAACAAGTTATCAATAGGCGGATTATGCTGCAGGTTTCTGACACCTATTAGAGGGGCATTGTACACATTGTGTACAACCCAATTAATCTGCTAATGAATAAAATCCCCCTTTTTTTGGGGGCCTGCCAGCCAGTGTCCGGGTGTAGAAATATGAAAAATGACCTGTGATCTAAATAAAGCAACCAATTTTAAAGTTTCAGATACAATTTGAGCCTTCTAGATAAAAAAAAATGTGTAGGCCTATGTATTCGCACGCGGTCAAAACCAGCCAAATGAAAAATTGGGGACCAAATAAGAATTCGAGGTGACTTTTTTTGAAAGACATTTGTGAAAAATTTTGGGCGTTGACCCCCNNNNCCCCCCTTTTTTTTTTCTTCCCGTTAAAAGATCGGGCAAAAGAAGTACTTTAACCTCCATGGAAGAAATTCCCCGAAATCACAGTGGTATATGTAGAATAACACAAAATGTTAATAGGGCCAAAAGAAGAAAACACAATAGGTGCCAGAGACCTGCATACATAATTTAGAACACTTTTAGCACTATAAATCTCTGGCGAGTAAAGCGATTGTCTCTGCTTCAACTGGCCTCGCCGGCCTTACTTAGTCATACGCCTTCCGGCAGTACCCTCATACTACGATACCAGTAATTTCCTGTCGTGCGCTTGTCTCCGAAATCACGAAGATTGTCCAAGAACTGGTTTTTATACGAGATACAACCCTAAAGTTCCCGGACTGTGTTTAAAAAACGCTTTCAGACTCACTCTAGGTGTTTTATTTCTCCATCATCTTCGTCGTTTTCAAAATGAGAGTCAAGATAAAAATTCCAGAGCTGTTGTCATGCCTAGAGGCACTCCTTCAAGTCTTAATATGTCAGTGTGTCACTCATCATCTGCGATTTCGCCTACATCTGCTCTCAAATCACCTTCCTTTCAGAGCCGCGCTGAGATCGTTGTTCTGACTCCCAGTTGGACTATACTTAGAAGGTGATGGAGAAACGTGACACCCAGAGTCGAGCTTCTGCAACAGTCAGGGAACTTTGGGATCACACCTCGTATTCCCTTCAGGCGTGGATTCAGGATCCACAGGGCCTT
Source organism: Ellobium chinense (assembly GCA_033807755.1). Taxonomy (NCBI): domain Eukaryota; kingdom Metazoa; phylum Mollusca; class Gastropoda; order Ellobiida; family Ellobiidae; genus Ellobium; species Ellobium chinense. Next base: position 53,829 of record JAWQUT010000321.1, read on the forward strand.
GGACTGCAGGAAGGTGACAGAGGACGGGCGGACGGACACACATATAGATAGATAGATAGATAGATAGATAGATAGATAGATAGATAGATAGATAGATAAGTCGCTATTGGGTAGGTAGGAAGACAGACAGACAGACAGACAGACAGACAGACAGACAGACAGACAGACAGATATCAATAAATTGTCTTGAGAATTTTCTATTCTTATTCATACCTTCACTCATGTAGATTCTACAGGAAGAAGTTGTCCAGGACTCCACGGTACTACAAGTCGGTCATGTTTGCGGGCAATAACTGCAACAGCAATCAATATAAAACTAAAAAAAAAAATTCATCCTACTCCTTTCCACTCCTCCCTACCTCTCTCCCTCTCTTTTCCATCCTCTCTCTTATCAACCTTTCTGTCTTTTCATAAGAATATTCTTTCACCTGCGATGCGGCCCTCACACGACTATCCCCTCACCCCCCTCACACACACACACACACACACACACACACACACACAGGGCTCCTGGATTAGGGCCCATTCGGGCCATACCCAAATCATCCGCCACTGATTCTCTTGAAATCACGAAGGTTGTCCAAATTCTGGCTCACACCTTTCATTTTTCCAATACCCGAGACCACCTGTCACTAACTCACCTCTATGCACTCAACAAACAAAAGAGTGAGTACTGGCTGGTGGTATTCAAATTTAGGACGTGACATGATCAGCTAAATCACAGCGCAATCAACGCCGCAGGAAGTCACGGCTTACAAGTACGTCGAAGGTTGCTGAACTTTTCGCCTTCCTCCTTTTGTTCTCAAAGTCGTGCCGTCTGATCAGTGCCGTCGAAAGGAAAGCGACGTCTAGTCACGAACGCTATGTTTCTTTCTTTTTTTTACCTCAAGATTTTTTTTGGGGGCTCAGACATTTCGCGAATTCTATGCTCTCTAATTATTGGAGATTTGATGAAGTGCAAAAAAGAGGAGAAAATAATCTCGAACAACAGAGTGAAGCATATAAGTACAATAATAATAATAATAATCTCTATATTAATATATATATTTAAGATCTGATGGACTATGTATGACTGAATGGAATGAATGAATGGATGAATGAATGAATGAATGAATGAATGTCTTCTTTAGTATGCTTATGCAGTAGTCTTAGAGTTCACTGAGTGTCGGACCCTTAGTGAGGTCTTAGTTATCGGAGTCACTCTTATCGATCTCTGCGTTGTCAGCTGTGTGCGGACCTAATGAGGTCTAGACATAACAGCAGTCAGTACGAGCGTACTGCATGAGAACAACCATAGCTTGTTGCTATAGTATATTATTATTCATACCTTCACGCATGCAGGATATAGTCTTGCGTTATTGTTGGCTGTTTCGACGCTGTACTGTGTTTGATTGCCTCAGGTCACTCTGTTACTGTTAGTGAACAAATGCAAGATCATGCTTTTGATGGCATTAAAAAATATTTTAAAAAATGATAAATAATAACATGAGATAAGATAATGCGAGGCTGAATAATGGATTTGGTTTCAAAGTTCAAATACTACTTCCTCTTATATCAATTTTCTTTACCGGAACGTCCAAGTTGACAGTAAACTAGTAGTATGAAATGTTTTACTTGTGAAAGTCAGAAAACAGCGCAGTGGCCCGAATGTGGCAAATGCGATTGGAGTCCGTTTAATGAAGTGTTCCATTATGACTCTCCTATTCTTTTGTACTCGGTCAGGGCTTTAACTTCCTCTTTTTCCCACTTTAGACTAGACTCGTAGTGTCAATGAAATTTCCATCCAGAGGGAGAAGGTCATATGTCCTCATTACCTCTCCACTCCTGTTAACACGCACATATTCATTTATCTTATCATCTCACTAACAGAGTCTCTAAGCGTTGAAATACGAGATGAAGAACAAGATCATAAAAAAAAACAACAACAACAACAAAAAACGGAATAGTTTTATTTTCTGGTCTTTTTGTGCGGGACACACCTGTAAGTAAAATAATTTTCATCAAATATTGTACAAGACAATGAACAAAGTAAAGTACTCTTTGATGATTCGTAGGTCATGTGTTTACACCCTTTGCGGCTCATATCTGGGCCAACGGACCAGTGCCAGTGGTTGGGTACCTCTTCACAAGAGCAAGGTCACTTCATAAGAATCTTCCTACTTAAGCCTACACACCTAAAACAGGCACTTAAAGATTTTGCTAACAGTTTTGTGATGTATGGCAACGGTGAGTTAAGACATTTTTAAAATGATAAGAGAAGTTGTGAGAGGTATCAGTCAGCGAGAAATGTATTTCTTTTCTCAAAGGTTGCTGTGACGGCTGTCTTCACTTTTTTGATCAAATCATAATTTCCCACAAGATATCAGAACTATTCAGACTGAAGCTCTAAAATTTGAAATACAAATACTTTGGCTATGCTATAATGAAAAAAAAAATAACAACATAACACTTGATGTTATTTTCATTTTGTTTTTGTTTGTTTAAAAAGATACAACTGCCGCCTAAATGTTCACAAACTTTTATTTCATCTCACCACTGATATGATGATGGGTAAATATCTCGTCATTATCGCAACAACAACAACAACAACAACAACAACAACAACAACAACAACAACAACAACAATAGTTCAAAGTGCAAAGTTTCACTCCGACAACTTACAAACTAGCTTAGAAATTTATTTAGTTCATATGTGATCCACAGCAAAAACATGTTTTCTAGCAACTGGCCTAAATCACAGTGCAGACTTCACTCATAACAATACAGAAACATTTCTTCAGTAGATTTATGGATAATCTGATGGACAACAAATGCCTGGAGTGCATTAGTGGAATGGTTGAAGAAAATTATGACCAAAAAATCCCGATATAGAAAAATTTGACCACCAACGTCAAAATATTTGGAAATCCATTGGGAAAATGAACGGAGTCAGCAAACTTTTCCCCCACCTTTCTACAAAACTAGAGTAATCCTTTGACAAACTGGCAGGTGCCCTAAATCAACCTAGTCGTCATTTACGCTAGTATAGAGCTCATTATAATGGAGGATGTCCACTATCAACTCTCCTGTGACTCGGTCTTTTCCCATCTTATTTCTTCGCCATTTCAAACCAGTGTTGCCACTTTTAGGAATTTTCCCCCACGGTAAGGTAAAATAGCTTTACAGAAAAGCCATTTTCTTCTACGTAAAGGAGATTGCTTTTCGAGAATTGTTGGGAAAATAATCGTGAAACAGGGTAAAGTGGGTATAATACCTAATTTCCTTCATTGTAACAGTAAAAATATAGGATTTTTTACACTACAATTGCTTCAGCATTGTGCGTAAGGAAACAGAGGAACAAAAAAAAACAATCATGTCTCTCTGTAGGATAAGAGCACATGGCCAGAATGACAATACTGCTCCAAACTTCTCAGATGAATCTATGTCATTTTCCGAGCGTCACTCAAATCTACCTCCGTGACCCATCATTCGCGCCGCCTTTGTCAAAAATGCCACTGGGGACTTCCGTTTGTTTAGTTTGTCAAGACTTCGCCCTTGAGATAGGTATTGATTGTTGATGATTGTCTTGCTCTCCCCACGAGAAAGAAACAAAGAAGACGGAGATAGAAGATAGTGGATAATGGAACAAGACTTCCAATGTAACAAGGTTAGACCCTGTTTGATTACCGACTATAAGCAGAGAGAGAAAGACGGGGGATGAACAATATGATTCAAGGTTGTGTCCCGATATACTAAACCACACAGCTTAAGTTTAGAGAGCGAATGGAGGTAAGACAAGTTAAAGAAACATAGATTACATTTCATAATTATTTGCCTCGTTTTTTACCGGATCACCGGACCAGCCATTGNCTCCCTTTGAGGTTTACCGCATAGTTCACTAACCCACAACACATCTCTGATACGAGAATAATGGAAATAGAAGAAAATCTTTTTTTTTTTTTTAGTTTGTTTTTTTTTTGGTCCCATCGAAGAGGTTAATTCTGATAGTGTCATGCCTCTTGACATGATATTAAGAAATATTGCAAAAGGTGTCTAAACTGGTAATCAAAGTGTTAACACGCTGTTCTGAACCGATCCACTGTTCGTACGTAAACACCTCAGAAAGTCTAGAAGATAAAAAAAATCTCTAACAGAATTTGAAGACTTTTTGCAATGATCTGTCCTATGAATGGAACAGCCATACTGAGGAGAGAATACTCACAGCATGTTAGGGAATTTGTTGCAAAGGCTTCAATGTAGTACTGGCAATGCCTTTGTTATGAATTTGATTTGTAATACTTTGTGATACAATGTAGTATGTTGTATTATTCCTATGTGTATTATGCATGAAATATAATATTTTATGGCCCTGTAAAATAATTTCCTTATGGAGTAAATAAAAGTCTTACTTTCAATTTTCATTTTCATATCTAACCTGGATTTGTCCCATGATATAGATCAGTGATCAAAACCTACTTTTAACAGCTTCTCAAGCTTATTATCGTTAATTATTTATTTCATCATTATTAGTCTTGTCACTTATTCATATTAACTGAACTTGTATTTGTAAATTTACTGATAACCTATTATAGTTTTGAGGCACATTATTCAAATGATTGCTGTCTTGATGGCTTCCTGATGAAGTTTAAGCAGCACTTCCCCCTCTTCATGCAACGAGGGCAATTCATCACTATAAATAATGTACGATCTTGCACGTTAGCATGCAATCTTCCTCGTCAAATCCAGAAAGAGTTGCAGCAAAGTTGTATACCATCGCATGTTCAATGCAAACTTACCAGAAAAGACCAAAATAGAAGAAAAAGGCTGTAGATCAACTTGTTTTGAATATGCCATGGTGTGCAACTCTGATGCGGCTCTCTATGGATTTGACCTGAAAGATTGCACGCCAATGTGCAAAAATGTTCATTAATTATGATCACGTATTAACATTGTCAAATGAAAAGCGGCACACACTCGAAAGTGCTGCATAGTAGAGAGAAAATAGATGGTTGCCTTTAAAGAGCCGAACACTATTAGGAATTCGGAATGGAATGATTGTATAAGAGTATGATCTGTATCATAATCCGATATTTTTATTCCGTTTAATAACACATCGTTGAGAATATGTTTGTGCAATATTATACAATGTCATACATCTCATTTACAATACAAACACATACAACAATATACATTATACATGTAAATACATAATATCAATATTTAATAATTAAAAAAAAAAGTAACGAGTGGAACATAGCCTGTGGGAATATCTTTTCCGAGGCTGAAATCAAATAATATTTTAAAAAATCATGTTTTCCAGGCATAACATTTACTGTGCGTGACCCTGATCTTGTTGCCAGAAGTGTGTGTGTGTGTGTGTGTGTGTGTGTGTGTGTGTGTGTGTGTGTGTGTGAGACGGGTGAAATCTTGGAGTGTCATGACAAAAAGTAACTGAGATGACAGTTTTAAAAAAGCCAATTAAGGACCTCCTCTAACGAACACATAAAAATATTCATAATCATAATTTCCAGAGGCATTAGCTGTTTGTAAAGCAACATAATTGTGAAGGCTGAAGGACATGAAATTAATTTCACAAAAATACACGTCATTTGTTGGTTTAGCTAGAATTCCTCTTTGGTTTGATTTAATCACCACATAGCCTTGAGCCATGTAGCATACTCTGCTAAAGATCATTTTAAAATAATCCGCAGGAATTTTTAAAAAGTATCTGATTTTCTCAAACCTTCCTACCTACTTGACTGTAATTCTGCATGCCTATTTGAAGCAATAATTTGTCTTAACAGGATATACTTTTTTCATCTGTGTCCTGCGTTCGTGGTAAAAGTTTCTGCGTAATAGTTAGTAAAACATCGCACTTTCAGGTTGGTCAAATAATTAGTTGTTTTACAGCAACTTGACGCAACAGCAAAACATCAAGACAATGCAGTGCTGCCCTTCGCTTATTTGTACCGTCACTCTTAAAAACGGTAAATAACAAAAGTGTAGGAGTAATAAAGTTAAAATAACTGCAGGTTTTTGAATGTTCTTTAATGCTGAACGCCGTTTTTTTTTTCATTTTGATTCATTCACGTCGTATTGAATCAGGGATACCCCAAAATTTTATTGTTCTTTCAGATGGCCTTTCTATACTAAGAACAATACTCGTTATTGAGGCTCCCCTTTTGTGCTTTTTTAAAACAGGAAGAGCCCAATGTTTTGGCATTTTGTAGTTGCGTTTGCATGTTCCATATTGTATGTCTTCATATAAAGTAGTATATTATGAAACGCTCAAATCATTCTGTGCTCTCGTGTTAAAGCTCGAGAAAGCTCAAGCGAATATAATGGTGGAACTGTCTTGTTCAACCTCATTAATCATTTATCTAGAAGTCAGAAGTGACGTATGCGTAGCGATAGAGTGAAATAGAAACAGCGAGAAAAGGACAGAACTTAAAAGAAAAAATGCATTTGGAGTAAAGAGAATGGATCACTATCAACGTGAGGCAGCGTGGCCATGTGGTTGTGAATTGTGTTCAGAAACTGAAGAATTTGAAGTCATTAAAGGTGTATTCAATGCTGATGCAGTAATGAAATTCCATCGTTAATGCGCAAGCTCTCAATTATCCCCATATTCAACGTAATTTTTTTTTTTTGGTTACTATTTAACTAGAGGTGCCCAACCTTTTAAGAACATGGGTGTTTTAGTGATTTTATGAGGGACCTTACATAAATACTGTCCCAAATTCCTTGTTGATTATTTCTGCTAACAATTCACAACTTTTACTGTCCTAATAAACATACGATAAAAGTATGATGAGTGCTCGCTTGTCATTGATAAAATGGGTAGTTATGAGTTGTAACTCCATTGCAACTACATTCCCCGAATAAACTGACGTCTCACATTTTTTAACCGCAGTCTTTTGGTGAAAATAACTAAACATAAAACTTAGAAGGTTTTGCAATCGCCTAATTTCGAGTTAATGATCCTTGAACTGAGATAACCTCAAATTCCTGGGTTTTTTTTTTTTTTTGGTTTCAAGTCTTACAACATCAAATGAGCTAAAAACTACAAATGTAATTTGAATCATTATCGGAGAACGGAGCAAATTTGTCCTGTTTTTAAAGTGGTGTAGGATCAAATTTTTTCACAAGGACAATATTTTGGTGTGTTATTTTCCATCCCACTAAAATTATTCCATCCCCATAACAAGATAGAAAAAAAATGCACAAATCAGTCCAAGAATTGTGTTTGGGTAATTATCTTCTCGTCGACGATTCCATATTTTTAAAAAAGTCCTTTCTGTGAACGATGGCCGTTATTTTTGAGTATACCGTTCTTAATTAGTGAACTCGAAAAATAAAGAGCTTACCTCCGGTTTAAGCAAAATTAAAATATACAAAGAGTAGTGTTATTGCGTCATCAAATCTCACTTCCCAAAGTGAAAGATGCTTCAGCCTATAAAAACCAATGTAACAGGGCGTATTAATTAACAATTTTTCTCTGACATTGGAATATTTTTTATGCATCTTTTCTGTCTTTTTACAATGAAAAAGTAGAAAGCGAAAGTAATGATTGATGGAATTGTGCGTTGCTATGGCCGGATGACCTTGCATGCATAACAACAACCAATAGTCTATTCACGAATATTCTAACTAGGACGAAAACAAAGTAAAAATACCTGTAGCCCAAGGCTACAACATAACGACATCCGGGCAATCCCAATACCAAGGATTCAGGTCACATACGGGTATCTTAATGAGGGCAAGGCGAACCGTATCACATTTTACGGGAATGATTAGAAGTCAACAAGAAGTTTGAATACAGCGAAATGTTAGGAGTAATTACACGGTAATAATGAGACACAGATGATCATATTTAGTGGTGAGTTTCTTGGGGTTAGATACTCAGGAACGACTAATGATGGCGATGAATATATTAACAACAGTGATTAGTTTCGTTGCTCTTAATGAACAAAACAGAGGAGTAGCCAAGAGGTTCTGGGCAAGAATTGGGGTGGNGGGGGGGGGGGGGGGGGAGCGGCTGGATTGGAGTCTTATAATGACGCTAAGTGGTTGTTGGGTAGGGAGTATTGTATAAGAACGGAACGGGGGCGTGGCACGGTATTTTCGAACGCTGTTAAGTCCGGAACCGTCAATCTGCATGAAATTCGATAGAGAACGTTTGGTGTCAATGTCTGCCTACCGAGGGTGCATGATTCAATTAATACTGTGTGGGCAATTTTGTGCCGCTTCTCCCATTTGGAGGTGATGTAAATTTCGATTTATAATTTACATTTATTGATGACGCAATGCAGTCAAGTGGACCTCCAAAAGCCAACAGTACATGTCTCACAGATCTTATCTCTCTCTTTGCGGATGACTTGCAAAATTTGAGACACCTTCGTTGTTTTACATTTTCCCTAAGTGAGAGAATGTAAAAAGGTCATTTGAATAAATTCCTGGATTTTCTTTACGCAAGGCTAAGATTCTGTTTTTCTCATTCAATTTGAACGAAAACATCTACACGAACCAAATATATATTCAAAACACGCAAAAAAGGATCAACTTCAACTATGGCAAACCCATCTGCGACTTGATCTGCTTATATCGTGTACATGAAAGAATAGTAATACATGGCTCAGAAAAAATTCTAAACAATATCACGTGACACAAATCCATGCCAGATCGAAATTTTCGCCATGGTTTATTGCACTCTAGGTCAGTCAAACATATCTTACTTGTGGAAGAAACGACGGTGTACGTCAGCTCGAATGACTTAATCCTTTGCCATAATATATAACGTACCTGTACGTTCTTATTTCCAATATCCCGGGACTGTCCCACCGAGTGTTTGGTTTAGAGTTAAGGGCAGCATTGGATTT
>JAWQUT010000321.1:71665-95700 GCA_033807755.1 Ellobium chinense
TCCCGCCCGTCTGTCTATCTGTCGGTCTCTCTGTCCGTCCGCTAGTCTGTTCTGTCTGTCTGTCTGTCTGTCTGTCTGTCTGTCTGTCTGTCTGTCTGTCTGTCTTTCTGTGAAGCTGCTTGCAGATGAAAACAAACTAGTCGTCGACATAGAAACAAAATCTCTCTATTCCTGAGGCGAGACCCAGATGTAATCGACTACAATAAAACAGATATTCGAATTGCATGAACGATTTCTCTTCGAGTCCGCCCATCTCAACCGAGCATAAAATAAGAAGCCTTTGGCACTATGAGGGCGGTGAACTCATACACTATTCAGACAGTCTGACGCAACTTTTCATTAAGAGATTCACCGATTACAGAATAACGAAGACAGGACGCCTACAGGCAAAGCCAAGATAAACGCAAACAGACGTTTATACACTGGAGGTGGATGATCCAAGAAATGAGAACTTGATAGAAAATTGTGCAAGCTGTCATCATAGAGAAATGATTGCCTAATAACTATGATTTAGAATTACATTGAAGACCTTCTTGAGGGAATTCCTTTAAAGTGAACACTCGCTTTAAATGAACTTATTATCTGGTCCCGACGTATTCAGTTTGTCCCATCAATTATGGTTCTAGTAAACATCTCTTATATCTTTACATATTAGTCTCACGAAGTTAAAATTTAGCTAACAGTAGAGTAATGAGCTAGACTGAGCCTTATATGCACAATGTTTTCGAACTTGGCGTGCTGCCACCTCACGTTTCATTTGACTGTAACTAACCTTCCTTCAAGTCAGCAGTATGGATGCATGGTGTGACGGTCCAGTAGCTGTTGCTCCTGACTTTGAAAAATTATCCTAATCCACTGTAAGTTGTGTGTGAGTGTATGTGTGTGTGTGTGTGTGTGTGTGTCTGTGTGAGCGCATGAGTGTGTGTGTGTGTGTGTGTGTTTGTGTGTGAGTATGTATGTATATATCTATGTATGTATGTATGTGTGCTTGTGTGTACATATGTGTGTGTGTGTGTGTGTGTGTGTGTCTGTGTGTGTGTCTGTGTCTGTGTGTGCACATTTTGCTTTCCTTGCATAGTAATATTGTTTATACAAATAGTGGCGTAGAGGCCCAACCTCGGCGTAGTGAAATTGCACAAGTGCTTTAGAATCTCAGCAATATCCCGTCTATCTCGTTAAGTATAAAGATCTTGTTTGGAATTTGTTCTACAAGACATCCTATAAATTGTTAGCCTTTTAATGTGAGGAGTCAACAGCCTGGTATCTGACTCAGTATTCCATCCCACTGTGCATCCAAGACCTATTGCCCGCATTACCCAGTTACCATAATCCATGACGCACTTTTAGTAAAGTACATTCCCATGTCTGGCGTACTTCCGGACACTGGGTCAGAAAAAACATCTCCTTGCGCTCTGGGGCGGTGTACACCCAGCTGGGATGGCCTCTGATTTAATCCTAGGATAACGTAACCGGACAAGTTGATTGCGGTCATTCATTCTCACCTCTGTGTCTGTGCAGACAAATGGTTATACGCACGGCAGACAAATAGTTATATGCACGACAGAGAAATGGTTATGCTCACGCTCAAGGAATTATCACGTCCGTCAAAAACACTAATATACTGCGCTGGTGAGTTTGGGTGCACTTTAAAAATGTGTGTGTGTGTGTGTGTGTGTGTGTGTGTGTGTGTGTGTGTGTGTGTGTGTGTTCTTTACATGGATAGCAAATTATTGTTTTTTTTGTCGAACAAAAAAACTAAGTCAATCGTTCTAGAGGGTTTCTTCCATTTCCCCATTTTCTCTTTATAACCTCCACCTCCTTCTTCCACCGAGAGCAAAATGGTAATCTTTTCACATTTTTCTGATCCCCTCGGGCCAACCGCCACATTATCAAGAAATATGTCATACAGGATACCAGGCATGCCCACCTCCAGAATTTCTTTTTCTGAAAGCGCCACTGCATTGCTGGAGCCTACAGAGACAGATACTCCTCTCCTTAAGTACAGGAGCTGGTTCTGACAAATGGAAGGTCCTAAACATAAAGGTTACAGGCCTGTAATTCTACGTTCATTATTGGGTCCTAATACTTAGGGGTTATATTTGACCTCTCCTTTTCCCTCTTTTGGCATGCCCTGCTTCCAGCGATAAGGGCTCCAGCGGGCAAATTTTGATTTAATGGGAAACTGCGTTCATTTTACTTTATTTTACCAGGCACTATTTAGCCTTGGGCTGGAACTGCCAGGGCAAGGGTGTGCACAGGTGGAAAAGGCAGGGTTTGGCGTTGACCAGTGAAATAGGTTGGGTCTCTTTACAAATAGCTACCAAGCTCAAAATTTCAATTGGGCTTGCTAGGGTTGAGTAAGTTTTAAAATTTTGGCCACATAATGAGCTTAAATCTGGTATGGGTCTGGGTGAAAGCTAAAACTTTGGGTTCAGAGGGCAGCTCAAAATGTTAATATATCCCATAGAGGAAAACTAAGGTTCCAATCCCATCACAGGTCTGTAACCTTAAATTTCTCACCTCAGCAAAGTCTTTATCGAAACAGATAAAAGGAATTGTCTTCGTTCGCCACGATATCGAGATAAGCCCATCTCATGTTAAGTATGACGCCACTCCATTCATGTGTTTATTAAATTACATCACAAAGGGGACTAAATTCTTATGACGTAGCATTATTGGCATGAAGGGAGATTACCCATACTGTCGTTTCATGAATGGATTTATCTGATGCAATAATATTCATGGACATCACAGGTGACTCGTACTCTCAGTATTGAAAAACATGAAAAACTGATAAAATCATGAACTTTGTTGGTATGTTTCAAAATACTGATGTATTCATATGCCGTTAAACCAGAAAAGGAATCCTTATCAGCAATTCTGTTTGATGGACTGATGATGTGACCCTAGCCTCAGTGATGATCGTAGTACTCTTGCTCGTCGAAACCTCGCAGTGATTGCCTCGGTCTAAACCTCGGCTGGGATCAGTCATCTAAGTAAAAACACTGACGAGAATTCCTCGTGTCCTTCAGAAAAACTAGTAGTTCTTTCCCCCTCGTCGTTAAAGAAAAGGACATAAAGGGAGAAAAAAAATGCGAGGCCAAAAGATGCATCATCGCCCCAGGGGGGAGGAAATTGGAAAATCCAGGGTTGAAGAGCTATCTCTGATTTCGATGGTCAGTCGTTTGGTCATTGTATAATATGTGTCTGTCCGCTGTCCAGTCGTATTGACCATCTTTCACTACAGAGGCCATTTCTCTGGGAGAATAACATGACTCTGGGTGCTGCTGGCCATCTGTCAGGAGAATCTCACCATCGGCTTGGCTGTGCTTGTCTTGCCATCTCGAGGTTCTTTCCTTTTTCTTTCTTTCTCTCTCCCTCCCCTTCTCTCTCTCTCTCTCTCTCTGTGTTCTTGCCTGATGACGTTTATTTTCTAATACAAGTAATAGGCCTATGTACCTGCTCGACTGGCTGTTAGTCTCTCATCTCGGTGGTTATTTTTCTCCATCTCACTTCCTCCTTCTCTCTCTCTCTCTCCCCCAGTCTCTCTCTCTCTCTGTCCTAGCCTGCTGCCATCTGCCGTAAAATCTAAGTGGTTGCTAAGCTGTCTGTACAATTTATGCTCTCTAATCTAGCCGATTCTTTTCCACTTTCTCTATATCTCTCTTTCCCTCCTTTCCCCCTCGCTCTCTTGCTGCCTTAAACTGCTGCCATTAATTTATTTGTCCGCAAGTGCCTGCTCAACTGTCTGTTAGTCTTTGTTCGCTCTCGTTATCTGGTTCTCTCCCCTCTCTCTCTCTCTCTCTTTTATTCACTCAGCCTATTGCTATCTGTCCATGCAGCTAATTGTTTCAATGAACGTACTACACTGCGAGTGTTGTGAGGAAGTTGTTGGTCCCACTTCAAGAGGTCAAAGTCCAACTGTTTTCTCCTGGTAAGCTGATGAACTCTCTTGGCTGGTACGTGTGTAAGGTGCATGACCCTGAGACCAGAATATCTAGACACCTTATCGGCCACGTAGCTCTATTTACTCTCTTGAAGAAAGGAAATGACTTTTGTGAGAACAAATTATTGCTCGGTACTGATCTAGAGCTTAATATCTAGGACAGAGTAAACTTCTAACAGTTTCTTACATCCAGCTGTGTCTGCTATGTTTGAAGGGTTTCGGTGGAGGGGACTTGGTAGAGTTGCGCTTACGTTGAAATTTGGTGAGCTCATCATACACAAGTTAACGGAAGGATGCCTATGGTATATTCATCATCATCATCATCAATGCCTTTCACCCCCAGCAGGGTATAGGCCACGTGCAAGCGAATTCCAACTTTCCCTGTCTTGGGCCATCTTTCCAAGCTCGTTCAAGTGAGCTTCATTTCTCGCATGACCCTTTCCGTGCATCGTTTCCATGTCTCCCGTGGCCTACCCCTGCCTATAGATCTCAATTCCCACAGCCTTGCATTTTCACATATAAAACTGCTTCCCTCAAATGCAGGAAATGAGCAGGCACCGTAAGGTAGCTTATCATAACAGCAACATCTAGGGTCGTATACGCAATATTGTTTAACTTTGTACGCTGGTGGTAACTAGGGAAATAATACTGAAATCTTAGTGGTTTCTAATGGTTACCGCCAGCTTGCAAAGTTAGACAGCGTTGTGCATGCGGGCCGTTATGATCAGACAAAGACCTGTTGAGCTGAATAGGGCTAAAATGTGGTTAACATAAAATAATGATAAAATAATAATGCGGTTTATAAATCTCTTATCCAAGCTTATATCCCCTCACGCGATTTCGCACTATTATTACCCCGTCAGACCTGATCATTCTTAATACTTTCTCCACTCCCTGGGGAACATACAGTGCCCCAGCCATTTACAGGTACTGATCACTAGCATTCTGATAATATTTTCCACTGCCTATAACTAGGTACCTATTTTTAATGAAAGGTGGACTGAGGGAACTGTGACTGAAATGCTTTCTCAAGGCACTTACAACACGACTGTGGTCGGGAATCGAACCCAGGAGCTTTAGATTTTGAGCCTAACGCCATAACTGTTCGGTCACACTGCTTCACGCTAATACATAATAAAATAGAATGATTTAGACTCGGGATGCCTCAATAGGCAGACAAATAGCCGGTAAAGTATATAAAAAAAAGGTTTATGAAGTCACAACAGAGCCTGTCGTATATTGTTTTCGTGTCAAGCACTGTGATGAAACGTGCTCCTTCAGAAGCGATATCGAGGGGCATAGGATCGTGGAAACATAGGATTATTGGAACATAGGGCTGTGGGAATACAGAGATGTGGGAAAATAGAACTGTGGGACAATAAAACTGTGGGACGTTAAAGCTGTGGGAATACACGGCTGTAGGAATATAGGCTGTGGGAACACAGGGCTGTGGGAGCATAGAACTGTGGGAATATAGGGCTGTGGTAACAAAGGGTCGTGGGAATATAAGGCTGTGGGAACACAGGGCTGTGGTAACACAGAACTGTGGGAATATAGGGCTGTGGGAACAAAGGGTCGTGGGAATATAAGGTTGTGGGAACACAGGGCTGTGGTAACACAGAACTGTGGGAATATAGGGCTGTGGGAACAACGGGTCGTGGGAATATAAGGTTGTGGGAACACAGGGCTGTGGTAACACAGAACTGTGGGAATATAGAGCTGTGGGAACAACGGGTCGTGGGAATATAAGGTTGTGGGAACACAGGGCTGTGGGAACATAGAACTGTGGAAATATAGGGCTGTGGGAAAATAGGACTATGGAAATATAGGGCTGTGGCAATCTAGGAATGTGGGAACAAAAGGATGTGGGAATGTAGGACCTAACCCAAATCTGACCATGCTTAGTCCAAAGGTTGATAAACTGATGAAAAGCCACACAATTAGTGATTGAATTGAATTTCTAGTGAGCGTGATCTGCCATTCTGTCTGCTTTTGTGACAGTTGGGTTTATTAATGGTCGGAAATGACACCCTTCCTCTTTGCTCTTCAAGTTTTCTGTAAGAACCAGTTTCCTAAAATTACTTGTCGAAAATTCTTGCACCTTTGTACTGATTTGAACATTTGCTTCTACAGGCATTAGGGACCACCTGATATTCCTCCCTTGCACTATGAGGCAGACGGCTAGGGACTGGGGGCCGGAAGTATTTTTCTCTCTGTGTGTGTGTGTGTGTGTGTGTGTGTGTGTGTGTGTGTGTGTGTGTGTGTNTGTGTGTGTGTGTGTGTTGGGGTGGGGGTGGGGGATGGGACAGGGGGAATGCCAGAGTTGTCAACAGATTTTTAATTATGTTTCTGTCTATTTCCTCTTTTCTTCATCTCTCTCTCTCTCTCTCTCTCTTTTTCTTTTCTGATTTGTTCTGAATACGCACCCCACATTTTCTGATAACATTCAAGTACGCATGATCTTAAGTGGGGTTTTCCCACACTGACTACTGTCAGTCAGCAAATACAACAACAAGCTACACAGACGCATTACTTTAATAGTGTTTAATCACGTGCACAAAGAAAGCTTGTCTGTTTACGTAATTTCCACGTGATTTCATCGGCATTCTTCTCCTTGGCGACGTCAGTCTACCGGAAGTCTGTCACTCAAGCCTAGGAAGCGACGTTTGCAGCGCCATTACACTGGGCCGTGACATCTGTTCCACTGGCGTCGTACCAGAAGGCATTGCAGCCATCGCAGTAATCATCCCTGTGGAAAACCCACAACATTCTTGATAAGATAAGATAAGATACGATAAAATAAGATAAACTTTATTAATCCTTCCGGAAATTTGTCTTGAACAAATGCACAAAGACAATACTATTATATTAACAAACAATTCATCAATTGTGAATGAGTCTGTGCCGTAGATCTGGATAATTCTTTTTGTTTGTTTTTGCTTCTGTACGATAGACACGGCGAGGAAGTGTGTTAAGCTTCTAGATCTTAGTTTGAACATTTGGAATGTTTACGGTAGGCCGGAAGTGCAAGCTTGGCACAATAGCTCTTTTTTGACCGCTTACAAACATGAAAAAGGGACTAGGGGGTCATTATTTCACAGCATCTTTTGATCCTGGGGGTCAGTAATTCATGGAATATTTTGACCGCGGAGTCAAAATCTAGGAGGGGTAAAAATGTAATACCACAGTGGCGTCTAGTCTTCTTGGAAAAGGCTGAAAAACTAGGAGGTCCTGGGTGCATGTCGGGCACGTTTTAAAAAATCCACTGACAGTTTTAAACCGAGGAGGCGCAAGCCCAGCGGCCAATTTCCTGGCCAAATTGATAGGAACATTCTACCCAGTAATTTAGTCTCGAACTGGTAAAGCGCTGTATAGCCGTAATCATGCTGAAGCACTGTAAAACCCCATTTCAAATGCAAAAAAATTTTATTTTAGTGAGTACTTCGAGAGCACTTACGTTCGATATACAGGCAAAGCTATAAATTGTGAGAGTACTAAGTCACACTTAACGAGCCAAACCACTGAAAGGGGAAACTCATCACTGAAAATTTGCATTTCAGGGGTATGTGCACTATTTTAACTATCTCATTCCTCATGATCTGACCACACGGTGAATTAAAAGATATCGTTCGGATGCAGATCATTGGTGGGTTATTAATATTTTGAGCTTAGGATGGCACTGAAAATAACGTGCATTTTATTTATGACACAGGACATGCATTTTTAAATTTAGTTGAAAATGTATAAGAATAGGAGTCGATGAGACACTAAACGTAAATCTGAACCAGAGCAAAATAAAATAGATGTAGTTTAAATCACCAATTGCTGTCTTTCAAGGGAGCATGTTAGGATATTATTAAATTCAGAATTAAGGTTGATAATACAGTAAATATTCACGCTATCTGGTCAGTCAAACAAACAAACGAACAAACAAACAAACAAACAAACAAATCTCACCAATGGCATATATCTTAATATAGTTCTTTATAATACAGACCTCACAGCAAGGGAGTTGACATAATTATATTAGTAACCGATTTTTACAAATGAGAATTTGCGCATTGACGGTATCGTTTCATATCAATTACATTAACTCTGTACGTTGAACGCCACTAAGGATGCATTCATCACCAATGCATAATATAATTCTTACGATGTTAAGATGTCCCGCCGTTAATGCTCAAGCTCTCAAATAGCAATCATGTTCTGGGACATTACAGTGGTACATACATGCATTGGGCTCCTTCCACACCGTCACAAGTGGCGAACATGCATGGTGCCACGAAGCAGTTGTAGATCACTCCTGCACAGGCGGGTGGAGCCGGGACTGATGAAAAGAAGAGATATTGACATCACAAGATCATAACTTACTCGTAATGAGTAGCAGTGCCCTCTTGTCTTCAGCAGGCATCATGTATGTGAATGTGACAGACAGACAGACAGACAGACAGACAGACAGACTGACGGTACTGTGTCGTTGACTAAGTTATGTGTAGTAATAATGCAGTCTCTTTCATAGTTTTCTTGTAAACCTATGGTATGAGAGATCCAAGAAGTTCTAGGGCATGAGGCAGTGAAAGGGTTAATACTACCACCAGCACCACCATCCCCATCAGCATTACCACCATCATCAGCATCGCTACTATCATCCCTACCATCACTATCATCATCCTCACTACCGTCACCACCACCATCATCACAACCACCATCATTATTTGAAACACATCAAAAAATTTAAAAGTTCTGTCCAAACCAGCAAAGGATTAATAATATGTAAAATTAAAAAAGGGCTTATGAATATATAAATATATAAAATAATTACGAATCACCACGACCATCATCATCACCACCACCACCACCAAGCACTACCACAACAATAACTTCAACATTAACACAACAACAAAAGCACTAACAACAACAACAACACACTAAATTGAAACTCTCACTGAACACATAAACCATACTTTTTGCACAGTGTGCAGTGCCAGCCAAGAACACCAAAGCCAAGACCACAACAGCGACCTTCATGATGATAGACCTAACAGTGTAATGCTGTCATGGCCTAGAATGAAGATTACAACATTACAACAGTCTTAAAGCTACGCCTACCGATCCTTATCTCAGATGACAAGCTCCACCTACAAAATGGCTGTGGACGCTGCTTCGACTCACTTGGATTTTACGTTCACATTTTGAATGCTAAAAGATTTTATATCAATTTTCTTTACGCGTTACGTTCAGGGGGTGGTNGGGGGGGGGGCATTAAAAGAGCGATGTCCATAGTGTCTTTATGTATGTTAAAGTGCTTGAATCGTGAAAAAAAATGTTTTTCGATTGTGAAGTGTGCGAACGAATTCAAATTAGGAAAGTATCCCATCATGCTTCTTTCTTCCTTTTATGCCCCGGGCAGGACTTTAAATCGCTATCGCTTCTATTCACAATGACTATGCGTAAATATTAATGTCTTATCTTGCATTATCTTGTCACAATCAAGATAACCAAAGTGGACTAGTGGACCTTGTCACGGGTCACAAAGTGACAATAATGTGTGTGTGTGTGCCACGAAACACATCATTATTCTCTTTGCTTATCTTGGTAAATGACAATGACTCCCAGTAACAAGTCTTCGTACCAAGTGCTTATGTATTTAATACCATCATACCTTAATGCCACAAGTGTTTAACCTGTCCACTCGACACACATTGTTTCTGCCTGCCGAATATTCTGAAATTGGACACACAACAACTGATAAGAACAGTTATTTTGGTTTTACTGTTGGACATCATTTACATAGTCGAGTCGATCCGCAAATAATTTTACTCTCTCTCTCTCTCTCTCTCTCTCTCTCTCTCTCTCTCTGCCATGAACAGGCGGACATTTGAATTATCCCACACACCAACCGCATGTAATCTATGTACAACCTGATTGATCTGACTAGACTATCCAAACAGCCGAGGAGCTAGAATATAAAATATTGACTGCAGAGTTACCAAAAACCGCCTAGTGCATTTTGTTCAGTGTTGTGATTATGATAAAGTTGCACGTTACTCAAAAAAAAAAAAAAAGTTAGCTGATATTATAATGTTAGTCTGCCTTCTGAAAAGTTTGGGCATCCATGGTCAATTTAGATTATATTACAAGAAGTCAACTGTAAATTCATCAACTTTTTGGCTGCATCACTGTCCTTTTTTTGTTTTGTGTCTAAAGTCCTGTTCCACTTAGTGACAATATGTAGACTTCAGGAATGACCACTGATTCAATTCATTATTCGGTCTTCGTGAAATTTATGTAAGCAAGCTGCCGACATTTGTGAATGTTAAGGCTTTAAAACAGACAGGGAAAATTTCTTACCAAAACTGCTTTAGAACAACCCTAACTCCTTCCAAATAAAATTACTCTTCAGTGACAATCAAACTTCCAGCAAGCAGTCTGTCTCATTTCGTTAGAAAAATCATGGAAGCTTTTTAAATCATCTTCGAAACCATGCTGTCCTACCTTTTTTTTTAAAAAAAAAATTTTCTCTCCTACATTATTTTGTAATACTGTTGTGATTGTTTTCCATATTATTGTACGTGTTACAAACTGAAAAAATTAAATTTGTAAGTTCTTCTAAGAAGTTTAGAACGATTATGGCCATTCTTGCGCTGATTAGGAAACGAGTAGTTCATCGTCTGTATTGCTTTTTAGTGTTTCAACAAAAGGATGAAAGCATTTTAAGACATTTTAACTTGTGTGAGCACAGAGAGACGTAAGCAGTCATTCTTCTGTTAGGTCACCGAGTTTTTTTTTCCTTGGTGCATAAATTTAGAAGCTGTCAACAGAATCTGCTTCCGTTTTTTTCCTTTTCTTCCTTATATCTTTTTCTATACTTATTTGCTTATTTATTTCATTAAAATCTTCCCCCGTACCCCTTTTTTTCTTTTCATTCGTTAAGTCGGTCATTCATACGCTAATTCCTTCATTAGCTTAGTAGTTTGCTCCGTTTAGTCATTGATTTGTCCATCCATCAGTCGGCCTTTATTTATTAACCTTTATAGTATATTTTGATAGCGAATATAGTATAGAAATAAAGAGACACAATGACAGGAAAGCCTTGTATTCACAAAGACTGAGCCCCCTCCCTCCCCCCCCCCAACNAACAAAAAAAGCTTCAAACTTAGTATACAACCTTATCTATTTTGTGTAGAATAAGACCTCACACGTACAACACAACACCAACGACAGTATAATTAATGGAAGCTTAAAAAGCTCGTTTTCGGGATGCAGCTAAATTGTATTCATCTTCTTTTATATCTATATAACGTAACCTCTACAAAGCGCATTTCTACACAAGAATTTCCTTCTATCACTCATTCGTAGACACAAAATATCCAAATTTAAGGCTTACTGGTTCGTGGAAATAATTAATCGAAAACATCTGGGACTGATCATATCTAGAGACTTTCTTGATTATATGATACATTGTGACACGTTAGTTGAGAACAGCTTATTTAGCTTTTCAGAGAATACGACTGCTATGCACAAACATGTCTTTTCCTTTGTCATGTGGATGTGCCAAGAGAAACCCGTTTATATGCACAGATTTAAATGATGGAGAGAAGTGCAGAATCTCAAGGGATCTATCTTTCATTTGCCCATTCAATTTTTTGTAATGTGCTTATAGCAGACAACATTCTCAGTTGCAAGTTTCCAGGGTAAGCGTGTATTATAATAATACAGTTAGGCCATCGAGTTTGTGTGGTGTTGACAGTTTTGTGATTGAAGCTCTATTGGAGAATGCAAGTATTTAGGATACACGAGATTAGAGATAAAGGGTTGCATGGGACCCCTGGATAAGTTAATGAGAGATGTAAAACCTTATATAGCCAAC
Source organism: Ellobium chinense (assembly GCA_033807755.1). Taxonomy (NCBI): domain Eukaryota; kingdom Metazoa; phylum Mollusca; class Gastropoda; order Ellobiida; family Ellobiidae; genus Ellobium; species Ellobium chinense. Next base: position 83,482 of record JAWQUT010000321.1, read on the forward strand.
AGGGAAAAAAATATTGGCATCATCATCATACCTAAAAGGGCTGCTCACGCGTTTATCTCCAAACCGTTATCTCCAATCACAGAGATTGGGGTCGACCGATAGATGAGATGTTTGTAAAACCTGGCGAAGTCTCATATTTGTGAATTTGACGTAGCAAAGCATTCATACATTCATGTCTTCAGTAAGTCACCACTTAAATGAAACTGAATTTAAATTTAGGTAATCTTGCCAGGTTCTGAAATTTGAAGTAACGTAAAGAGATTGTTAGTTAAAAACGCCTTCCTTTCACATTCTTAAATTACAGTTCACATACGTTCAAAATGGACTTTAACCAGTTTTAGAAAATCACGCTTCATTTTCGACATTCTGATGTCATTCTGAGTCTTTCTTTCATTATCTCTCTCTTTTCAGATATTGAACTGAAAGTAACTGCCATTTATATATAAAACGCATCATCCTGCCTATCTGTACATTTGAATGTTTGTATTTTTATATTTTTTGTATGAACATGTACATTTGTATACATTTATGTACAGGGACATTAAAATAGATTTGTCTAATTACTAAATTTCTAGTTAACGCTGCATTTTAGTACAAAGACTGTTTGTACACAGGCATAATGACACATTTGTATATTGGCATATTCGTAAATTTGTATAGACTATATTAATGTACATTTGTTTAGTTGTATGTTGTGTAAATGATTATGCATTTGTACATGTTTGTACCCATTTGTACATATTTCTACATTTGTACATATTTGTAGATGTGTACATAAGTTCATTTGTAAATTCGTTCATTTGTATACTCGAACATTTGTATATTCCTGCACTTTATATTAGTACAGTTGTGTTTTTTTTTTCACATTTTTGTTTGTGTATTTGTGCATGTGCCATGTTCTATGGGAAGGTTACCCTGTTTACTGAGAGAAAAGGCCTAAAATCTTAGGTAGTCTGCTTCACTGCCGAAGTTCTCAAAAGCTAACTGGTTGAGGGCATTTTTCTTTGTGTCAAAATTTGGAGGAAGAGCTAAACAACATGTTTGGAAAGTATTCTAGCATTAGACCCCTGGATAAGTTAATGAGAGATGTAAAACCTTATATAGCCAACAGTGAAAAAAATATTGGCATCATCATACCTAAAAGGGCTGCTCACGCGTTTATCTCCACACAGTTTATGTGGAATATGACAATATACTTCAACACAGACGATAGGCAGTATCTCTGACCCATAGACCGATGTTAATTAGTGAACTCCTACATAGCTAACTTCCGGTTTAAGCAAAATGTAAATGTAAATAGTGGTGTGTTTGCAACATCAAATCTCACCTCTGAAAGTAAAAGATGTATCAGGTTATAAAAGTCAATGTAACAGACCATATCAACCAGTCTTATTTCTCTGACAATGGAGAAGTACAAGGCAGAAGTAATTAATATTGGAGTGTGGCTTGCGTTGCCCGAATGACTGTGGTTGCATTATGAGAGTGGTCTTTTTATTTCGCTCTGCTCCTGATACCAACAAAAAGCAACACATTGCAAACAACACATTGCAAACAACACATTGCAAACAACACATTGCACAAAACACTTCAATCATTTAAAATAAAAAAAAGGGCAAATGCTTGAAGGAAACTAGGTGACATGTTGTCAGGTCACATGATTTCCTCCTGATTTTATTGGCACTTCTGTCTGTGTCGAAGACCGTCTACCGCATGTCAATCAGTCATATAATGGACGTATTTTATTACATGGCATTACACTGGGACGTGACGTCATTTCCATCAGCATCGACCCAAATAGCATTGCAGCCATCGCAATAGTTATCCCTGTGGAAGAATAACAAAGTCACTGGTTGAACATTTTATCACTTTAAAGCCTACTTCTGTTTCATCAATAGCCTTGCGTAAGTAGTGTATGACGCACGCTTAGAAACTCATAAAAATCTAAAGATGGAACCCCGATACTGAGTACTCGTTTAATAAGTATAACGAGTTACTGTTTAAATTTTACAGACACGAATTTAATAATTTAATTTCAATTTCATAGCATTTCATTAAACATGTAAACCTCAACAGCAAGATCACCTTTTCTTTTTCCAAACATTAGTNAATGTAAATGTAAATAGTGGTGTGTTTGCAACATCAAATCTCACCTCTGAAAGTAAAAGATGTATCAGGTTATAAAAGTCAATGTAAAAGACCATATCAACCAGTCTTATTCCTCTGACAATGGAGAAGTACAAGGCAGAAGTAATTAATATTGGAGTGTGGCTTGCGTTGCCCGGATGACTGTGGTTGCATTATGAGAGTAGTCTTTATTTCGCTCTGCTTTCCTGATACCAACAAAAGCAACACATTGCAAACAACACAGTACACAAAACACTTAAATCATTTAAAATAAAAAAGGGCAACTGCTTGAAGGAAACTAGGTGACATGTTGTCAGGTCACATGATTTCTTCCTGATTTTATTGGCACTTCTGTCTGTGTCGACGACCGTCTACCGCATGTCAATCAGTCATATAATGGAAGTATTTTATTACATGGCATTACACTGGGACGTGACGTCATTTCCATCAGCATCGACCCAAATAGCATTGCAGCCATTGCAATAGTTATCCCTGTGGAAGAATAACAAAGTCACTGGTTGAACATTTTATCACTGCAAAGCCTACTTCTGTTTCGTCAATAGCCTTGCGTAAGTAGTGTATGACGCACGCTTAGAAACTCATAAAAATGTAAAGATGGAACCCCGATACCGAGTACTCGTTTAATAAGTATAACGAGTTACTGTTTAAATTTTACAGACACGAATTTAATAATTTAATTTCAATTTCATAGCATTTCATTAAACATGTAAACCTCAACAGCAAGATCACCTTTTCTTTTTCCAAACATTAGTGTATATTTATATATAAAATATATATATAATTGATCACTGCGTTCTTGAGTGTCATCATCAGCTGTCAATGATGATGAGAGTGTCTCAGATAACAAAACAAGGCCATTATTTGCTTACTGATATTCGTTTAAAGTTCATACTTTCGTGAGAATAAGGACCTTCGGAATCATACTTAGCTCTGATGAGCAAGAAGTTATCAGTAACATTATATAATGAACAATCATACCTTGCTTTGATAAGCAAGAACTCGTCAAAAACATTACATAATGAAAATTCATATCTAGCTATGATGAGTAAGATCTCATCAATAACATTACGTAATAAAAAATCACACCTAGCTTTGATGTCAAGAACTCATCAATACATTATATAATGAAAAAATCATACCTAGCTTTGATGAGTGAGAACTTATTAATAACATTACCTAAAGAAAGACCATATGTAGCTTTGACCAGCAAGAACTTATCAATAACATTATATAATGCTGCAATCATAGTATTTTAAATGTTTGTCAAGATTGTGACTCTTTGTTACTCCTAACTCACATTGAGATCTAAAAGATCTCATAATTCTCTTTACCTCCATTAATCACGCTGTGTGACGTCATTAAGCGAGAAAAGCTAGCAGACGACTGGTTCACATCTACGCTCACACTATGACCTGGACCAACCGTCTGCTAGCGTATCTCGCTTTTTGACGTCACCAATTCCGAGTAATGGCGCCCCGCGTAGGATGGAAATCCAGACATTCCTGCTGTGTTTTTTCATAAATTGTCCGGGCAAAGTAAAAAGTTACGCCTTTGAAATTTCATGGGATAATAATGTGGACTTATTAGCCTGTGAAGCAAATAATTACCTGTTCCTTTAATGCCCCACGAAGCCTCTAAAGGGGACCTAACGCATGTGAGGAATGTTCCTACCGATTGATTGAAGATTCTTTTACATTTCTGTCAATGAGGAATACTCCTGGGTCGTTACGATACTTACGTGCACGTGGCCCCTGGCACACCGTTGCATGGCTGCGCCACCTGGCACGGCGCCACGAAGCACTGTACTATCACTCCATCACAGCCAGCTAGGGCTGCGACTAAGAATGAAAGACAAAATTTTGTGTTTGGACCAGGCTGTATATGAACATAATGCATTTCAATAATTGTGCCAAATACAAATATGAAAAAAGGTAATCTTATTACAAGAATAGGTATATGAGTTAGTCTAGATATAATTTTTTTTTATGGACTGGCCAAACAAAATTTAATTAGGTTGGGATATAATCAAATTTCTTATTGTATGTTCACGGTATAACTGACTTTTGAAACAAACTTTTGCATTCAACAAACCCTGCGCTGGGGAAAAATGATAATTGAGAACTTGCGTATTAACGACTGAATCTTTTTACTATTGTAAGTATTACATTAACTGTGCATGTTAAACGCCACTAAGAGTGCATTAATGCACTAATGTACTTTCTGTTATGGCAAGAGATCCCATCTTAAATGCGAAGGCTCTCAAATGTTAAACAAAAACTTCCCGCGACATCTATAACGTATCCATCATAGGGTCGAATTAGTCAGCCGTATGGCTCCAAAGTCGTCATCAAGCTGACCTGCCTATATCCCTCCAACACACATACACATATGTTCTGCCATTTGCGAGAAAAGATCGCACACGTCAGCTAAGGTCAAAATCGTACTTTGGCACAGCTGAATTGAGCTTGATATTCTCCATTTTTTCATACAGGTTATTTGAGAGGTTTTGCATTGACGATGGGACCTCTTACCGTCGTAGCAATTACAACAATCCTGCAGGTTGAACGCTACTAAGGGCAAAATTGGCAGCTATGCATAAAGAAATTAATGTAATTATTACGATGGTATGAGATCCCAACAGTAATGCGCAAGCTCTCTATTCTCTAATAGCGTTTATAGTTTTCCTGACGGTCAATCGTGTGCACTCATTAAGTAATGGAAAGAGGCGCTTGCATGTTTGTTTGTTTGTGTTGGATTTTCACGGTATGTCAGCATAATTTCGACTATATTTTTGTACCTTTCTAGTTATAAGACTTAACTATTCAGTAGTTTTATCTATCAAATCTGTCGGCACAGCGGTCGCTAGGCCTACTTTTCTATAACTGTCAAGGGATTTTCAGTAGGACCCAGAACGCGATTTTTTTTTTTATTTGCGTCTTTTGTAAAATTGTGTTTCAGGATCATACGGTTTCTCACCCACTCTCCTCTTCCCACCCGGCAATACGACAGTGTGGATGTGCAAAAAAAGAATGATCCTCTTACCTCTTGCACAGTGTGCGGTGCCAGCCAAGAACACCAAAGCCAAAAGCACAATAGCAGCTTTCATGATGACACGTCCAACGATGTGACGATGTAATAAAAAGTGAAGACTGCACGGCACAGCAAGCGCTTTTAAACTAGTTTCCTCTGACAATGACAATGGCCTATTATTTCTTTATCTCTGTCCGATCTTGACAATGCTACCACTGTTAAGAAAACGAACGTGGGATAGATTATGGGGCATCTGCACGACACGTATTTCAAATCAATACAAACTTTGGTCTCGTCTTTCTGCTTATATGAGTGTGTGGAATATTCTTTTATTGTCATAACTTGCCTCATCAAATTTTCTGTCTGATTTTCAGAAAAAAAAACCCAACAAACATGAGCATGTGTCTTGCGTCATTTTCTCTTGCAAGGCATGAACTTAGGTCGAATCGTAACTGCTGGACTTCTCTTTGAGGCACATCCGCGGTTGAAGCTTATATTTGTAACTGATATATTATATGATATGTCTGGCAGCATGGAAAAAAACCCGTCTGATTTCGCAATGGATACTTTTGAGCTAGGGCTTTGAAAAGTCGAATTTTGACTTCTTGGACCAAATTGAGATTTCTGCTGAATCGTATAGTTCATTTATTTATCTTTTTATGTCATGTAAATTTTATTAATGAAAATGAGGTTTAAAGGTTTATTATTTTTTCAGTGTTTTAAAGAAGCACCTTCGCTCAAAGGCGTGATTTAAAAAAAACTTTTATCTCGATTTTCTCAACTCGGTAAGTTTACAAATTTGTCCATAACTTTGGGAACTAATAAAGATATTGACTTTAAATAAATGCAAAATGTTCAGAAATAATTGGGGATTAATAGTCTACCAATAACTCGATTGTCATACAACTGTATCCGGAAAGATATGAAAGGTTTTCCGATGCACCCACACATAATTATAATGTCGAGGCTTCATTAGACTGATTTCGAGAACCAAGTCCAATTTCTTTCACATGATTTGATCCTTCCTTCCTTCCTTCCTTCCTTCCTTCCTTCCTTCCTTCCTTCCTTCCTTCCTATCTTCATTCATTCTTTATCAAACCTGAGTCAATGTGAAAATCAGGCCATTCTTAAAGGCTATAGCATTTAAAGTTAAGTAAAAAGCTTATCTCGTAGAGAGCTGTTACGTTCACATTATCGTCCTTTGGCGTCAAAGCGTTCAACTGGACTTGGCCCAAATATGAAAAATCACGTTTCAAGTTTTTTTTTTTTTTTTTAATGTGTTAGTGTCAAGTCATTCTCTCATTATTCTACTCTCTCGGTGTCTGGATTTTCCCCGCCACGTCCTACACGTTACACTTCTAGTTTTTCAACTCACAGTCCTCCTCTCTTTCTCTCACTTACTCATTCACGCTTTCTTTCTTTCTGTCAGAATAAACAAGCATAAAATAATAATAATAAAAACCAACAACCAAATAATTAATTTAATTCAATTTTTAACGCCAGAAATGGCCATATTAAACGATCACTCTCCTATTTCCCCGCAACATACAACTACTCCCATTACCATGTTTCAAATCAAATTCTACGCTGTAACAATGTTCAAACATTCACATCAGACACATTGAAATTTACTTTTAAAGATAATCTTGATTCAGACTAAAGTTTAAGGAGATCCGAAATTCTTTCCCTTTGTTTTATCAGTTGACCACACCCCAACAGGAAATAGATCTACGTCATTCTGAGACCGGATGTTTATTTGGTTGGGGCTGCAGCCTTGCACTGATCAGTCACTTCCTGTCCATTGAGGTAAAAGTGGGCACTACAGCCATCGCAATAGTCATCCCTGCAGGAGATACAAACGTCATGAAAAAGTGAAGAACACCACACACATGCGTGAAAGCTTACCCATAATAAACTGTAAAAGGGAAGGGAACAAGGACAAGCCTATGACGCAAAAATAAGACATCTCCGATTTTTACAAAAGAGCTTTAAGAGATTTTATTTGAAAGAAAGGTTCTTTACATAGAATCACTAAGTACTTGAGATGTACTGGTTAGGGCGAGAAACATTACTATGGAGATGTACTTTAAGTAGAATTTTCCCTCATCCATTAAAAAAGAAATATAAATTTTGCTTAATCACTATTCCATGCAAACTTTAAAACAATTGCGATTACTAGTTAATGTTAGAACAAAAACTGCAACAACGCAGTATATTTTGTTGTCTGTTTGCATGAATAAAGAGGGTCCACTTCTTATATAGAAAACGTTTGGTTGGGGACAGACGGCGAAAGTGGAAAAGGTGCTGAAAGAATGGGCCGTCAAACAAAATAATGTGTCCTGCCTTCAGATCTACTTCTATTCAGATCTACTTCTATTCAGATCTACTTCTATTCATACCTACTTCTATTCAGATCTACTTCTATTCGGATCTACTTCTATTTAGATCTACTTCTATTCAGACCTACTTCTATTCAGACCTACTTCTATTCAGATCTACCTCTATTCAGATCTACTTCTATTCAGACCTACTTCTATTTAGATCTACTTCTATTTAGATCTACTTCTATTCAGACCTACTTCTATTCAGATCTACGTCTATTTAGATCTACTTCTATTCAGACCTACTTCTATTCAGATCTACTTCTATTCAGACCTACTTCTATTCAGACCTACTTCTATTCAGATCTACCTCTATTCAGATCTACCTCTATTCAGATCTACTTCTATTCAGATCTACCTCTATTCAGATCTACTTCTATTCAGATCTACTTCTATTTAGATCTACTTCTATTCAGACCTACTTCTATTCAGACCTACTTCTATTCAGATCTACCTTTATTCAGATCTACCTCTATACAGATCTACATCTATTTAGATCTACTTCTATACAGATCTACTTCTATTCAGATCTACTTTAATCGCGCTGGGTATGGCTCCCAGGTATGCCTCTGTTATTGCTCTAGGTAGCAAGAATTTTTTTTTCACAGATACAAAGTACAGAGATAGTAAAAAAGCCCGAGTTTCATACTAGACGGTCGTATATGCACACGATAACGTATCCCTTCTGCCAGTCAGCGTACGAAATTCGGTGAGGGGTTCAGTGTCTCTAATTTTTGTTTGTTTGTTTGTTTACGAAATTTACCGGACTTGTAGAATTGGACCCTCCCTAATCAACAACATAGGCCTTTGGAAGAGTCCCATAATGGTGCCTATAAATCATGGCTAAACCTAAATCTTAAGGAGAGACACTACCCGTAACCAGACACTGTAATGCACATGACTTGGTGTGCAACTTATCCCCATGAGTGCACTGGATTTCTATACAAAATTGCACACCAAAGTGTTGAATGGTGCTTCTCCCTCATGAGTGATGATCGTAGAACAAGAATCATTAGCTATGACACCAGTTGTTCGACACCAGATTTCACCCATGTCTCTTATATACCTTTATGCGTGATTCTATGAAGGTTTTCTTTTTTTAAACTTTTTGTCTTGACGCAGAACTATCTGAAACTATCAACACCCTTTGATGTTAAATGGAATGGCTATTTATTTAGACAGAAAATCGGGAAAAGCCTTCATAGGATTATGCATAAAGTGCTGGGTGAAATCTGGTGTCAGACAACTAGTGCCGTCGCAAATGCCAACTGTCTTAAAATTGTCACCATTGAGACAGAGAAATACACCACTCAGCACTTAAGCGTGCAAGTTTGCATTGTAATCCACTGCATTCATAGTGATAATTTGCACACCCTATAGTATTATGTGCATTACAACCTCTGGAAAAGGGTAATACCTCCCCTTAAGCATATCTAGGGTGCCTGGAACTGGCATCGGCCAATACCTGATTGATTGTCTTCCTTCATGCTAAATATCATGGATCACTTTCGTCCTTATTTAGAGGTAGGAGCACGATTAGAGAAGAGAAAATATACATGAAAGAGTTCCTTTATGATAATGGCTAGGCACTGTCCCAGGTTTGCTTTTTCTTCCTCGGCGCTAACACACTAACCCTAACCCTGCCCCTGATTCTAACTCAAACACAAAGGACGTATCCGAAAAAATATTGCCCGATAAATTATGCTGGAATTTCCGAGTTTTATACATAGACGCAACCTTCTCTTCGGGAATTCCCCGACCTGGAGGCGGTTTACAATGAATGCAAGCTAAAGAACAGGTACAATCGATATGCAGATCTTGAACTGGCCAAACAACGCTTTGCTGATGGACAACTCGACAACGTGCCATCATAGCCCAACGATCGTTGTACCATAATGTCCTTTGGCCTAAATCTTACTTTTATTCACGTTACTGATTTATCATTGGCATAAACTAACTCTCAGGCATCATGACTGATCTATCTTTAACCTAAATCTCTCTTTCCTTGAAATGACCAATCTATTAGACCTACTTACATGCATGTGGTTCCAGATATAGCATCGCACTTCGTTACATCACACGGTGCAACAAAACATAAAACCATCGTCCCTTCACATGGAGCACCAGGGACTGGCAGGGACAGATAATAATAATATAATGATATAAGTTAAGTGAGACTGGATGAAATCACCCCTGGAAAATCTAAGTGTCTGAAGTGCCCGCTGGCACATTTTTGAGAAAACCGCACATAACACATTATATATATATGGACGTTTCTTAAATGGTCTTTCGAATGACAAATCCGGCAGTGAGACATTGAATGAGTGGATAGATGGGTGTGTGCGCTTACTTGAGAGAGAGGGAGGGAGAGGGAGGGGGAGAGAGAGAGAGAGAGAGAGAGAGAGAGAGAGAGAGAGANGAGAGAGAGAGAGAGAGAGAGAGAGGGGGGGGGGGGGGGGAGAGAGAGAAAAGAGAGAGCGAGGGAATGGGATAAATAAAAGGATGGTTGTTGAAAGGATGAATCACCTTGCAGGTCTTTGTACGTATAAAAGGTCTTTGACACCTATTGTTTTTTCTTCTTTTGGCCCTATTAACATTTTGCGTTATTCTAAATATACCACTGTGATTTGGGGAAATTTCTTCCATGGAGGTTAAAGTACTTCTTTTGCCCGATCTTTTAACGGGAAGAAAAAGGGGGGTCAACGCCCAAAATTTTTCACAAATGTCTTTTGAAAAAGATCACCTCAAATTCTGATTTGGTCCCCAAATTTCCATTTGGCTGGTTTTGACCGCGTGCGAATACATAGGTCTACACATTTTATTTTTTTATCTAGAAGGCTCAAATTGTACCTGAAACTTTAAAATTGGATGCTTTATTTAGATCACAGGTCATTTTACACATTTCTACACCCTAACACTGGCTGGCAGGGCCCCAAAAAAGGGGGATTTTATAGATTAGCGGATTAATTGGGTTGTACACTATGAGTGATTTGCCCTTCTAATAGGTGTCACAAACCTAAAACGCTTAGAGCCTGTCATGAGAATGAGCACTATATAAAAATGATATATCATTATTATCGTTATTACTTAAATGTTTCAACGTTCCACCGAGTACATATGAAAAGATATTGGTCCTTATAGGGAGATACAACAATCCTGAAAAGATTGTGTGAAGTGCTGAGAGTCCAAATCTTGTGACAAGTCCGTTTTGTCCAAAATAGTGGCTAAGATAATTAGGCTCTCAAGACGCGACATGTACCCGGCGCAGTATGAACAATGCACACACGTAAGCACACAATGGATATGACGAAAATGGCGCGTGAGCTGAGAAAAGATAAAACGTGTGACATGACACAGATGTACACCATATGTTGAAAATGTTGAACAATAAAAGGGGCCATACATACTCAAGGACACTCAATAAAGTTGTCTGTCTGGGTATTTATAGCAATACTGTAGTCATTGGTAAGAGGTCTATGCAAGGTATGCCTGTGATCAAGTGACTAGAGAAATACAGCATCTTCACGGATGCATCATTGTGTACTTTGGCGTGAAATCTTCCGTGTCAAATCTTTAGAGAGCTGCATTAGACGTACACACCATGGCGTGTTTAGGGAGAATTTAAGATTTTAGAACAGTCTGTCTCGGGAAAGCCTTGATGTGCAAATGTGATGGTAGAGGGTTGCCCGCCAAAGTACAAAATGATGCGGTGAGGTATTACTTCAGTCACCCGACCAGTGCAGTTCACACCCGGAAATCTTGTATAGATCTCACTGTAAAAGTTAAAAAAAACCAAAACAAACGCCACGCGCAGAGAGCAGCCTAGGAACCCACGTCAGCGTTATTCTCAAAACGTCCACCAGAACACAGTGCATCTACAAATTTAGCTATGGAAATTTAGAGAAAACATCAACCAGGGTAACAAAAAAATAAAGAACATGCGTTCATCTATAAATCGTGATTGTGAGCTGAAAGAAGTCCATGTGAGACTAAGACCATTTTGAAAGAAATAAGGGTATCTTGTTGTTTATGAGACATAAAGACCGAGGCTGACATGTTAAAAAACATGAAAAAATGCGCCACTGTGTTCCGGACAAACTTATAATTGCAAAGACACACGCCCTTTTGTGTTTTGTCATAAGACCGTTTCGCCTGCGTTTCCTGAGAAGTGTTCAAAATGACTTAGGGCATTTTTGAAGCACAGCAACGAAATTTTAACTCCTTCATCTCCTTGGAGGAGACTGACTGTCAGGTGAACAACAACAACAACAACAACAACAACAACAACAACAACAACAACAACAACAACAAAAAGAAGAAGAAGAAGAGAAAGAAGAAGAAGAACACTACCAGCACCATCAACAACAACAATATTTGTGTCATTTAAACTTAGTTACACACACCTTCAAACACCCTGATCCAATAACTCTAATGGCTAAGTTACGTTCTCACCGACTGCACATTTGGCGGTACCAGCCAGGAGGGTTACAGCCAGAAACACAAGAGCAACCTTCATGGTGGAATCTCGGTGAACGAGGTAATGCCACTGTCGTATTAACATCCAAATGTCGGTGTTTGGAGAAAGCAGAAGAACACGCAAGTGCAAAAAGGAGACACGGTCAGTGACACAGGTAAAATTTTAACTTCAGGGGCATGGTGTGAA
>JAWQUT010000321.1:97282-120545 GCA_033807755.1 Ellobium chinense
GGGGGGGGGGTTTGGGGGTGTGAAGGCTAGTATGTAGTCATGAGAAATATAATCATAAAAGATTTTAACTTTTACTGATAGTTAAGATAAAATACCGCCTCAAACAAAGATAGAAACTAACGAACAAATATGTATAAACGAATAAATGAACAAACTGGTTAAAAATAGAATACCAGTCACATTGCGCTACGCAATGCCGCTTTTTCTGACAAAGCAACTGAGGTAAAAAGCCCTCGCACCTTCCTTGCCCATTTTTATGGATACGCCCTTGCCTCGCATTCAGCATAGGTGATAGTAATTCTTAACTTGTCTCAATCAGTCGCAAGTCACGAACAGTCGCATTAACTGATTAATGAACGTCTTATGAAGGAATATACACATTTCAGATTTCTACTATTGTAACACATGTAAAGACATTTCTGTCCGTAAAGAGAGCATGCCTGTACTCGTAGAAGAAAGGTTTATGTATTGAACACTGATATACCATTCCTGGCATAAAATGCACGTAGTGGCGGATCTAATAATTTTTTGCTAGGATGAGGCACCGTTTGCCTTATCTCCCGTTATAGAATGAAATAGGTACAATAGACAGACAGACAGACAGACAGACAGACAGACAGACAGACAGCCAGACAGACAGACAGACTGGCAGGCTGGCAGGCAGGCAGACAGACAGAGGCAGATAGACAGACAGACAGGCAGGTGGGCGGGAAGACAGACAGGCAGACAGACAGACAGACTGACAGACAGACTGGCAGGCCGGCAGACAGACAGACAGACTGGCAGGCAGGCAGGCAGGCAGGCAGACAGACAAGCAGGCAGATAGACAGACAGACAGGCAGGTGGGCGGGAAGACAGACAGACAGACAGACAGACAGACTGGCAGGCAGGCAGGCAGGCAGACAGACAGGCAGGCAGTTCTAAAGCCATGACACAATATTTTACTCACTGGCACACAGCACCAGGTACAGCGTCGCACGAGCTGTGGTCACATGGTGAGCCGAAACATGGAACAAGGGATCCTGCACATTCTTCAGGTGGAGCTGATGTGGAAACAACATTGCAATGTATCAGGTGGGAGCGACATGAGCACAACGGGGACATAGAATACATGGGATCAAGGTTGGGCAAGTTCACCCAGAAAGTCAGTTCAAATCCAGTTCAGTTCACTGAGGGGTCAAAACCCTTTAAGATCAAGTTCAGTTCACTGAGGGGTCAAAACCCTTTAAGATCGAGTTGAGTTCACTGAGGGGGATAAAGCCCCTTAAGATGTAGTTCAGTCCACTGAGGGGGATCAAGTCTCTTATGATCAAGTTCAGTTCACTGAGGGGAATAAACCCCTTAAGATCAAGTTTAATTCTGTTTAGTTAAAAGTGGATAGTTTTAAGCACAGATCAGATCTCTTTGGTTTTAGAAATTTGCGTTGGTTCTGGATTTTGAGTTTTCGAGGTAGATGTGAACTGAACTGGAATTTAGGTAAAAAGTTAAAGTTTAGTTGAAGCCCCAAACATAGCTACAGTTCAGATATAGATCAGGTCGTCTAAAATGATGTTTTGCGTTGATCTAGTAATGACGTCTGATAGTCACTTCCACGACACTGCACAGAGCATCTTTGTCCCATAGCTTGTTAAACAAGTCAGCATAAGTTTAGACCACTACAGTGATACATAGGCGGATGATACATTGACGGGACATAAACAGACTATTAACCATCATGACATATTACACATTTTACGCAGTACAATCTATACAGAACATTCACTTACACAAGTCTTCTTTCATTCCCAGCAGATGTTTTTTCTTTCCTCACTTTCATTCATTCTTGTTGTTGTTGTATTATTATTGTTCAGACAATAGTATGGAAAATAGTTTCTTACGGATTTCAGAGTCGGTGATATCCATCAAGAAAGGCAACACCATCATCAGCAGTAAAGTAACCGCCATAGTGGAACGCCCACGAACGTAGCTCCGACGTCTATATAGCTATGGAATGTGGTCCTGATTACAACAAAGTGCTTAGTGTACTTGTACATATTTTGTAAGAACATTATTATCCTAGTGTACTTTATACTTTGAAGTGCGGAGCTATCAGTATGTGACCTATCAGGTTGTTTGAGAAAAGTAAATATGCGTTGCATGTAGATTTAATCTACATTAGCGTCCAGCAAAACCCACTATCTGCCTGTTTGGGGCGTTGACACAGTAAATCTGGACGCAAACATTTTTAACGAAGAAAGTGTCGGCCCACATTCGCATAGCCTATTTTTGGCAAAAACAGATTGGATCTAATCTACTATCTTGTGGTGTACTCTCAGTTTACATTTATTCATATAATAGTGCATGATGTTTTCTTGTGTCTTCAATGTACATGTATAATAATGAACTGAGTTTCCTGGATCTCAGTATAACAAATATTATAACTTTAGGTAAGTAAGTCCCAGTCGTGGGTTCGATTCCCGAATACGATTATATTGCAAGTACTTTGGGAAATATTTCATTCACATTTACCTCTGTCCACCCTTCTGTAAAATAGATACGTAGCTATAGGCAGTAAAAGATATTGTCAGAATGCCAGTGATCAGCGTCTCCAGATGGCAGCGGCACTGTAGAGTACCTAGGGAGGTGATAAAGTCTAGAGTATCTGGCCAATGATAATAATAAGAATAGTAATAATAATAATAATAATAATGATAATAATAACTTCTTAAATATGTTGTCAGAATGCTGAAGAAGCGCAGACCGTAATTGCAAGAGACCCTTTGAACTCTCCATTCTGCTAATTATCTTTGTGTGAAGACCGAACGTAGACTAGATGCATACGTGCTTTGATTTCTTTACACTCTCAGACAGTTCAAAGATAGCCCACGCTTTTAATTTTCTCAGGAGCCTTTTTCGTCCTTATCTCAGTAAAAGAAAGAGGCCAGGGATCAAAAGTCAAAAAGTGTTCTGAATTAGATATGATTATTTTTAGCACCCATCATATAAACACCGTAACCGTCACAGCCACATCGTCATCATCACATACAACAACAACAACAACAACAACAACAACAACAACAACAACAACAGCAGCAGCAGCAGCAATAACAACACCAATAACCACAGTTAACAGCAGAAAGAACAGTTGAGAGTCAAAATAAAAATAAAATCATTTCAACCAACACAGCAACAAAATCAACATCGACATCAGCATGCTAGCATCAACAACAATGAAAACAATCACTAACTTGCCTCTAAAGACCACAGAAATCAAAGCACTCTGTGTTTCGTGTCAATGCTAATTTCCCAACATTAGAGAAGCGTGTACAGTTTATGGGGCCATAACATTACTGCAAGTAGTGGCTGTGTTTTGATCTAGTTTGCGCCTTGACAAAATAAAAGTCCAGATCTGGATTGAGACTAGACTAATTTGAAAAAGAGATTCGATATTTTTAGACAGACGTCTTTCTTTGTCCCTGTTTATACTAGAACTACTTGTAGTCGTGTTCCACTCATCATCCAAGTACATCGTTCTTCTTGACACTTAGTTCTTAAATATGTATGTGAGCATTTGACGTGTCCAGCTTTCAGCTGAAACAGAATCCGTCCAAAACAAAACGTAGCAGATATTGAGACGTTCTAGCAACAGTAAACAACAGACGATACGGTTGGTCACTTGTAAGTATAAATTAGGGAATCCACACATAAATGTCTTCAAAGTTCCATCGGTTATTTAAAGGGTTTACCTCCTGGAGAGACAAGACATTGGGGACACCGTATATGCTGATGGTCGACAATTACAAAAGACTATTATACTATCTTGGTATTAGGCCGAAGGGCTCAAGCTCAAGTCGCCATTGGATCGGCAAAGCAAAGCAAAGCAAAGCAAAGCAAAACAAAGCAAAGCAAAGCAAAGCAAAGCAAAGTGAAGTGAAGTGAAGTGAACTGAAGTGTCGTGACGTGATGTGACGTGACATGAATTGAAGTGAAGTGAAGTGAGGTAAATGAAGTGAAGTTTTAGGGGTTTTGCCTATAAATTGTCCTGTATAAATGTGTGTTGTTGTATTTTCACGAATTACAATCTTCACTACTCGTAGCAGTTTAGCAATACTTAGATAATCCCGAAGGACCATTAATTTGTGCTATTGGGCGTGATGTTTGGGAACTGCGTCTGTCGTGATTGTAAAATCCAGTTCTGTAGTGACAGTCTCTACCACAATGTCCGCAGCAGGTAAAGGCTGAAGGTGATTCGCCAATTGGGGACTAAACCTCCTGTGGGGCCGTCTTGACTGTGAGATGTTTGGCTTAACCAAGACGAGAGATACTGAGAAGAATTTCCACATTCGACGTTAACTACACTACATTACTTCATTCATGTCTAAAAAAATTTACTCACCAAAACGCGCAACATCAAAGTCTACAAGGAAAATTACCCACACAGCACTGCTGACTTCTAGTTCTCAACGGACTCTCGCCTTGAGTGCTTCGCTCTAAACCACCACTGGGATCAGTCTGTCAAACAGAACTACTTACGAAGATTCCCCATTCCTCAGCTCGCCTCATCAGTGGCCATATGCATAATCCATAAGTTAGTTAACGTATTGCGTTAACCACAGTGAACACTACAGATGTTTTGGGAGTTTTCCGTAGTTACCCCAGGGCGTTAACTAACGTAAGGATTATGCATACAGCCACAAGTCTCTCTCTCCAACTGGGAGAGGCGTCTCTGCGTTTCCTGATCCCAGGCACTTGTTTTGATTTGTTATGAGCAATTGGTGTCCAGATTGACCAGCTTAAGTGGTTTCTGAAGACTAGTGACTAATGCTCACATGGCAAATAGTTTACATGTTGTGTTTATCTACTTTCCAAACTGCCCGATGGCAGCTAAGTTTATTTGACCTGAACTTTCGTTTATCTTCTCCTGAATTTGTCAGTCTGTCTGTCTGTCTGTCTGTCTGTCTGTCTGTCTGTCTGTCTGTCTGTCTGTCTCTGTATCTGTCTGTCTGTCTGTCATTGTACGACACACACACACACACGCAAACACACACACACACACACACACACACACACACACACACACAAAACACAACACACACAGACACAGACACATACGCACACGCACACACACACAGACAGACAGACAGACAGACACACACACACACACACACACACACATTCGTTCTCTCTCTCTCTCTCTCTCTCTCTCTCTCTCTCTCTCTCTCT
Source organism: Ellobium chinense (assembly GCA_033807755.1). Taxonomy (NCBI): domain Eukaryota; kingdom Metazoa; phylum Mollusca; class Gastropoda; order Ellobiida; family Ellobiidae; genus Ellobium; species Ellobium chinense. The sequence goes on from JAWQUT010000321.1 coordinate 102,485, forward strand.
CTCTCTCTTTCTCTCCTCTGTCATCATCAAGTTGTCACTAAGAATCAGCCAAAGAGCACTTTTCATCTAAAAAAATAGAAGCAACATAAAGTATTCAGCAATGCATTTCCAAATTATCTTTATTGCTATCTGCTGACCTTACTGTTGTTTCCAAAGCGTCATCGTGGGGGTTTACCATATCATTCACATTTTACACACTTTACAGATCTCTTACGGATGTCTTTTCCGTTGATTATGGCACACTGCAGGCAGAACGCTTTCAACTGAGAAGTCGATTACGCATTGCACTGGTCTGTGACTTCGGTGCCTTTTACATACCAACGTGTGTTACATCCTCCACAATAATCGTCTCTGTTAAACAAAATCCAAAAAACATTAACATAATCGTCAGGGCTTAGATTTCGATTTTATCGGACAATAGTTGTACAGTAAGTGGTTTGTAGAGAAACGTGTATGGAGACTTCATACGCTGGCTCACTGAAGAGTGAACAGCTTTAAATAACATGGAATTATCATTCAGGAAATTTCTTAGAAATGAACAAGAAGTAAAGCATGCGAGAGATGGAATGGTCTAACTGAATTGCAGGACATCTTAGTACTTAGACATGCATGAAGAAGATGATGCCATGTATATTGTTGGTTCTTGGCTGGTGAGTGATAGATGACGTATGTTTGTGAGGGTTGCCAGACCTGGCTCTTTCTGAGCCAAATACCATTATTATATTTGGCTCTTTTTTAAAACGCTTTGGCTCCCACATGACTGAGTGCCTCTTTGACTCTTAATTTTGCTCCAACAGATATTTGGTCAAAATTGACAAATTACCTCTACAAAAAACCACAAATACTTCTATCAGACTTTTTGGTATTTGAAGTAATGGGGCTTCTGTAATAATTGGCCGACTAACACCAATCATAAAACGACCGCTGGAACAACTATTTCTATGTATTATATTTTTTATATGTACGCTGGAATTGGCTACAGCCGCTTACTCTAAACGTTAAACTGAACTGAATTAGTCCTTTGGATTTGCTTCCTTTTAGACACATCAGGGCAGAATACCTGAATTACTGTGATACCGGTCGTGGGACCAGGTATTGACCAGGTGTTGTCGTTTACTTACACACACGTGGCTTCAGGTACCCCTGGACATGAGGCAAACCCGCAGGGTGCCACGAAACAGTAGACCATGTTGCTACATTGCGTTGTTGGTGCTGAAAGCAGAGAGAGAAAGAATTATATCACTTTTAAGCCTACTTCCATTCGTCAACAGACGTGCGTAAATAGTGTACTATGATGCAGGGAAACTGACGCAGGCTAAGAAACGTATAAAAATCTTAATGTAGATAAAGACAATGGAACGTCGAAATTGAAATGTCCTTGAATATGTAAAGCTTGTCATTTTGTTAAATTTCCATGCATGAATTTATTGTTATTTTATCATTCAACTAATCATTTAAAGTTCTATATTAAGGAAACTTTAATTATAAGTATATTTTCCTCCTCAAGAATTAGAGTATACATATTATATAATGTTGTACTGTGCATGCTTTGTAAAGCACTATATTATAAAGTAACGTCAATATTTTGGCTAACTCCTGACAGTACATATTGATTTAAACAAAAAACATAAATGTTCTGAGTTTTAGAATGTTCTTGCCGAGAAGAAAAACTGAGGAATACAAATAACTTCTTCCATTTTCGACATATCATACAACACTGATAGCTGATTAATTCACGTCCCAGAAGCATCAGAGAAAAGCGCTATTATCTTCAGTGGAAAGGCAGCCAGTCCCCTTAATTTTGACGCCCCTATCCCCCTCAGTTCGGTTTTGCCCATTTGACCTTAACACCTCTCCCTCCCGCATTAATTAAAATGTATGCCATTTTCCCGCATTTTAATAAATTAAGTAACAAAAAGATGAAAATAAGATTTTAATTTACTCTGTAGGGGAAATTCATAAAACATGCATTCGTGATAATTTTAACTTTATTGGAAAAGGCTTATGTTCGCTCTGGCCGCAAGCTCAAAACTTTTATGTCAAAAAAACCCTTGTCAAATCAAAATTTAAGGACGCCATAATCTTCCTTGGAATCTGCATGTATTTTCCAACAAGGGATTGCGTGATTTTTATAAATTTTTTCGTAATGAATGTTTGCAGGCTCAAAGATTCAGATTCATATTCGTATCTCCATTTTTCACTGTAACTTTCATTACAAAATATGGATAGATATCTTCCATTGGACACATAAGTGAATAAAATATGTGCGTGTAACTTTCGTTTAAATGAAATAGCTAAAAACAGAATTTTTTATCTGAGTTAAACGTGCATGCAGATTATCCATCAGTGACCCTCAGTCTGAACTTACCTGCAGTAGCTGTGCCGACCAACACGGCCAGTGCGAGAACAATAACAATAGCCCTCATGATGGAGTCTCAGCGTTTGCAAATGTACGGGAGGAAATGGGAATTTGTTTGTGTTCTCNTATTTATATACATGTACTAATACCAGTTTTTTTTTCCTTTTTATGCAGTCTCAACAAATATTGACCACACGTTTGAAAACTAACCACACCTTTTTGTCACAATGATCCCTCATAATACTACGACGTGCAGCTGTATCAATAAGCTGCTTACAATAGAGATTTGCTCAGCACATGAGAAAGTTGCCACTGGCTGATATGCGTCATTCAGATCTCTTACACTGTGAAAACAATACTCTTTCTACACGTGAACAACAGCTTTTACCAATGATTAGTGTTGCTAGGCCAGATTTTATGAAGGAGTACAACCAAACTTGACAAATAGACACACACACACACACACACACACACACACACACACACACACACACACACACACACACTCACACACACACACCGCCGTCTAAACCTTCACAAGGAGCTAAAATGTAGCGACATGTTAGAAAACGGTAATAATACTAAATATTATAGTGTCTACACGATACTGGTAAAACATGGCGATACGTCACATAGCAAAAAACGACATGAAAAATGAACCAGTTTATCACCTCAGTCTTGAAGTGTGCTTTCAAGGGTATCTTGGTACTGGTCTACAATTAAAAATACATAGACATGATGAGGGCAAAAAGTAGTCAGGTAGCCATAGTATTAAGAGGGCCCCCAAAAATATGAGATGCAGCCAAATATGCCATTTAAGAGCCAGCTTGGCAACACAGCCAAGAATTCATCCATAGGTTATAAAAAAAAATAAATGGGATTTTTACAGGCTTTCGTCGAAACTATTTTTTAGATACTGTACATGTATTAGTCATGGTTAAAAGCCGTACCTGTACCGCAGATCATTATAGGGAAACAATTTTGACATGTAGTAAATCACAGCCTCAAACAGTGGCCGATATTGATAACTGTAGTAAGTCCTTCTTTGACAAAATGTACTTGTGACTTTAATTGATACCGCCCACGAACGTCTCAATAGAATTCTTCGCCTATTAAATGCAAAGCTCCAGTCCTTCCCTGTATATTAGTCGAACGTTCAAGCCGTACCTTTGAAATTCGAATTTGTGAAGTTCTAGTGTACTTGAAAGCTTCTAAACACTTGATAACATTTTGTTCCAGGCAAATAGTAAGGATTATCCGAAGGAGACATCTTTTCGTATTTTTAGGACAAAAATTGTTAAATATTTTAAACAAGAACTTTTTAAGACATTCATTAGTTTGTAAGCACATTTACTGGGTGAAAACAACATCTTGAATAGTATATAATATACTTATAGTTATATCAGTTTGACCCTCGTTCTTACATCAGAGACAGAAATCTTGCAGATTTTCAAAATCATGTGAAGGTCTTCGTAATAAAATGGTATTTGCAAAGGTAGAGCTTAGGGAATTTGTGATTATGCCAGGTCGGTAAAGACCAAAACACCCACTGACGGTCCTGACAAAAGAGACCAGATACAAAGCACATTTTATAAGGCGCCATTTATTTGTTAAATGCTGTTGGACAAATATCATTTTATGTAATGGAAATTTGCATGTATATTTAATAATCCTACTGCTACCTAGGGAAGCAAAATACGCTAAAAATTCAACTTGATAGATAACTTGTTTTGTCATGAAGCCCTTCATATCGATCCATTGCCGTCTAGTTGTGTCTTGACAGATGTAATCCAAATCCAGTTCTATAATAGCCAGAGGTTTGTTTCGTATCCCACTGTGTAAACAAAGCACGGTGCAAAAACTGATATCACAACAGACTCTACATTATACTCACAGGTAGACCATAGTACTGCTCTACTTGCAGGAGAATATTTGAATGAAACTGGAAAGAACCAGCGATGTCAGCATAAATCTGCAAGAATGGGATCCGATTGAAGCAAGACACATGGGCCTTGGGTAGTCCATCACAAAGGGGGGCAAATCCATACATCCGGATTTCACCAAATACCGCAAAAGATATTTCAAACTTTTAGAAAGTTTTAGGCCTAGATTTAATGAATGAATTTTAGCTTTAGAAATGCAGTGACTAGGAAATCCTTTGTCGTGACAAGAAAACAGGGCGTCACGTTATATAGGGCTCTGTGCTGAAAACAACAAGTTTCGGTCTGAAGGAGGTTTGAACACCAAACTACCATCACAGTCGTCACCACTAACGTCATTATCGTCTTTGTCATCATCGTTCTCATTCATCATCACTACCCTCTATAACATAAACCACCACCACCACCACCACCACCACCATTTCCACCAACACCCAAAAACAACAACAACAACAACAACAATGTTTGTTGTAATAACAAAGACAAAACCTAAGAGAATAACATTTTGTACAGTCATATGATCAGTAAAAGTCATATTGACACATGTCACACAACGACCACTCTTATCTTCAAACTAATTAAACAAAGGCGTCAGTGTCCACGCTCATGTTGGGCAGTACAGAGGTCAAGCGTTGGGTTCGTGATTATGCCAGTCTTTGTAAAGACCAAAGCATTTACTGCTCGTCTGACTCTCGCAATGAGTGCGTCGTTCTAAATCTCGGCTGGGATCAGTCCAATAAAGGTTACAGACCTGTAACCTTACTTTCACTTTGTGGTCCTACAACTTAGGGGGTATATTTCATCTCCCCTTTTCCCTCTTTTGGCATGCCCTGCTTCCAGTAATAAGGGCTCCAGGAGGGAAATTTTGATATCATGGGAATCTGTGTCCATTTTGCTTTATTTTACCAGGCACTATTTAGCCCTGGGCTGGAACTGCCAGCTCAAGGGTGTGCTCAGGCGGAAGAGGAGGGGTTTGGCATTGACCAGTGAAAAATGTAGGCTCTGTTTACAAATAGCAACCAAGCTCAAAATTTCAATGGGCTTGCTAGGGTTGGGTAAGTCTTAAAATTTGGGCCACATAATGGGCTTCAATCTGGTATGGGTCTGGGTGAAAGCTAAAACTTTGGGTTCAGAGGGCAGCTCAAAATGTTAATATAGCCCATAGAGGAAAAAAGGGTCCAATCCTATTACAGGTCTGTAACCTAAACAAAAACACTGACGGGGATTCCCCATTTTCTTAGCTCGCTTGCTCACGTCTTTCTCAAAGTGGGAGAGGCGTCTCTTCGTTTTCAAACTCCATACAAACTCCAATTCAACAAGCGAATCCCAAAAACGTGTTCGGATTCATGGTGAGCAATGGGTCCTTTTTCTGAAACTGACTCCCTTGAATGTGATGTGTGGCGAGACGTTTGTTCAGGTATACATCACATTTCTCTTCTATGTCTTATATAAGTTTAAATATCACTAACATATGTATGTCATGACCCCATGTAATAGCATTCAAGCATAAGATTCCCAGGAATACTTATCCCTATCATACGAAATTTGGCATTCTACATATGTCAGAGAAGTGGAAAATTAATCTTTTGAAAATACAATTCGTAAAAAGCAATTAAAAAAACCTACTAACGAACGACAGTAATTATTTTCGCACAGTGTATTTTGTTCTTTACCTCTACTAATTTCAAAACTTTTCTGATACAATAGTTGAACTAGAATCGCTTTGTAAGTAATAGAAAAATGTTTATAATGTCCTAGAGAATATTCATGTGCAAGCACAGGCCTCAATGGATATTGTAAACAATTTGACCAAAGACTTTGTTGTTGTTGTTGTTGTTATGGTGGTGATGCTGGTTGATGTTATGTTACTCTTGTTGTTGTAGAAGGCAGTGATGATGGATGATAACGATGATGACAAAGACAATGATGACGGTGACGATGAAGATTGAGATTAGTGTTCAAATATCCTTCAAAGAAAACGTTGCTTTCAGCACAGTGCCCTATATAACGTGACGCCCTGATATCTTGTCGAGACAAAGGATTTCCTAGACATGGCATTTCTAAAGCTAAAATTCCTTAGATCTAGACTTAAACCTTACTGAGAGTTTGAAATGTCTGTTGCAATACATATAAAGTTCTGTCATCCGCTAACACTAGACTATTTGGAATACTGCGGAGGTTTTTGGAGCTAACAGGATATTACACCAGACATGACGGAGTCAGCTTTTGGACCGCTGAGGGGCAAGGGGTGTCTTATTTTAATCGAATCCCATTTACGCAGATTGATGTTGACATCAATGGTTCTTTTCAGGTCTCAGTGCTTTTTGTACCACGAGCCATTGCTCCTTGTGGAATGGTTCTTTCTAGTTTCATTCAAATATTCTCCTGTACGTTGAGCGGTAATATGGCCTACTTGTGAGTATAACGTAGAGGTTGTTATAACATTATTTTATGCACCTTGCTTTGTTTGTACAGTTGTATACGATACACACATCTGGCTGTTATAAAACTAGATTGTTCTTACGTCTATCAAGACACAGCAGGACGACAATGTATGAAGAGCTTTATAGCAAAACGCGTTATTTACCAAGCTGAAGTTTTAGCTTATTTTGTTTTAATAGTAAGATTATTAGGTATACATTCAAATTTCCATAAGATAAAATAAAATTTGTCCAACAGTATTTCACAATTAATTGGCTCCTCACATGCAACAATAATAACAACAACAACAACAACAACAACAACAACAACAACAGCAGCAGCAGCAGCAGCAGCAGCAGCAGCAGCAGCAGCAACAGCAGCAGCAGCAGCAGCACCAGCAGCAGCACCAGCAGCAACAGCAGCAGCAAAAATAACAACACTAATAACCGCAACTAACAGCAGCAAGAACAGTTGGGACTCTAAATAACTACAAAATCGTTTTATCCCAAGCTAGCAACAAAATTAATATCAATATCAACATTAACAACAGTGAAAACAACCACAAACTTGCCTCTAAACACCACAGATATCAAAGCACTCCATGTTTAGTGTCCATACTAATTTCCCAACATTACAGAGGCGTGTACAGTTTATGGGGTCATAAACTTACTGCAAGTAGTGGCTGTGTTTTGATCTAGATTGCGCCTTGACAAAATGAAGTCTAGATTTGGATGGAGACTAGACTAATTTGAGAAAGAGAACTGCTATTTTTAGACACATGACTTTTTTCCTTTTCTGTTTATACTAGAGATATTCGAAGTCGTGATGCACTCATACACCGAGTACACATTTCTTCTTGACACTTGCTGATTCTTAGTTCTTTAATAAGTATGTCATCCTTTGACGTGTCTGGGTTTCAGCTGAAACAGAGTCCGTCCAAAAGAAAACGTAGCAGATACCGAGACGTTCTAGCTACGGTAAAAAACAAACTGTACGAATGGTCACTTGTTAGTATAAAATTAGGGACTCCGAACATATTTTAAAAGTTCCATCAGCTTTTTAAAGAGTTTACCACCCGGAGAGACCAGTAAGGTGAGGTGAGGTGAGGTGAGGTGAGGTGAGGTGAGGTGACGTGAGGTGAGGTGACGTGACGTGACGTGACGTGAAGTGAAGTGAAGTGAAGTGAAGCAGAGTGAAGTGAAGTAAAGTGAAGTTAAGTTTAAGGGATTTTGTCTCTAAATGTGTGCTGCTGTATATCCACAAATTACAATCTTCACTACTTGTAGTAGTTTAGCAATACATGTACTTGAATAACCCCGAAGGACTATGAAGTTGTGATATTGGACGTGATGTTTGGGAACAGTGCCTGCCGTGATTGTAAAATCTATTTCTGGAGTGGCTGTCTCCACCACAGTGTCCGCAACAGGGAAAGGCTGAAGGTGATTTGCCAGCTGCAGACTTGCTCTCGGGACGCCTTTCTCATCTCAGCAAGCTATTTTTAGTGTTAAATGTCTGGCTTAACCAAGACAAGAGATGCTGACAAGGAATTCCACATTCCACGTCAAGTAAACTACGTCACTTCATTCATGTCTAGAATATTAACTCACCAAAACATGCTACAATAAAATCTACAAGGAAAATTACCCACACAGCACGACTGACTTCTAGTTATTGACGAACTCCCGCAATGAGTGTTTCATTCTAAACCTCCACTAGGATCAGGCTTTGAAACAGAACTACAGACGAAGATTCCCCATTTCCTCAACTTGCCTCGTCAGTGGCGGTATGCATAATCCACACGTTAGTTAACGTATGACGTTAACCACAGTGAACACTACTGATATTTTGGGATTTTTAACAGGTCTCTCTCTCCAACAGGGAGAGGTATCTCTGTATTTCCTGATCCCAAACAAACGATTCCCAGGCACTTGTTTTGATTTGTTATGTGCAATTGGCGTCCAGATTGACAGGCTAAAGTGGTTTTCTGAAAACTGTTGACTAATGCTCACATAGCAAATAGGTTTACAAGTTGTATTTATCTACTTTCCACAGTGCCCGATGGCGATTATGCGCAGCTAACTTTATTTGACCTGAACTTTCCTTTACCTTCTCCTGAATGCCAGTCTGTCTGTCATTTTGTTCCACTCTCTGCTTGTCTTTCTTTCTTTGTAACGGTCTGTCTGTCTACCTGTCTGTCTGTCTGTCTGTCACTTTACCACACACACACACACACACACACACACACACACACACACACACACACACACACACACACACACACACACACACACACACTCTCTCTCTATCTCTATCTTCCTTTCTTTCTCTTCTCACTTATTATCGAGATAAAATATCACTATGCATTGGTCAAAGAGCACTTTATTGCACCTTTCATTTTAAGAAAAAAAAAAGCAACATAAAGTATTTAGCAATGCATTTTTAAATCATCTTTATTGCTATCTGCTGACCATACTGATTTTCCAAATCTTCATTGCGGGATTTTACCATATTGTTCACATTTTACACACTTTACAGAACCCTTACGGATCTCATTTCCGTTGATTATGGCACACTGCAGGCAGAACGCTTTCAACTGAGAAGTCGATTATGCGTAGCAGTGGTCTGTGACTTCGGTGCCGTTTACGTACCAGTACGCATCACATCCTCTACAGTAATCGTCTCTGTAAGAAAAAACAACACAAAAACCAAAACATATACAGTATTTGTAAGGGTGTAGATTCTGATTTGTTCGGGCCAGATTTGCACAGTAAGTAGTTTGCTGGAGAAACGTGTTTGGAGATTTCATAACGCTGTTTCATTGAAGAGTGGAGAGCGTTTAAATGACATGGAATTATCATTCAGAAAATTTGTTAGAAAAGACCACGATGTAAAGCATGAGAGAGTTGGAATGACAGGACGTGTGTCTTATTATATACTTAGTCATGTATGAGAAAGATGGTGTCATTGTATATTGTCAGTTCTCGGCTGGTGCGCGGTAGATGACGTGTGTTCATCAAGGTTGCCAGACTGTCTCTATCGGAGACAAATACATTTATTATATTTGGCTCTTTTTAAAAACCCTTGATTCCCAAATGACTTGCTGGCTTTTGGCTGTTAATTTGGCTCCACCAGACTTTTGGTCAATATGGACTAATTTTCTCTACAAAAAGTACAAATACTTCTCAAAGGCTTTATATTATTTCAAGTGACTGGGTTTCTGTAATAATTGCCCGATGAACATAAATCATAGAACGATCCCTGAAGCAGTTATTTCTTATGTTTTTTTTCTAATGAGTTTAGAAAGGTTTAGGATAGTCATATTCTTGTTTTTCGTCAAATCCTGACCCCAGTGGGCCCTTCTCGAGGCATATAATGGCTCTTTCTCGGCATTTTTCGTATGCGATTTGGCTCAAAAAATGTCCGGCAAGCCTTGTGTTCATCACTTCAGTTTTCAGTGAGTGAAACAAGAACGATATCGCAAAGCTGATTTTGGAATTTATTTGAGGAGAAAGATGAAGTCAATGAAAGGCTGAAAGGACTTCAGGCAGAAAAATTAAGTTTTTAACAAAGAGAAGACAGGTTAGAGGGCGGAACAGTTTTGGGAATATTGCCATGATATGACAAACAAAAGCAAACCCACTTTTTATTAAATCTATAAAATATTGAATCAGTGAAGTATGTCTTATCTTTTAATAGACTGTTTTCTGGAATACGAGCTTTATTTAATGTACTAATCTCATGATAGTAAGGAAGTAAGTCCAGATGTCATATTTAGCATAAAGTACTTGTTGTTTATCACAAAACTCAAACTAGTGGACTACCTATGAACTTTACCGTGTTCTAATTTGTTACATTTTTTAAACAATAAATTATACGTAGAGAAGAAAAATGGTTTGAAATATTTTGTCATAACGTTATCAGTGAATATAATAAATTTTGTCATAACGTATCAGTGAATATAATAAAACTTTAAGTGATTCCTTCCGGTGATTATTGAATCCAATTTGTATGTGTGTGTGTGTGTGTGTGTGTGTGTGTGTGTGTGTGTGTGTGTGTGTGTGTGAGTGTACGCGCACGACTGACGGAGTGTGAATATGTGTATGGGGTGGGAGGAGGGAAGAAGGATTAGTGAGAAAGTTCAGGTGAAAAAAGTTTGTAATCGTCAAGTGTGAGTAAACGTAATATAAATGCAAGATAGTCTACATGTAGTTAGACAAACGTGATCGAGCAGAAAGAACTGGAGCGACAGAGTATGAGCATAGAGTGTCTTTGTGAAATGTTTTAAAGTTTATATGTATTTTTATGGTATACATTTTCTATATATGTATCTTGGAATTGCCACAGCCGCTTACTCTAAACGTTAAACTGAACTGAATTAGTCCTTTGGATTTGCTTCATTTGTTACATTTTTTAAACAATAAATTATACGTAGAGAAGCAAAATGTTTGAAATAGTTTGTCATAACGTTATCAGTGAATATAATAAAACTTTAAGTGATATCTTCCGGTGTATGTGTGTGTGTGTGTGTGTGTGTGTGTGTGTGTGTGTGTGTGTGTGTGTGTGTGTGTGTGTGTGTGTGTGTGTGTGTGTGTGNTGTGTGTGTGTGTGTGTGTGTGTGTGTGTGTGTGTGTGTGTGTGTGTGTGTGTGAGTGTACGCGCACGACTGACGGAGTGTGAATATGTGTATGGGATGGGAGGAGGGAAGAATGATTAGTGAGAAAGTTCAGGTGAAAAAGTTTGTAATCGTCAAGTGTGAGTAAACGTAATATAAATGCAAGATAGTCTACATGTGGTTAGACAAACGTGATCGAGCAAAAAGAACTGGAGCGACAGAGTATGAGCATAGAGTGTCTTTGTGAAATGTTTTAAAGTTTATATGTATTTTTATGGTATACATTTTCTATATATGTATCTTGGAATTGCCACAGCCGCTTACTCTAAACGTTAAACTGAACTGAATTAGTCCTTTGCATTTGCTTCTTTTTAGGCACATCTGGGCAGAATACCTGAATTACTGTGATACCGGTCGTGGGACCAGATATTGACTAGGTGTTGTCGTTTACTTACACACACGTAGCTTCAGGTACCCCTGGACATAAGGCAAACAGGCAGGGTTGCACGAAACAGTAGATGTTGCTACATGGCGTTGTTGGTGCTGAGAGCAGAAGGACAAAGAAGTATATCACTTTTAAGCCTACTTCCATTCGTCAACAGACGTGCGTAAATAGTGTACTATGACGCACGGAGATTGACGCAGGCTAAAGAACTTACAAAATTCTCAGTATAGATAAAGACAATGGAACGTCGAAATTGAAAAGTCCTTTCATATGTTAAGCTTGTCATTTTGTAAAATTTCCACGCCTGAATTTATTGTCATTTTATCCTCCAACTGTAAATTCAAATCTCCGTATTAAGCAAACTTTAATTATAAGTATATTTTTCCCCTGAAGCATTAGTGTATACATATTATATGATGTTCTACTGTGCATGCTTTGTAAAGCACTGTATTATAAAGTAACGTCAATATTTTGGCCATGACAATACATAGTGATCAAAACAAAAAAAAATGTTCTACGTTTTATGATGTTCTTGTCAAGAAGAAACACTGAGGAATGCAAATAACTTCTTCTATTTTTGACATGTTATACAACACTAATAGCTGACAAACTCACTCTCCAGTAAGCACCACTGTTAAGCGCTATAACCTACAGTGGAAAGGCAGCCAGTCCCCTTAAGTTTGATGCCCAATTCCCTCAGTGCGGTTTTGGGGATTGGAGCTGAAACCTCTCCTTCCAATATGCGTAAAATGTATGGCCCCCTCCCCCCTCCCCATTTTAATAAATTAATTAAGAAAAAGATGAAACTAAGATTTAAATTGACCTTGTAGGGGAAATTCTTTTACAATTATCATAATGTTATAAATCCTACTGATAAAACATACATTCATGATAATTTAAACTCTATCGGAAAAGGTTATGTTCACTCTGGCCACAGTTCAAAACACTTCTGTGAAATAAAACCTGTCACATCAAAGCTTAAGAACCAGTGGTATCAGAAAAAAAATGCTCTCCAGAATCTTGCTTGGAAACCGCATGGATTCTCCAGCTCATGTAATATTATGCTAATATAACAGTGATGACGTACTCTTTATAGATGTTTTCGTAATGGATGTTAAAAAAATGTTTGCAGGAACAAATATTCAGATTCGTAACTTCATTTTTCACTCTAGCAGTCGTTACAAAAAATGGATAATTACCATTGGACACGTAAGTGAAAAAAAAAGTCATAAACATGTGAATTTTAGTATAACGTGCATTGCCAAATAAGGATTGCTGAAATCTATCATGGGATTTATCAAGACGTGATGTCAGATTCAAGAGACTATATCTCTTAAACTACAAAGAATTTATAATATGTTATGGAGGAAAAGTTGTTGTATTTACTAACATAAAAACAAATATGACTTTGTGTCCGGATCTAATCAATGAATGCAGAGTTATTGCCCTTGATTTGAAGGAGTTTATATGTTTAGAATTGGCTTACGAACAGTTTCAAATAATCCACAAATATGGATGTATCATCAGAACTTAATGAAGATGAATTGTAAAAAAGAGAAATTTGTTTGTGAGTATAACGTGCTTGCAGATCGTCCATCACTGATCCCCAGCTTGAACTAACCTGCCGTAGCTGTGCCGACCAACACGGCCAGTGCGAGAACAACAAGAGTAGTCCTCATGATGGAGTCTTAACGTTTACAAGTGTACGGGAGGAAATGGGAATTTGTTTGTGTCCTCATTTATTTACATGTACTTTTACCAGTTTTTAAAAAAAAAATGTAATTTCAACAGATATTGATTAAACGTTTGAAAAAAAATTACTTACCACACCTTTTCGTAACCATGATCCCTTATAATTGTTAATACTGGGACATGCAGTGGAATCAATAGGCTGCTTACCATAATATAGATTTGCTCAGCTCATGAGAAAGTTGCAACAGGCTCATATGTATCATTCAGATCTCTTACACTGTGAAAACACTTCTCTTTCTACACTGTAAACAACAACTTTAACCAATAATTAGTGTTCACGAAGAAGCAAACCGTACTTGACAAACACACACACACACACACACACACACACACACACACACACACACACATACACACACACATACACACATACATATACACACACCGCCATCTAAATCTTCAAAAGGAGCCCAAATATAGTCACATGTTAGAAAACAGTAATATTACTAAATATAATCATCTCTATAAGATACTTGTAGAATGTGATGATACGACACATAGTAAGAAACGACATGAACATGAACCTGTGTATCACCTCAGTCTTGAAGTGTGCATTCAACGTTATCTTGGTATCAGTTCATTATGAAAAATACATGTTGCATTCACTTGGAAATGACGAGGTCCAAAAAGTAGTTAGGTAGCCATGACATTAAAAGTCTTCCAGAGAATATCAGAAGTAGCCAAGTATGCCATTTAAGAGCCAACTCGGCAACACAGCCAATGTTATAAAGAAAAAAACCAAAAGGATTTTTACAGGTTCTTCTGCTTAAAGTCGCACCGAATATCATTATACGGAGACAATTTTGACATAATGTAAATCTTCACAGCCTCAGACAGAGGACAGTATTGATTACAGTCGTAAGTCCTACTATAAAAAAAAATAGACCTATGACTATAATCGATATCGCCCACGCAGTCTGAATAGAATTCTTCACCTATTGTTTTCACTTGTCTTTATGTCTTTAGCATAGCAGTGGGGACAGTTTATGCAGGAAAGCGTTTGAGTAATTAAATTTTGTATGCTTCGAGGTAGTTTGAAAAGAGAAACAAAAATGTAAAGAATAATGTATCAGTCATGGGGAATACACATAGTTTAAAGGCGAGGGTTGTTGGTTGCCTATGTGGCTATAGAATCTTTCTGAGAGAAATGGGCTAGTCCTGCCTCTCCTCTAAGACACTGAAGAGCCATTGAATGGGATTAAGTCTAGCCTCTAAGTTTTAGGGAAGTAGTCTGGACAGTGTATAATTACATGTCTATTCTGGACAGTGTATAATTACATATCTAGCCTGGACAGTGTATAATTACATGTCTAGTCTGAACAGTGTATAATTACATCTCTAGTCTGGACATAGTATAATAATTACATCTCTAGTCTGGACAGTGTATAATTACATGTCTAGTCTAGAAACATCTCTAATCTCCAACAGGTTCTAATCTGCTAAAGATCTTGGTCCCATTTAGGAGATGGATTGGTAGACAACGACTATGAATGTATAAACGTCTCAAGAATGCAGTCATAGACCGATGCCATAAATGTATGTTGCTTTAAAAAAAAAAAAAGAAGAAATAAACATTTTGTTTTCGTCTGCAACTGTTCGGCGCAGGGTTATTTTCATAAAATTGTCTTATTAGAGAGTTTTTGTTTTGAAGTTTCAATCTCTTAAGGATTGTTCTGGGCTTCTAGAAGAGATAGGTACGGGCCTAATACGGCAGTTCCCTGTGTTATTACGATTGTGTGAAATTCACATCTAATTTCAGATTGTGACATGCAATATGAAATGCCATAAGTGCATGCCTACCTCTATCATAACGATCCAAAAGAGATTTGAACTTAAAAATTAAACTCTCTATTGAAGAGAGATGTTCCTTCGTTTATATAAAATACAAAGAAATTATGAACGACGACCAGGTACAATGAAGAATGGCTTCATCTTACACTTACCAATTCTACGGTCAAATACAACGTCAGAGGCAACTGTCTTTGTTGTTGCTGTTGTTGTTGATGTCAAACACTTATTCCAATTGTTGTTGTTACTGCTGCTGTTGTTAACGCTTTTGTTGTTGCTATTGTCGTTGTTATTTTTGTTGTTTGCAGTTACTACTATTATTGTTGTTACTGCTGTTATTATTGACGCCTTTGTTGTTGTTTCTGCTTCTGTTTTTGTTCTATTTTTTTTTTCTTTCGGCCCTATAAATAAAATTGTTATTCTGCAAGTTCCACTGTGATTTCTGCATATTTTACCTATGAAGGTAAACTTCTTTCTTGGTTCCTTTTTTGCCTCAGCTTTTAAGGGAAAGAGTAAGGGAGATCAACGCCTAACATTTTTCACAAATCTCTTTCAAAACTAGTGGCCTCATTTTCTTATATAGGCCCCTAATATTTCATTATGCTGGTTTTGACCCCATGCCGATACATGGGCCCACCATACTTTACTTTTACAATTATAAGGCTCAAATTGTACCTGGAACTTTAAAATGTTGAATGCATTTTCTGGATCAAAGGACTTTTTATTTCTACATCCTGACATTGGCTAGCATGGCCCATAAAAGTGGGATTTTATATACTAGTAAAGTAATAGGGTTGTACACAAGCATTAATCTGGCCTGCTACTAATAGGTGCCTGAAACCTGCAAAGGCTGGATGCAAGGGAGATTAAAGAAGTCCGCGGGCAAGAAAATCATCAGGCCAGGAGGCAAGAAAAAATAATAATGGTAGCGCAGAGAGTGAAGTACAGGGTGCATAAACGAAAAATTTGATCGATAGTCCGTGCATAAACATCTAGCTCTTACTAGATTTGTTAAGCAAGCATGCCAACGTATAGTTAAAAATACTGTTAACAAGCGTTATAGAGTTGGATCAATATTAATTTTCTTATCATAATAATTCTTACCGAATGTGTCAAGCAAGCATTCCAACTTCTAATTAAAATCTGTATTAAAGAGCTGTGGAGAGTTGGATCAATATTAATTTTCTTACCATAATAATTCTTACCGAATGTGTCAAGCAAGCATCCCATCTTCTAATTAAAACCTCTGTTAACCCTCATATGCCCGCTGGTCCATATTTGACAACCCAACTTCAAGGGTCCAGTATGGAGTGGTCCAAATATGGCACGGATGTTTCAGTGTCTGGAGGTCCAAATTTGACCCAAAATTTTTCACCTATTAAATATCGACATTGTTCACTATCAATGTTTTATATGTATGTTGGGTGGCATTTGAAGTGTGTATGTGAATCTTCATAATTTTCCTACCATTATTTCTGTGACTGGGCACTAGAGGGTTACAGAACTGTAGAGGGCTGGATCAATTTTAAATTTGCTACAGTAATAAACTCCAGCCTGTCGGATTTTTCGAACACAAATTGCTTCGCAGTTGAATCCACTCAACTGCAATCTGCTTAAACGCAACTTCTCCTATTTTTTTCCGAAAAGGGAATGTTCTATACTTTATGTACAAAAGTCCTCGGGGAATTGTAGTCCATATGCCAAAAGTGATACATGGATTTAGAGTACAAATACTGGTTTTTTGCTGATCATAGTAAACAGAGATGTCCTGATCAAAAGTCGGTTTGGTCTCACTCCGTAACTATTAAGCATTTATTTCTACAGATTGGTATGGGTGTGATTTGTGAGTGGTATGTGAAGAGAGAGGACAGAGGGGGAAGATCCATCTGCAAAATCTCTCTGAATCGTCGGTGTAGAGAAATCAAGATGGTCTGAACTAATGGTAGACAGTTGGGAAGCCTCAGAGATTTTTCTGTTTCTGTTAGTTCCAGGAAACTCCTCATCCTCTCTCTTTAAAGGGTGATGGTGGGGATCAAGTCCCCCATGAACATATCTTTCTCTCCCTGGAGATGGTCTAACCTTGTTGCCAAAGGTTTCATTACCTGTATAAAGCCATGAAAATATTTTTCACTTTATGTCCCTTGTTTTCAAGATCCAACTGACGTCAAGAACCCCCAAAGATCACAAACTTAATATTCTGGATTGGTTTTCTGGAATTCGAGATCGTAAACCATGCTGTATCTCCATCAACCTCTCATTTGCCCTTTTCGCGTTTGTGTGTTTATGATAATGTATGTGTACGTATGTTGTGAATGTGTGTGTGTGTATGCGTGTGTGTATATGTGTGTGTATGTGTGTGTGTGTGTGTGTGTGTGTGTGTGTGTGTGTGTGTGTGTGTGTGTGTGTGTGTGTGTGTGTGTGTGTTCTCTTCATCTACCCCCTCCCCCTCACAAACTCACTATCCCAAATCTCCACACATTATGAACAAATCTGCATAGCCATACTACAAAATATGTTTATAAACTGAAGAATCAACATTTATTTGAAAAAGTCTAGAGTATTCTTATTAAACAGTGCAAATTTTCATTCTATACTTTTCATTGAAACTCCACACGTTAGTGATCATATATATGTTAATTATTGCTCGAGGGTACAGCAACACACTTGTTAGCTCTTCTTCTCTGGTCATTATCCCCACCGGATGTCAGCTTTGTTGGCGACCGGAAGTTCAGCCAAAGGCAGTT
>JAWQUT010000321.1:137866-190370 GCA_033807755.1 Ellobium chinense
TCTCTCTCTCTCTCTCTCTCTCTCTCTCTCTCTCTCTCTCTCTCTCTCTCTCTCTGCGCTGTCCATAATTTACAGACTTTTCAAAATGGCTCCTATTTATTTCTGTCTAATGCGCGCAGAAAACAGCGAGTTGTATGTATCTCGAAATTTTTTGTTCATGCCAACGTAGATTATGAAGTTGATAGAGCATTTAATGCATATAAAGATGTTCATTACTTGGTACATGACTCGGCCCAAGTTGGTTGGAGCATCGCTTGTCAAAGTCCAGTGCATGATATGAGGAAAGTAGACCGGAAGAGACATTACGAAACAGGTTATCAAGTAGAAACCACAAACAGCTAGCAACATCTTCGTGGCTCGAAGAGAAGTGGCCTCCTTGGAAGTTGCATTCATCATTTTCATTCTTTGTATGGACGCTATCTTGACTTTCACAATGATGAGAATGCAACCAACTAGAGTAACAGCCGGTGGGATTTTCATGCTGAGGTACCCAATCAGATGTTCCACTGTCAAGGCTGATTGGGGATTGTTACATTATAGTTCCGTGCGCTCCATCCTACCGAATGTGATATTGTATTCAGTATTGTATGTGTAACTATAGCTTATCCAAAGAGACATGTAGATACTCATACTAAAGCAAAATATGTAAACACAAACTACCGCGCACCAGGTTCTGATCGGTGTTATGATGGAGCCAAATTTGAAAGGTAGAAACACTGCGATGAACCTCTTAATAGTTATTAGCATAGGTAAAGTAACAGAGCTTAAACCCATCCCGTAATCCCCAACGTTAAATATATTGTACCAGATAAAGGCAGCATAACAGACATCCTCACTGCATTCCCAAGCGTATTCTATTCCCACAACCTCGCATACAATTTTGGGAATGTTATTAACGGCGATGAGAAAGCTGAAATCTGTAACAGCCAGGCAGAACAACAAGATGTTGGAACATTTGTGCAGACCATTTTTCTTCAGAATAATGATACTGAAACTATTTCCCACTATTCCGAAAACAGATATTCCTGGTGTAACACCGTACATTAGAACCCTCACGATCAGGAGCGACTCCTCATATGTGATGTCTGTTTGGCGGTGCATCAAATTCGAGTGACTCCTGTTAGAATTGTCAAGACATTCAATGCTGTCGTTTCTGAACGAAGCCATCTCTTTATGCTCTAACCAAATGGTAATAACTAAGTAACTCGCCCAAACGAATGTGTGGCTTTGTCGCTCTAGAGATCTTATGTTACATGAATTTCTCTGTTAATTCAAGTGTTTTGCCGTCAAGCCTTTCGACAGCCTCTTTCGCTCAAAATCTGGATTTTGCCAGGGCAATATTAAATCTTAAATTTTGTGCGTTCAATAATTAATCCCACATCTTGTCAATGGCGGCATTGAAAGCCCGCATTTTAACGATTTTTACAAATTATTCTCAAATCTTCATGTCAAATAATTTCACAAATCAAGCTCTGAAATCTTCATGTCAAATAATGATTTCCATAAACTTGCTCGCAATGGCTGTAATTCGATAAATACACTTAGCAAAACTAACAACCATACTGACCTTTCAAAAATCTTTCAACAGACAGTTGACTTACTGGCATTTTTGTCCTCAGCTACTATTACAGGTTGTATGACTTTCAGAAATAACAACCGTATTGACCTTTTTAAAATCTTTCAACAGACATTTGACTTACTGGCATTTTTGTCCTCAGCTACTATTGCAGGTTTTATGACTTTCAGAAATAACAACCGTATTGACCTTTTTAAAATCTTTCAACTCACAGTTGACTCACTGATGGATTTTGCTATCAGCCACGATTACAGACAGTGTATCACTTGTCTTTATCACTCAGTGTTTGTAACCGGTCGTCTTTCAAACCTAAGTTAATTAGGTAAGGAAACTGTACGATGAGTCAGAGGGTTAAGAGACGAAATTGTTGGGAAAATGCTAAGAACAATAATTTTGAGCTCCTCCTGATCAAGTAAAATACATTCTTTAACAAATCAAAATGCAAACACGTAATTCACCAAGTTAGGAGAACGCCTGAGCTCGGTCATTGTCTATGATTCAAGATATTCACAAATATTATGATAAATTTAATTGAATTCATTGCTCTTTTTACTGTAGTCCTAAGAAAATATCATTGAATAATTTGACCGATTTCTTGGCACGAAATTTGAGCCCGCGGCTAACTTTTCTAGTGTCATCTCTCGCGCTTATCTTGAAGCACAGTGATTTTCTCTCTACATTCAGTGAAACACAACTAAAAGTCTTTAGTTGCTTGAAGAATAAATATACAACATAATGAGCAGTTCAAATGCAAAGACAGTTTTGTCAAACCCTCATCTTTGTGATTATTGTAACAAACACACACGATTTCTGAAATTACTGTAAACTGTCACAGTGTTGTAGACTTACGATTCGCGACTTTGAATCGATTCAACGTCTGTAAAAGTTACTTAAGTGCTTGCCTCTCCCTTCGGACGTGATTTTTTTTCATAGACATTTAGTAGAAGGTCTACAACAACCCCAAAAATATAAGAAAAAAAAGGCGTTTTTTGTTGTTGTTTTTTTACACATTGATACTTATAAAATAACCATTTTTTTTCTTCATGTTAGATGTGGTGATCAGAGGTCCACTAGGCTCAGAGGCCAACTCTCATTTGCCAGTGGTCAAAACTACTCATGCCATGGTGCGTATCTGTCACTCCTTACTATTCTCTACTTATTCTCGCGACAAGAGAGCTTATGAATTCCATGTGCTTGTTGTGCCGCAGTCGGAGATTCACAAACGTTGATAAGCCGTCTCTCCCTCCCTACCGCACATACAATACCGAATATAATATCACATTCGGCAGGATGGAACGCACGGAACTATACTATAACAATTCCCAGTCATGAATAAACAGTTCCCGATTGGCACGAAAATTTGTCTATGTTCCTGTTTCACTCTGTGTCAACCAAGCACGACAGGATCAAAGCCTGAAGCATAGCCATCAGAAATGCAGGCTTATTAGTCTAGCTAAGAAGATTTATTGTGATGAGAGAGAACAGAAAAGAGAGAGAGAACAAAAACACTGGACACTGATCTCTGGTTTTTGTTTGGGTTTTTTTTTTTACTTTTTCTTCATTTTTATTCAATGAAAAAAACTGAAACTTACTAGTTTTGTTGTTTTTTTTTACTAACAAATCTAACACAACTAGTCTAGATGATTATTGTAGTTTCTCTATTTTTCTCTTTCAGCTGCTTACTTATTCTTCGCTGTATGCTAAAACGTATGCAGAGCGTACCTTCTTGGGTGTAACTGACACTACATATTATCTAGAAAAAATTAATATGGATATTTCTCCCAATATGTCCAAAGGTCTAAATGACAACATACTCCCAATCAAGAATTTGCATATGAATTTTAACACAACAGTATGTATGGCTCCTTTATATTTCTCTTTCAGTTCTGAACTTAACACAACAGTATAACAATTATGATCTCTTTATTTTCTTTTTCGGCTATTAACACAACATCAAGGTAATAATTTGACTTTTAGCTGTTAACACAACATTACGATAATTAATGATCCCTCTTTATTTCTCTCTCAGTTGCTAACTGAAGACAACAGTATGATAATTATGATTCTTTTATATTTGTCCTTCAGCAGCTGAACTTAACAGAACTGTGTGGTAATTATGATCCTTTTATATTTTCTCTTTCAGCACTTAATACAAGAATATGATAATTATGATATGACACTGATCTCTCCTACAGCCCTTTCTATGAAATGTTTTTTTTTTAAAAAAACGTTCACTCAGTGAAACTGAGAACGCCCAGATAGTTTTGTTATGCGCTGAGAGGTATTATTTTGAGCGTGAGATAAGAAAAAAATCGTGAATCACAGCAAGTCAGCAGTGCACACAGCACAATACAGTTGTGAATTTTATCAAACACGGCTCTTATCGTGAGAGAGAGACATGGGCGTCTCCAAAAATAAATAAAACACTAGAAGAGACGACACTCATAATATTAAACGGCTGCAACATTATGACCGACGAGTTCTTATCGCAAAATTCGTGCTGCTTTACTAGCAGAGGGTATAAATATAAGTGCAATATCCCACCAGCTGAGCACGGAATTAGGCCTAAAATCCTATAAGCCAAACTTGAAAACCACGCCTTATTTTAGTATAAAAGCCATGAAATTCACGCATGAATTTACGAAACTGCGCGTTTCCTGGACCGCTGATCAACAAGAAAAGGCCCTGTTCTCTGATGAAATTATCACACAATCGGTTGTTGTCCGCACACGACACGTCAGACGACCAGGCCAGTTCGGGACGAGATTTGAAGACAAAATACACAAATTCCACAATAAAGCATCCACCGAGAATAATGACTTGGGCTACAATGTATGCATCTGGTACCTCCGGTCTCTATTTCTTGCGGCCTGACACTACAATGAATAGTTAAAAAAAAAAAAAACTATATGGAACTATTGAGACAACATTTAGATATGCCAGGATGCCCTCATCGTTACACCATATTCAAGCATGACAGTTCTTCATGCTACAAGTCATAAGTCGTACAGCGCTACCTAACTTTGAAAAGGATAACAACTCTCAACTGGTATGGAAATAATACCCCGAGCTAAATAAAATTTGAAAATTTATAGGAATATGTGAAAGACACAGCATCTTAGAAGCAACTATGAAGGTGTCAGTGCCTCGACTGAAGCCATCAGAGAGGCTTGGACCAAAGAAATCGGGGTGGACATTTAACGTAAGCTCATCGAGAGCATGATTAAGGGCAGTTATATATATATATATATTATATATACACTCACGATCAAAAGTAAGTATATACGTCAATCATAACCCATAGCAAGAAGCCAGCGTGACAAAAGGAGATGAAAATGTTTTTTTCAAGCGTGGGGTTTATGTTCAATTAAGTTCACGGAAAAAGACCTTCTGGGACTTGAATCTCCGGTATGAAATCCCACATTTTGTGGAAAAGGGTCAAAACACACAATCAGAATCAGCGTCCATGAGAGAATCCCAATTAAACGATGACAAATCTTGGGTGCGAGCCTTCTCCCTCGCATTCAAAAGCTGTAAAAGTCATGTCACACTTGAAACTAGCATCTTGTGTGTCTGGGACATCATTGGACGTGAAGTCGAAGCTATGGTTCCATCACCACAAAAGCAACACCAACTATTTCAAGCGTTGACACAGGAATGGAACAACATTTCAAGCTGCAATTAGTAACTCTTATTAACTCGACGCGGAGCAGATGCACCTTTGTGATCAATGCCACAGGAGGACACACAAGATACTAGTTTCAAGTATGACTTTGACTTTTACAGCTTTGAATGCGAGGGAGAAGACTCGCAACTAAGATTCCTCATCGTTTAGTTGGGACTCACTCATGGATGCTGATTCTGATTTAGTGTTTTGACCCTCCTCCACAAAATGTGGGATTTCAGACCCCAGATTCAAGTCCCAGAAGTTCTTTTTCCGTGAATTTAATTGAAAATAAACCCCACGTTTGAAAAAAACAGTTTTCATCTCCTTTTGTCACGTTGGCGTTTTGTGTAGATAATACTCTGTAAATTATGGAGCCCTAACAATAGCAATGTCTTATAAATAACAAGTGGGAACGTAACAGGAAGCTCTGATGTTGTGTCAAGAAATCAATCCAATTACTTTACTAAACCAGCCACACAAAGGACCAAAGAGAATAGAGGGATAATAACAATATTAAACTAAACTGCGGACAAACATTTTCAACAAGTATTGTAAACAGATATAATAAGACTTGATACTTTGAGTGTAAAGATGCAACAAGGATGTCTGTTATGTTGTCTATATTTGGGTTCATATCTTCAACGTTCTAGATTACGCTACGTCTATACGCTGTCTATATATGATGCCCATGTTTATAACTATTGAGAGGTTAATCGCAGTGTATCCATCGATTCAGCTAAATGAGATCATTATTATGTGCAAGGACTACACAGTCGTCCAATCCCAACTCTCGCGTCAGAGGTCTTAGAGATAGAAGACCACTGTTCAAAATATTCACCCTGGCCAAAAATACACTGCAGAGACAGGGGCTACAAGTGACTATAAAGCTAACTGATAATATCATGCAGCCCTAGAGCGGACAAGGCCAGACATCTCCAACATTATCACAGATCTTGTCATTTAAACCTGACTGGTTTTTCGAAGATGATCTCATTTAAAAACGACAGTTTCGAACGTCTACTCACTGCCGGAATGGATAATCTAAGGTTGACAAAGTTATGGAGACCTCACACACAAGGATTCGGTCCTGATCATGAGAATTCTAATGTACGGTATTACTCCAGGAATATCTCTTTTCGGAATAGCAAGAAACATTTTCAGCATCATTATTCTGAGAAAACATGGTCTCCACAAATGTTCCAACATTATGTTGTTTTGCATGGCTGTTACAGATCTCATTTTTCTCATTGCTTATAATTATAATGGCGTTCTCAAAACTGTTTACTTGCTTGTGGGAATAGAAAAAGCTTGGGAATGCAGCAAACATGTTTGTTTTTTTGCCTTTATTTGGTACCAAATCTTCAACATCCTAGATTACACTACGTCTATAAGCNGATGCTCATCTGAAATATTTGTGAGTGGGAATGGGCAACGAAAATTAGGAGTGAGCTGAGAGCAGAAAGTCGTTAGTAGTAGGATATAGTAAAAATATTTGCGCGTGTCTAACCTGAATATAAGTGCAATATCCCATCAGCTGAGCAGGGAGTTCGGCCTAAAATCCTATAAGCCAAACTCGAAAACCACGTCTTATAAAAGCCGTGACATCCACGCATGAATTTACGAAACAGCGCGTTTCCTGGACCGCTGATCAACAAGAAAACGCCCTGTCCTTTGATGAAATCATCACACAATCGGTTGTTGTCCGCACACGACACATCAGACGACCAGGCCAGTTCGGGACGAGATTTGAAGATAAAATACACAAATTCCACAATAAAGCATCCACCGAGAATAATGACCTGGGCTACAATGTATTCTTCTAGAACCTCCGGTCTCTATTTCTTGCCGCCTTTCATTACAATGAATAGTAAAAAAAACCAAACTATATGGAACTGCTGACAACATTTAGATATGCCAGGATGCCCTTATGGTTGCACCATGGGTTAATCAAGCATGACAGTTCCTTATGCCACAGGTCATAAGTCGTACAGCGCTACCTAACTTTGAAAAGGATAACAACCCTCAACTGGTATGGAAATAATACCCCGATCTAAATAAAAATTGAAAATTTCTAGGAATATGTCAAAGACACAGCATCTTAGAAGCAATCATTAAGTGTCAGTGCCTCGACTAAAGCCATCAGAGAGGCTGGGATCAGCAGGCACAACTTCAGGATTGTGGGAAATGCTTAGCGTTTTTCAGATGTCGTGATAACCAGAAAGAACAACACTTTTACATCGAAATTATCCAGTGCTTTACCTAGTGTATCATCAATGGAAGGAGCTTAGATGTGGGCCATTTCATGTACACAACAAGATAAGTATGGATTTGTGTGGATTATACTCTGTAAATTATGGAGCCCTAACAATAGCAATGTCTTATAAATAACAAGTGGGAACATAACAGGTAGCTCTGATGTTATGCCAATTACTTTACTAAACCAGCCACACAAAGGACCAAAGAGAATAGAGGGATAATAACGATATTAAACTAAACTGCGGACAAACATCTTCAACTGGTATTGTAAACAGATGTAATAAGACTTGATACTTTGAGTGTAAAGATGCAACAAGGATGTCTGTTATGTTGTCTATCTTTGGTTTCATATCTTCAACGTTCTAGATTACGCCACGTCTATAAGCTGTCTATATATTATGCCCATGTTTATAACTATTGAGAGGTTAATCGCAGTGTCTCCATCGATTCAGCTAAATGAGATCATTATTTTGTGCAAGGACTACACAGTCGTCCAGTCCCAACTCTCGCGTCCGAGGTCTCAGAAATAGAAGACCACTGTTCAAAATGTTCATCCTGGCCAAAAATACACTGCAGAGACAGGGACTACAAGTGACTATAAAGCTAACTAATAATATCATGCAGCCCTAGAGCGACAAGGCCAGACATCTCCAACATTATCACAGATCTTGTCATTTAAGCCTGACTGGTTTTTCGAAGATGATCTCATTTAAAAACGTCAGTTTCGAACGTCTACTCACAGCCGGAATGGATAATCTAAGGTTGACAAAGTTATGGAGACCTCGCACACAAGGATTCGGTCCTGATCATGAGAATTCTAATGTACGGTATTACTCCAGGAATATATCTTTTCGGAATAGCAGGAAACATTTTCAGCATCATTATTCTGAGGAAACATGGTCTCCACAAATGTTTCAACATTATGTTGTTTTGCATGGCTGTTACAGATCTCATTTTTCTCATTGCTTATAATGGCGTTCCCAAAACTGTTTACTTGATTGTGGGAACAGAAAAAGCTTGGGAATGCAGCAAATATGTTTGTTTTGTTGCCTTTATTTGGTTCCAAATCTTCAACATCCTAGATTTAAATCGAATTGGGAATGTAACAATATTATAAGAAAATAGGCTATTTTAGACTAATAAAAAGCCTATACACGATTTGTTTTTCTCTGAAGTTTGTTAATGTGGAAGACAGTAATATACAATCATCTACTGATCTTTTTTGTTCCTCAAGCGGTCGTAGTTAATCAGAAAATCATCTTCTGGAATATCATAAAGTTGTGATTCTTCTACCGCTGATCTTTGATATTTTTTACGGCCGCTGAGAAGTTGCGATTATCCGGAGTGAGTTGTGATTATCCAATGACTTTTATGTGCGAAAAATTCTGCTCCCTGGGTAAAGTTGCGTGAAAGCGGAAATCGCGAGTAAGCAGAGTCAACTGTACATGCAATAAAATACAGTCTACTTCTCTTTATTTGCAAGTCCTCAAAAGCATGGAAAAAGTATTGTTGCTATTAAAAGGAGCTGCACCTTAAGAGAGTTGTAAATTTTAAAGTCTTCCTTTAACCATTAGCGCCGTCACCAACACCATCATACTAATCTTCATTATTTAAAAAGGATCTGTAATGAATGTTTGGTTGGTATCAGATTTATGAAATGAGTTATATATTTTATCGTATTCGCGAAGCCTTTTGAGTTTCAGATCCTTTTTACTATATAAATTCTAGTTTTTAAAAATGAACCTTAAATCGTGAAAAAGACCCTGAAGTGGCCTTCACCCTGTTTGAGACACGTCGGTCACAACTGAACTGAATGAACCACACAGTTACGCGACACAACGTGGATCCAAACAGCTGTCAATCATCGATGAAAACTTCAGACCACAGAAACACTGTGTCATTTTAAATACTTTTAATTCTAATATTTAGCTGAACTGAAACTGAAACGTGAAGAGAATGCTGACAAGTGATAAGAAAGACAGACTGAATTTTTTTTTTTTTTAGATATAGATAGAAAATCCCAAGGGCTGTGAAAAGAGTTACAAAAGAAACGACGTCACATCGACCCCTTAATGCAACTTTGTCTTAAGTGCCAATTTTATCAAAACGGATTTAAAACCATGGTGCGGTGCACCAGGAGAAGGCCTCTTAAAGTAACTTTGTCTCATCTCCATCCTCAATGAAACGAGAGAGTTATTAAAAATAAACACTTTGTCTTATGAACCAAATCTATCATCATACAAAAATTTCAACTCTGGTTTTCTCAAAACTTGACCAGTGGCGCTTAAGACAAAGTTGCATTAAGGATTCGACATATTCATAAGCCTGGCGCTTTTTAATTTTAAGGCTTCCAATCAAAGTATTCGTAAATAAGGTCAAATTTATGTAGCGTGTGACATATCAAAAAAATATTACATACTTTTATGTCATCAGAAATAGGCCCTGTGATAAAAGTGACTGAATAGCATCCTCTGTAATTAAAGAAGCGAGAAAGAGACACTTCAACAGTAGAGAATGCATCACTACTGACTACTCAACATATGTAGGAAATAATAAATTATTAATTGTGGGGAGGGGTTAAGGTTTTTGTCAACTATTAGAGGAGCAAATCACTCAGTGTGTACAACCCAATTAAACCGCTAATATATAAAATCCCCCTTCTTTGGGACCCTTCCAGCCAGTGTCAGGGTGTAGAAATATGTAAGATGACCTGTGATCTAAACAAAGCATCCATTTTTTTTAATTTTCAGGTACATTTTGAGCCTTCTAGATAAAAAAAAATGTGTGAAGGCCTATGTATTCGCACGCGGTCAAAACCAGCCAAATAAAATATTGGGGACCAATTCAGAAATCGAGGTGACCTTTTATCGAGAGAGATTTGTGAAAAATTTTGGGCGTTGACCCCCCTTTTTCTTCCCGATAAAAAGTTTGGGCAAGAGAAGTACTTTAACCTCCATGGAAGAAATCACAGTGGCATTTGTAGAATAACACAACATATTAACAGGGCCAAAAGAAGAAAAAACAATAGGTGCCAAAAACTTGAAAACAAAACTATATGAAAAAAAAATCGGACCCCAACGTCCGGCACGTAAACCACAACTGCTAGGTTTACCGGACCCTGAGGTCCGGCGCGTAATCAATGAGAGAATCCACGGATTTCTCGGATGGCGAGACTTTTCCCATTTTCGACCTGTTCCCTCCAGCTGTACTGGCCGTATCAGAGCTAAGCAGATCGTAAGAATCACTGGATTAAGAAATTAAGGTTTTGAAATTTCATGGAACTTGGAGATGAGGAGTAGTAATAAGGTATGATAATGATGTTGATGATGGGGTAGAAGGGTGGTAGCTGTTTTGTTGTGAGAATGCGTTGAAGTATGAGTCTTGGTTGGGTGTGAGGAGGTTAGGCGAATGCCTTTACTTGGGAAGAACGGGCCAGGTCTTGGGGAGACTGTTACCAGTGTTTTCCCACCCCCACCCCCCAGCCCCCTTTCCCCGTCACCTCCTCCCTCTTCCNGTGCGGCAGCTTGTGTCTATGGTTTTTGGTTAGGGATCAGTATATACTGTACATGTCGATATGGTTTACGTTTACCTGCCCTTACAGTAACGAATACAACACCACCCTCGGCAAGATGAAACTTTCAGGTCTTTACTATTTTAAAAAATACGGACCCCAGGGTCCGGCACGTAAACGACGACTACTAGGTTTACCGGACCCTGAGGTCCGGCCCGTAATCAATGAGGGAATCCACAGACTTCTCTGATGGCGAGACTTTTCCCATTTTCGACCTGTTCCCTCCAGCTGTACTGGCCGTATATCAGAGCTAAGCAGATCGTAAGAATCACTGGATTAAGAAATTAAGGTTTTGAAATTTCAGGAATTTGGAGATGAGGTGTAGTAATAAGGTATGATGATGATGTTAATGATGACTTTTGATGATGATAATAATAATGATAATGTTTGTAAATCTACTATCCAGATTAATGCCTGCTCACGCGACTTTACATTTATATTACCACGTAGGCGAGGTCTCTCCAGGACTTTCTCAAATCTGATTACTAGCACTCTGACAGAGTCGTTAACTGTCAGGTATCCATTTCCCGGACCGGTGGACTGACGAAAATATTCAAATAGCAATGCAAATGCTCTCATAGTTATTTGCTTCAAACTCTGAAGGTGTGTTCGACATTCCCAGCCTAAAATACAAATGATTTAATACCGATATTGCCGTTATTATGTTATCTAAATTGAATAGTTCATACGCCGGTCAGGCATCCACCTATGAGACTTTTTTTAAATGACGTCAGAGCAGGTGAAAGAGTTCATTCATCAGAACTGTCCTAATATCACGATATTTTATTATATCCAGTCTTGATTCATTTGTTCAGCCTTGGATGTTACCAACAGTAAGAATCTCACTAACACACATTATGAACTTGGCGCTTGGCGCCGAGTTTATGCGCTGTTTGTTCATAAAAGTCATTAGGGCGTCCTAGTAAAGCTCTATTGTAAAAATGATGATTTTGTACCAAAAATGACGGAGAGCGGTGCTTATCTCTACCTTTCCCTTTTTCTATCAGAATATGATATTTCCATAATGATAGAGCAAACACTTGTCTTGCTCATCACTGATAATGCACACATGATTAACCACCTTCATTGGTGGTGGGTCGGCTATTCTGTATTACAGCCAATAAAGTCAACTATATCGAGGGGTTAAAGCTAGAATATCATATCTACAAAAATTCAGCTTTTTAGTTGTCATAAGTGATTTTTCAAATAAACTAGAATATCTACAACACTGAGGCGATTCAGGTGCTTACATTAGTGTGTACAGATCACAAAAAACATAGTATATGACCATATAAAGGGATCTCTGATTTCATAGCTTTCATCAAAAATTGAAATTCGTTTATCTCAAAATAGTATTCTTGCAGATATGACATTATTGCTTTAACCCCTCGATATAGTCAGCTATAACTAGGTCTTTGTGTAACCGACCCTTCCAACAGCCATTATTTCATTTCTCTATCTAACCTACTTACGCTTGGCGCCGAGTTTATACGCTGTTTATACAGATGACTGTATTCTTAAAATTAAACGTAAGCAAACTGTCATATCACGTTGCATTTACCCGCCCTCCCTCCTCCCCATCCCTCGCCACGCCCTCCTCCTTTAACCTTTCTGCCCTGTTCATGGCTGATCACAAATCATACCTGTCAGAAATATCATGCTTGTGCCAATGTGATAAGTTCCATATCGGTAGTGTAACTGACAAACTGAAGACACATTAGCACGGTAGAGGAAAGAAAGCGGTCGACACCTTTGTCAAGGGCAGCTTGTGCATGGCAATACTATCATGATAGTGGAAGTATTGACATTGTGACTTATAAATAAATGTAGTTTCGTTTATATAACCACACCGAGGAGATATTATTGACATTTTTTTTTTACAGGGTAATCAATTACATGATGCATTATAATGGTTGCTGGAGCCAAATTATAAAAGCTTCTTTGAGCCATTTAATAAAAATTTCTTCTCGATCCACAGGAACGTTCCGAGATGGCCAAGACTAGTCTGCAGGTCTGGTGCCACCACTGTGCTCAAATTATATACTGTTTACGCTGGGGGTCCTTTTTAAATTACATGAAAAGGGGTTAAAAATGTGGCCTTCTTTTGCAGATCACAGGTCTGCACAAATGAAATCCGCTGAAGCCATTGGGAAACACCGCCTGCAACAATTATTTTTTTACAAATTCAGAACTGAATTTCACCAACTTTGCGGTGCGGTTTCATGTTATATGATTATTTCTACACAATCAGATCGAGGGTAGGGAAGCAAACTATTGTATCTCGAGATACGGCCATGTTTAGATGCGATAGTTTGCCTCCCTACCCTCGACTGTCCAAAGGATTTTTTATACTCTGCTACTATCGACTCGGATAGTCCAATTTTTTTGACCAGTTAGGTTCCTGCAACCATTAGACGCTCTCTACTAAAGAGACAATATTATTATATATTCTGCAATGTACTGTATAAAGAATTGTTCACAGATCTTTAACAAGGGTGACATCATTATGCACAGTAATAACCAGAGAAATTTACTGTCGGAGGATCCATTTACATTATTTACCTTACTGTGGTCTTGGTGATTATTTGCCCAGACTAATTACCAAAAACGAATGATATCTTTCGACATCTCAAAAATTAAAACCTAGTCTAGTTTACATGTGTTCTGCGTCCGAACGGCGCCAAATGATTGCAGTTTGTTGAATTTTCGGCTACACGCTTCGAAAATTAATATGTCTTCATTAAAATAATTTTGTTTTCACTATATCACCCCGATGGCATAAACATCGATTTGCCAACTACACTATGAGAGTGTAAACTACTCATTTCGCTCCCAAGTTTGTAAGATTAGGTTGTAACATCTGAAGAGTTCAGTAATTAGTGTTTGCTTTTAAGTTGTAAAAGCCTTTACAGAAATCGGTAAGAATTGCATTATTGATATATTTGTCTATGATATCATCACAAGATAATTTCGAAAGACTTGCAGAGAGTCATTAAAAGGTTGACTAATTAGTATCTCGAGCACCAACCATCTGGTAGGTTTTTAAATTCTCTCCTAACAATATTCCTTTCCGCAACAAATCTAAAGCCACACAAAATGGTGTTCCGCAATTCAGAAACCTCTATAATTATATGATTGCTAAACTGTTAATTATCTAAACTTATAACGAGAAGGCCAAAATTTCATAGAAAAGTTATTTTATGGTCAAAGTGTGACTTTTGGGCACGAATATGTCATTTTCCAAAAACCATAGCACCGAACTTCTAGACATTACAAGCAAGGGTGAACAGAAGTCAGAAGTCCCTGAAGACATCACACATGAAGAGTCACTCTTGATCATGAGAGTTCTAATGTACGGTGTTACACCAGCAATATCTGTTTTCGGAATAGTGGGAAATATTTTCAGCATCATTATTCTGAAGAAACATGGTCTGCACAAATGCTCCAACATCTTATTGCTGTGTCTGGCTGTTACAGATCTCACCTTTTTGGTTGCCTTTAACAGCATTCCCAAAATTGTATACGAGGTTGTGGGAATAGAGCATTTTTGGGAATGCAGCAGGGATGTCTGTTATGTCGTCTTTATTTGGTACAATATTTTTAATGTGTTGGATTACGGGATGGGGCCAGTCTCTTTGGCTATACCTATGCTAATAACAATTGAGAGGTTGGTAGCGGTGTATCTACCCTTCAAATTTGGCTCTGTCATTACACCGATCAGAACTTGGTACGCGGTAGCTTGTATCTACATATTCTGGTTCAGTATCAGTATTTACATGTCCTTTTGGTTTAAGCTAAGTTATACATTTAATACTAAATACAACATCACGCTGGGCACAATGGAACGCACGGACTTTTTCTATAATCATCCTCAATCCGCCTCCTTAATTGATAATTTGTTTGACTATCTGAGCATGAAAATTCCACCTGCCATTATTTTGGTTGGATGCGGTCTCATTATTGTCAGAGTCAAGATGGCGACCGTCCAAAGAAAGAAAATGACAAATGCCAACTCCAAAGAAGCGTCCTCCAATCGCACCACGAAAATGATGTTGGCTGTTTGCGGTTTCTACTTGATAACATGTTTTGTCATGTCTCTTCCTGTCTATTTCCCACACATTATGTACTGGACTGCAACTGGTGATGCTCCAACCAACGTCGGTCGGATCATTTACCAAGTTATTAATACTGTAGCATGTGCCAATAGCTCTGTCAACTTTGTCATTTACGTGGGCATGAACAAGAACTTTAGAGATACCTACAAGTCGTTGTTCCTTGTGTGTATCAGGTCGCAGAAGAGGTAATAATTTGAAGCTGTTTTTGGAATATTGGAAGCTTCAGAGATTGGAGTATTTTTGTCATTTACGTGGGCATGAACAAGAACTTTAGAGATACCTACAAATCGTTGTTCCTTGTGTGTATCAGGTCGCAGAAGAAGTAATAATTTGAAGGTGATGTATAATAATGGAAACTACAGAGACTGGAGTATTTTTAGAATAATGTTTTAGAATGAATAGGAACTCTAGAGACTCCTACGAAAGTCGTTGTTTCTTGTGAACATCACATCGCAGAAAAAATACCCCGTCGAAGCTGTTTTACAATAATGGAAGATGCAGAGATGGTGACATTTTTTTAAGATTGATTTAGAATAAGTGATAACTTCAGAGACAGCTACAAGTCATTGTTTCTTGTATGTATCAAGTTGCAGAAAAAAAAATATCCATTTGAAGCTGTTCGACAATAAAGGAAGCTGCAGAGATTGGAACGTTTTTTAGAATAATATTTTAGAACGAATAAGAACTTTTAGAGATACCTACAAGTCAGTTTCTTGTGTGTATGAGGTCGCAGAAAAAGTAACAATTTGAAGCTGTCTGAGAATAATGGAAGCTGCAAATATTGGGACATGTTTAGAATAGTGTTTTGAAACGAATAAGAACTTTAAAAATACCTATATGTCGTTGTGCCTCGTGTCTATCCGGTCGCAGAAAAAGTAACAATTTGAAGCTGTTTTAGAATAACGGAAGCTGCAGAGGCGGTGACATTTTTAGAATACTCTTTGAGAATAAATAAGAACCACAGAGATTCTTACGAAAGTTCGTGTTCCCTGTGGGAATCAGGTCGCAGAAGAAGTAACCATTTGAAGTTGTTTTGGAATAATGGAAAGTGCAGAGATTGGGAAGTAGGCTGAAGCATTTTTTTATTGACGCGGTCGTCTTTATCAAGTGTTATTTGATGATCGAAGGGAAATGACGGATGGTCAGTAGGAAAGAAAGATTTCGAAAAAAAAAAGGAGGGGAAGGAAGCCGCACCAGCAGCAGAGGAAACAGGGATGACGCTAGGACTGGTAACTTTTCCCATGGACTGAATAGCTGGGAGTTTGTTAATGTAGGGTTATTATATCAAAGACAATAATGACGTGAATTTACTTTTGGGTCTTTTTAATGAAAAGATTCATCATGAGAGAGGAGAGAGAGAGAGAGGGAAAGAGAGAGTGAGAGAAAGACTCTTCATTACACAGTAGGCATCTGATGTTGAAGTGTTGCGCAGTGCTGTAGAATTTCGTGTTCGCTGGATTGATAAGTTCAGCTTTACTTTGTTCAAAGGAGTACGTATACTATTTTTCTAAACTCGGAATTTAAGACAACTTTATCCTTGATCCTGAAGTATTCCTCATCTTGAAATAAAAGATTATTCTCAGGCTTCTGTTACTCTGTGCTGAAGAAGCATTTCTTTCCTTCTTGGTTCTATCATACAATCATCTTTACCTTCTATGTGCTTTGTTTAGAGAGGTCTTATTTCATATTTCACCTTCAGAACATACAGCAGCAGCAGCAGCAACAACAACAACAACAACAACAACAAACAACAACAACAGCAGCAACAACAACAACAGCAACAGCAACAACAACAACAAGGTCAACGCCAACGCCAACTACAACAACATAAACAACACTTATCTGAAAAAAAGAAGGCTCACAAGGATGACAGGGTCTGAGGCTGATCATTGACAAAGGTGATAATTATAATAGTCGGGTAGTTAAAAAAAAACACCAGAACTGCCCAAAAATTCTGACAAAAGGTTTCTCAGCGATTTTAGGCCACTGTGAACGTGGTGAATGAGAGAAAAAAGTCTACCAAAATCTGACATCCGGAAGTTCTCTTTCTAGCCATTCAGAGATTACAATGTGGGTTGTTAATTCTAGGAAATAATTGACCTCTCATTTTGTCGTCATGAAAAACGAATAATGTTGGACTCAAATGGAATCGGCTTTCATCGGAGAACAGAACGTCATACTACTGATTGAGTGGCCGTCGTATGTGTACATTCGCCCACCGAAATCGAGCTTGGCGACGTCGGTGGTTTAGCTGTGCAGCCACATACGGACGTCTTGAAGAAAGACCAGCTTGAAGGCGACAGCGAATAGTGGTCGCTGATGGATTTCCTCGTCTTCCCTGGATCTGCGTGGCAATCCTTTTCAGCAGTCAAAAATATATCTCGCAGATGCATCAGTACTATCTGTCTGTCCTCCCGTTCACCGGTAACACGTGGGCGCCCACGTCGTTGCCGATCAGACGTTGACAAAGTTGCCTGAAATCTGTTCCGCAGGTTGTCTATGGTGCGATGAGTACAGTTAAAAATTCTTGACACCCTCCTAGCAGATATCCCTGCCTGGAGCATGCCAACTGCCCTTGCACTTACTACAGAGCTTAAATGAGGTATAGACGTGTTAACCTTGAAAACCAATAATGAAATCGCAGACAAAAGTCGCTAAATTACCTGATCACGCTTCAAAAAATTAATTTGTACCCATAACAGCTGACCAATCACAAGCAAAACACATGTTTTTACTGATCAAACAGGGG
The DNA here is from genome assembly GCA_033807755.1 of Ellobium chinense. Taxonomy (NCBI): domain Eukaryota; kingdom Metazoa; phylum Mollusca; class Gastropoda; order Ellobiida; family Ellobiidae; genus Ellobium; species Ellobium chinense. The sequence goes on from JAWQUT010000321.1 coordinate 155,801, forward strand.
CGATAATCATGATAGGTTTGTGAGTAAAACTCACTGTAGCCTTTCATAGGGTTAGTGTCCAGGGTCAATAGAAATCACTGAGTTTACTTAGTGGGACTTTCTTTCGTGAGTGATGATCACGAAAATACTGGCTACTTTCTTTTGGCGTTCATTATAGTAAAAAGTCCTTCAAACTGCAATAAAAACGGTTTATTGTTGGTATCTCTTAGCTTTTTTTTGTGTGCTTAGTTTGAATGACTTCTATTATAATACAGTCGACAACATGATTCATCAGAGGAATATTAAAGGAAGGTTGCATTGTCCTACAGACCATTTTAAGTCAAACGATACCCTGTTCTTCCAATAAAACAGTCTTTCAACTGTCTGTCAACATGATATAATGCCTTTGCCTGCCTTAGACAACCTACAGGTTTATGTTCTGCAAAGTCCGAATTCTTACACCCATTGAGCGCATGGCGACCATCAGCTTACGTCAAATACGTTCTACCCGCACGGCCAAGCTGTCTAGCCAGTTCTCCGTGGACGGGTGATAATACGTCGACATGAATCTTCTAATTCCACTGTAAAAGGCAGCTGTGTCAAGCAGAAGCATGCAGAGACAATGCAAATGCAGAATACTTTGCTTGGTTTACACCGTCAAACTTTACTTTTAAATTTGGATGACCAAATCCTTAACTGAAAGCTCAATAATACATTGTCAGATAGAGGTATCTGTACTTGGTCGAACTTCAGTGAAGTCATCACTTTTGCCACCTAACGTTACAGGTTGGAACCTTTTTTCCTCTATGGGCTATATTAACATTTTGAGCTGCTCTCTGAACCCAAAGTTTTAGCTTTCGCCCAGACTCATACCAGATTGAAGCTCATTATGTGGCCCAAATTTTAAGACCGACTCAGCCCTGGCAAGCCCATTGAAATTTTAAGCTTGGTTGTTATTTGTAAACAAAGCCTACCTTTTTTACTGGTCAACGCCAAACCCCACTCCTCTTCCGCCTGAGCACACCCTTGACCTGGCAGTTCCAGCCCAGCGCTAAATAGTGCCTGGCAAAATAAAGTAAAATGGACACAGTTTCCCATGATATCAAAATTTGCCCCCTGGAGCCCTTATCACTGGAAGCAGGGCAAGCCAAAAGAGGGAAAAGGGGAGATGAAATAAAACCTCTAAGCAGTAGAACCCAATCGTGAAAGTACACTTACACACAGGCCTGTAACCACAAGCCGTTGCTGTTTGGGGAAGGGAAATAACTCTAGACGCAAGGGCAAATCCCGATCATTCCAGCTCTTTTTACTACGTCATATTACACACGCATGCGGTAACAGAACGATGCTCTTTCAAGTCTTTCTTCGCCAGATTGTCTCGGTATGCACCATAGAGAAAAAGTATTGGAATACAGAAAACTATTTTTGACGTGCATGTACACGTTACTTTAATAAAATTGTGTTGTGATGCGAACGGTTTGCGAACAGATAGGAAAGCAGAACTTTTAATTCTCAAATTTCGATCTCTAAAGGACCATTCTGAAAAGGGTAAAGATGTAGTTATGGCATTTCCTGATGTTATGATCATATTGCAACTTACGAAGTAGAGTTAAATATTAATTTCATAACTGGTTTATAATATGCAATAATGATTATAAGACCAGGAAATGTTGTATGAGCATGTCTGCCTCTGCCATAATGATGATAACGGTCCGTTCAAGATCCGAAAGTGAAAGTAAAAAGCCTTCCCAATCCTATTTAGCCCATTAGAAATATTCATGTGCAGATTTGCAGGGGTGAGGAGAGGGTGGAAAGGATGGCGGGGTAGGAGGAGGAGGGGCTTATCAACGTTTGTAAGTCTCTACTTTTGCCACAACAAGCACAGCGAAATCGTAAGCTCTTTCGTCCCGACAATGCATAATGTGATACGTTTCAGTTTATGTTTATTTAGACCAGTAGTCAATATGTCTATACATGCAGAATAGTACATAACCATACCGATCAAACAAAATTATTTCCTGCCACTAAATCTCTTTCTCACGTCGTCCGTCAGTCTGTCTGTCTGTCCGTCAGTCGATCCGTCGTCTGCCCGCCCGCCCGTCTGTCTGTCTGTCTGTCTGTTCTATCTCTTCTCTTGCTCTAACAGCTATAATCCGCACCACGGCATGAGCAATTTTGACAGTATGCAAGTGTGGGTTGGCTTCTAAGCCTACCAAAACACAATACCTAATATAAAACAAGAAGAAAGAAAATGTCAGAAAAAGAAAAGCGCCTCTTTTCTTTGTTTACATTTGCCATAGTCAGAAAAAAAAAAATAGCGCAAAGATAATTGAGCTTGCTGTTGAGTTTCAAATAAATGTCTATGAAACAATCACACCCAACGGAGAGGCAAGCAATCCCAGGAGGTCAGACACGCCCATTAATTTTGCGGTCATTCGAGTTGGACTTAAGAAGAAGGGTGATCTATTTATCACATAATTGTTTTCTCCCTCTCCGAAGCACAGTCTGTGGCCTGTTCTAATGCATTTGTCTCTTCCCTGGCCAGTTTAGGTTAAATTAAAGCAGCACAATTTCGGGTCAGAGGTTTGAAAAAATAGGGGGCTAACCCCCTGTTCTCTTGAAATTGCCCGAGGCCTCAAGTAGCTTCTCCTGAGGGTAAATCAAATGAGGAGACACAGCAAAAGACTTGACTGCTCTTTTGACGTATGCTGTACGTCATGAAATCTGTGGCAGTCCAGTGCGCTCTTGACGTACGCCATGCGTCATGCTAAATTACTGGTTTGTTTCGCTTATATCTTGACACAATCAAACTTTTGAACAATGAGATTTAGTTCCTCTGAAAGCCAGTTGTTTCTATTTTAAGGGAAGGATGACACGAGGGGGGAAATGCTTGTAGCAGCGAGGGGGTTAAGAGTAGTGTTGGGTTTTTTTAGATCAGATGCTTACCTCCATTACTAAAAAATGGGAATAGCCAACAAAAATTAGGACCGGAGTGACGGCAGTCGACAGTACATACTACTTACTAGTTAAAATACAGCAAAAAGATATGGGAGTGTGTAACCAAGACTGCTCCTAGCATCGTAGACGTGGGCTGAGAGCCAACCTGTGGTGCCATCCGTGGTTCTGGACTAGGTTTATGAATAAATACTGTAGACTTGTTGTTTTTTTTCGCGAGGATCTAATTTTCGCGAAAAGTCAAAAATGATCTCCACGAAGATCTAATTTTGGCAAACTCTTGCTTGAAGTGACTATAAGCGTAGAAGTCTAGAGTACTGGTAAGTTAGAGTGGTGTTACACTGGGTTGGTCAAGTTCATTTTAAAAAGAAGGAAGTTCAGATCAAATTCAGTTCATTAAAAGAAAAAAGCCCTAAGATCAAGTTTAGCTCAGATTTATGGAAACTGGGTTAGTTTTCAGATCATATCAATTCCCCTTGGTTTTAGACATCGGCATTCGGGCCTGGCTATCGAGGATCAGGAATTTTCAAAACAGGTATTAAGGTTAGATCAAGTTCATGTGAACTGAGCTTAAGTTCACTAGCTGCGTTCATGTGATATCAATTCTGCCTAATCCTGACTGCTAGTAAACAGTTAAACTTTTCTCGTGAAAAAAAAGGACTTTTTCAGGGGTCCAGATTCGCATGTGACTGGTATCATAATAAGGCCTATGAATTCTCAGGAGAAAAAAAAGTTTAAAAAAAAAACGAAGAGAACGAACCTGAACAAGACACTTTTGTACCAGCCATGGTGTACTCATGAAAAAAATTCACAACACCTTCCTGAGGATTCACCTACGTAGTAATGGCGGATTCCGAGGCCTCTCTGTCTAACCGAAAATAAGTCTTTGGTCTCAAGGATTTCCGTTAAACCGTTGTCTGTTGTAATATTTAAGGAACATACAGACCAAATCATCATATTCATTCCACATTTGCCTAAGTCACTTTTTGAGGTTTTGAGATACTGAGCGCTCTCAGCCTGTTGCTGTAAGCAAAACAGTGAGGTAGATGTGGTCTAGTTTGTAAAACTGGGATATAATAAGTCAAAATTCTACATTAAAAGGATGATAGATTGAAGATCATAGTAATATAAACAACTCAGATAATAAAAAAATGACTTCGGCAGTTCTCAAATGAGCGGGGCGAAATGTTATGCTATTATCTTCAGTATGAACTTTTGAAGTTCAGCGAACTCACTACTGTAACAAGAGAGATCATGGCCATTTTAATTTCTAATAACTGAGTTCGGCATTTTAACACATTCTATCATGAAGAAAAACAGATATCCTCATTCCAACCAAACCATCAGTAAGTCACTATGGCCAAGACTAAAGGGAACATGTCTCTAGTCCACTCTAAGTCGCCAGGATTAAAAGCTGAAAGCCAAATCTCATGTGGTTGGGAATGCCAGGTTGCAAGTTGCGAGCCAAATCAAGTCACCAATTATTAGCGGTTGAAGCTGAATTGATTATATGTCGCGATTCGCGTCTACAACACTGAGACAGTATAGGCATATAGTATTTTCAGAGGTTGCGTCTGTTCGTTATCATGAAGACTAGGCTTTGATATTTTTGCATCTAAATCATTCCTTGAGGTGTACATTATCTATTCTCCAATAACGAAACTAATTCACTGAATATAGAGGACTGGTCACCGTGCTTCAAGAAAAGCTCGCGAGATGACAGCAGAAAAGTTATGCGCGGGCTCAAATTTCGTTCCAAAAAATCAATCAAATTATTCTGCGACATTTTCTTAGGGCTTCTGTAAACAGAGGGATGAACTCAGTCAAATGTATCATAATATGTGTAAATACCTTGAATCATTTGCATAGCAGAACTAAGGTGATCTTCAAATCGGTGCTTTTTGTGTTTGCATTTTGAACAGTTAAACGTGTATTATTTCTGATCAGAAGCTTAAAATTATTCTTCACAGCATTTTCCGAACACTTTCTTCTCTAAACTTGAGAATCATCCTTAAACTTATAGCCTCTTATTTAAATTAACACAGGTTTGAAAGACGTTGAGTTACAAACACTACGTGACAAAGATAAGTGATACAATCTATCAGAATCTGTAATCGTAGCTGAGGACAAAAATGAGTGTGATAAGCGTCTGTTGAAAGGTTTCTAAAAGATTAGTATGGTTGTTAGTTCTGCAAACAGTATTTATCGAATTAAAGCTATGGCAAGCAACTTTCTGGAAATCAATATTTGGCATAAAATTTTCAGAGGATGCTTTGTGAAATTATTTGACATGAAGATTTCTAAGTATAATATGCGAAATTGTTAGAATACAGACTTTCGTACGTCATTGGCAAGATGTAGAAAAAAGTTTTCACGCACAAAATTTATTGTTTAATATCGCCCTGGTAAAGCGCAGAATTTGGACGAAAGAGGTTGTCGAAAGGCGTTTCGGCAAAACACGTAGATCTAGTATTAACAAAGAACTTCATGTTTCGTGTGATCTCTGAAACGACACATCTGCACATTCAATTGGCGAGTTGGTTAATAATCGCAGTTTGGTTAGAGCATAAAGAGATGTCTTCGTTCAGAAACAGCAGCACCGAGTGTCTTGACAACTCTAATAAGAGTCATTCGAATTCGATGCAAAGCCATGTGGACATCACACATGAAGAGTCACTTTTGATCATGAGAGTTCTAATGTACGGTGTTACACCAGGAATATCTGTTTTCGGAATAGTGGGAAATATTTTCAGCATCATTATTCTAAAGAAACATGGTCTGCACAAATGCTCCAACATCTTATTGCTGTGTCTGGCTGTTACAGATCTCACCTTTTTGGTTGCTTTTAACAGCATTCCCAAAATTGTATACGAGGTTGTGGGAATAGAATATGCTTGGGAATGCAGTAAGGATGTATGTTATGCTGCCTTTATCTGGTACAATATATTTAACATTGGGGATTATGGGATGGGTTTGAGCTCTCTTACTTTACCTATGCTAATAACTATTGAGAGGTTAATCGCAGTGTTTCTACCTTTCAAATTTGGCTCCATCATAACACCGACCAGAACCTGGTGCGCGGTAGCTTGTGTCTACATATTGTGGTTTACTATGAGTATCTACATGTCCTTTTGGATAAGCTATAGTTACACATACAATACCGAATACAACATCACGTTCGGTAGGATGGAGCGCACGGAATTATACAACAGCAATCCCCAGTCGTCTTTGATAGTGGAAGAAATGATTGGTTACCTCAGCATGAAAATCCCACCGGCTGTTACTTTAGTTGGTTGCATTCTCATCATTGTGAAAGTCAAGATAGCATCCATACAAAGAATGAAAATGACGAATGCAACTTCTAAGGAGGCCACTTCTCTTCGAACCACGAAGATGTTGCTGGCTGTTTGTGGTTTCTACTTGATAACCTGTTTCGTAATGTCTCTTCCGGTCTACTTTCCTCATATCATGCACTGGACTTTGACAAGCGATGCTCCAACCAACTTCGGCCGAGTCATGTACCAAGTAATGAACACATTTGTGTGCATTAACTGCTCTATCAACTTCATCATCTACGTGGGCATGAACAAGAATTTTAGGGATACATACAAGTCGCTGTTTTCTGTGTGCATTCGGTCGAAATAAATGGAAGCCATTTGAAACGTCTGTAAACCATAGATGATGCAAAGAGAGGGAGAAGAGGGCCTTAGAGCGGGGAGATTTTTAAACTGGGTTTACTGAGGAGATTACCTTTATTAAGTGCTAGAAGTAGGCAGTGAGCGGACACAGACAGATGCTTACACAGAATAGGATAAAGTGAAAGTGCTTAATGCAGAGAGAAAATGGAAGAAGGAAAGAAAGTGATGTGGAGGGAATCGAACCCGCGACCTCTGCGTCAGAACCCATCGCCTTGCTCTCAGGTAGACGTTTATGCACAGAGCATCTGTTTGTGTCCGTTTGCGCCTTTATTAAGTGCTAACCTTGCAAAAGAGAAGAATTTCTCAATTAGATATTACATTAACATTTAGTTACAAGTTCCAACTTTTCGGATGCTTGGTTCTTCATCAGGGGACTAACATAATATGAATACACAATGGAAATAATGCTATGTAATGAAGAAGGGCATGATGAAACGTTAAAGAGAGAGAGAAAGCAGGGTCTCACACAGCTATGCCTGGTGAGGGAGAACAGTGATGCTTTCATGATGATACATCACATGGGCTGTGCGAAATGGGCGTGCCCCTTCCATCATGTTTACTGCTTGAAGTGACACATTTCCAGAGTTGCATCATGTTCTAAACCTTGGAATGATATGTACGAGTAGCTTCATTCATAATTTAAAACGAATATGGATCAGAACATCGGAAAATCAAATGGGACTTGTGTTTTCTAATTCTCATCAAAAATCTCGTAGCGGCAGACAGGCAAACAGGCACAAACCATCTATAAGCAAGAAAACTCCTTCAGATACCTCGACAGATCAGATCAGGTTACTATCTTTCGATTAAGGACTGGATACTGCAGGCTCAGCAAGCACCTACATAAGATAAACGACAGCTGCATTGCTCTCTGCCAATGCCTACAGGCAGACCAGACACCATAACGGCATAACATGTCTTGCAGCATTAAGCATCTCTTTTCCTGGCAGAGCTAAGAAGATTGTTTTGACCACTACCGGATGATGAAGTGACGAAGCAATTTGGGGGGGGGAGGGGGGGGNGGGGGGGGGGGGGGGCACGGCAAAGACCTGTAACTATCCATTTCATAAATAAATAGGAAACTCTTACTCGGAGAGCAAGGCAACAGGAGATCTTCAGGGGAAGATACCCTCGTCTAACAAGTGTTTCGGCCCTTTGACTTCCTGATAGGTCTTTGGCACCTATTGTTTTTTATCGTTTTCGCCGTATTGACATTTTGTGTTATTCTACAAATACCACTGTGATTTCGAGAAATTTCTTACATGGAGGTTAAAGTACTTCTTTTGCCCGATCTTTTAACGGGAAGAAAANNNGGGGGGGGGGGGGGGGGGGGGGGTAAGAGTGTTGGGTCGGCGCCCAAAATTTTTCACAAAATCTCTTTCGAAAAAGGTCACCTCGAATTCTGATTTGGTCCCCAAATTTTCATTTGGCTGGGTTTGACCGCCTACGAATACATCGGCCTACACACTTTATTTTCTTATATCTAGAAGGCTCAAATTGTACCTGAAGCTTTAAAATTGGATACTTTATTTAGATCACAAGTCGTTTTACATATTTCTACACCTTGACACTGGCTAACAGGGCCTCCAAAAAGGGGGATTTTATATATTAACGGATTCTTTAGGTTGTACAGAATGAGTGATTTGCCTCTCTAATAGGTGCCAAAAACCTGATACCCTAAACGGGCTGGGCCACACTTGGGTCATGACTCCCAAGTGTCCTTCTGTTGTTTTTTTCAGTCAGGGGAAACATTGGAATCCGCAATCTCCAGTTTCTTAATTCCTTGCTTTCCATCCTCTGTGCCACCGTGAAGCCATAGACCTATCGCAATCTGCAAACATGAACAAGAAACGCTGAAGTAGAGGACGATGAACAAGGGTTTCTAACTTCCGTAAAATATGAGATTCCTCTGTTTTCCGCGACGCGGTGAAATAGTTACCCAGTCCTCGTTGATTTTTTTTTTTGCCTCAACCTTTGGTTAGGTTTACTGTGGGCATAAGCGCACTTATAATATAACAGAATGCACTAAAGCGAGAACTCAAGAGAAAATTTACTCTTGACTCTGAAGTCCATAAAATCAATGTTTTGGTATGGATGTGTGTTGGAAATTTTATATAAAAGGCATTAACTTTTAAATGTCTTACAGTAATATTATGTTACAGTCCATAGTCTCCAACATTTCTTCTCACAATATATAGTCTTGTCTAGCTAAATATATAAGCTAACATGCAACTATGAAGTCAGATTTCATTGTTGCCACTGCTTCAGATTTATCATATCAAGAGTAGCCCGAATGGCTCAGTTCTGTCTCTGCCTCTCCATAGGCGAGAAGAGAAGCTGGCAACAGCCACACTCTGATACCGGCATCTCCACGAGTACTAGACCATGAGACACTTCCCCCCCTTAACCCAGGACGATATAGCGAAGAAAGAATTCCATATCCCACATCGCATCAGCTAAATTCACTAGGAATACTCGACTTTCACACGTCCAGAAATGGTGCACCAAGGACTCAGATCTTCCTTAACGATACACACCTTGCTTACACTGATAGTCACCTGGGTGTGGTAGTCTTCATGGGTATTAAAGGATGGCTTTCACTTCCACTGTTGATAAAATCTGTAGCAATGCTTTAAGACAGTGATATATCTGTACATGTTGTTATATAAAAGAGAAATCCTCATCAGTGTATTTATTTTATGAATAGATCCCAATCTCGGCAAAGGCCGATGCCTAGGAGCTGCTCTGTAAATGACGCCGAATGTCGAGAAAACCATAATAGACAGCTTTTATTTTGTGTTCAGATCTCTTAGGAATCTCAAAGTAGAGGCAGATACGGACTTATGGAGCAACCTGGTGTTAAGATCGTACTGCACGTTACAGATTACAATCAGATGTGAATTTTACATCTGGTTCATAACCAGATATAAGATAGACAGACAGACAGACAGACAGACAGACAGACAGACAGACAGACAGAGACAGACAGACAGACAGACAGACAGACAGACAGACAGACAGACAGACAGATAGATAGATAGATAGATAGATAGATAGACAAAGAGAGAGACAGAAAGAGGGAAAGAGAGAGAAAGAGAGAAAGAGAGAGAAAGAGAGAAAGAGAGAGAAAGAGAGAAAGAGAGAGAGAAAGAGAGAGAAAGAGAGAAAGAGAGAGATAAAGAGAGAAAGAGAGAGAGCGTGAGAGAGATAAAGAGTGAGAGAGTGAGAGAGAGAGAGTGAGTGGATGTGAGAGCAATCGTGAAATGTATAAGGATGAACACTAAGTTCACTAGTGAAAGTTAGGGACCGATTCAGGCAGTAGATATTTAAGTCTTAAATTGCTGTGAAACTAGTGTCCCTGTGATGTGGTGATAGCACGTTCAGGTGTGCAAACTCTGGGTTCAATTCCCGATAGGGGCATAAAATCACAATATCTGAGCAAGGAGTTCGGCCTGAAATCCTAGGAGCCAGCTCGGAAACCACGTCTCACAAAAACCATGAAATTCAAACTTCTTAAATATACGACACTACGCGTTCACTATGACCGTACGCATACTCCTTACATGAGTTAACGCACTGTAGTGTTCACTGTTGTTAACGTTAAGGCTTATGTATGCGGCCGCTGGACCGCTGATCAACTGGGAAAAGGTGATTTTCCACATAAACGTTTTAGTCCGCACACGACATACCAGACGACTAGATCAGTTGGGGACGAGATTTATGGGAAAAAAAACCAAACATAATTTTCACAATGAAGCACCCACCGAACATGCTGATCTGGGGTGCAATGTCTGCATCTTAGACTTCCGGCCTCTATTTCATGCCGTCTGGCATTACAATGAATGGTGAAAACTATGTCGAACTGTTGAGACAACATTTAAATATGCCAGGAGGTTCTCATGACTGCACCGTATTCAAGCATGAGAAGGTTCACCACGCCAAAGGTCAAAAGTTGTACAGCGTTACCTAATCTTAAAAAGGATAGAAACACCTGATGTGGAAATAGGCCCCGATCTAAATCCAGTTGAAAATTTATGGGAATATTTGAAGGTCTGAACATCTGAGAAGCAACCCTCAAGTGCTTCTGACTCGACTGAAGCCATCAATGCACCAAAGAAATCTGGGCGGACATTTGTCGTGAGCTCGTATAGAACATGTCCCGATGTATGAAGGAAGTTATAAAGAATAAAGGAGGAAGCACGAAATAGTGAAGTTGTTTAGCGATTATTCCATGTAATTACCACTGGATGACATCGTTAACTACAATTCGCTCTAAAACTGACTTGTATTTGCACTGAAGTAAACTTTATGTTGATATTCTAACAGTGTTCTCAAGTGGTCTTAAACTTTCTGGAATATGTGTGTGTGTGTGTGTGTGTGTGTGTGTGTGTGTGTGTGTGTGTGTGGTTGTGTGTGTGTGAGTGTGCGAGTGTGAGTGAGTGTGAGATAAAACAAAATTATCCGCTCATTTAATAACATGTAATAGAGTATTAACATTTTTATGCTACGATCAAAGGAGAGATAAGTGTTTCTACTTTCTGCATGCACGTTATTCAGGATTGAGGAAAGTGCTTAGCATTTTTCAGATGTCGTGGTTACTACTTATGCAGCTAGAAATAACACCGCTTTTATATCGAAACTATCCAGTGCATTATTTTTTGCATCATCAGTGGGATGAGCTTTGATGTGGTCCATTCCATGTACACAACAAGGTATCGTTTTATGTACACAATACACTATAAATTATGGAGCCTTAATAAGAACAATGTTCGCGAGAAAATAACAAGAGGAAACATAACAGGGAGCTCTGATGTTGTGTCTAGAAATCAATCCAATTACTTTACTAAACCAACCACACAAAAGACCAAAGAGGATAAAGGAATGATAATAACAATATTAAACTAAACTGCGGACAAACATCTTCAGCTAGTTTTGTAAACAGACATAAAAAGACTTGATACTTTGAGTGTAAAGATATAATATTATTATTGTACACGTTTTTCATTATGCATGTGCTCTCATTATTCATACTGAAATCAATAAACTATATTTACCTTTATAGTGTTGCTTTCGTTAACGTGTTTTTGTGAGATAAAAGAACGAATGGCAAAGAAAGGCCTGGGTCTTTCCCTCTCCCATCGCTGAAGAAAATGAGCAGTTATAGCCTGATAATATATAGTTTATAATGATTCCACTGTTGTCAGTAACAAAACAATACAGTTTTAATAAAAATCTGCACCGACTCAGCTAAATGAGATCATTATTTTGTGCAAGGACTACACAGTCGTCTAGTCTCAACACTTGTCTAACAATTGTTAAAATGCAAACGTTGCCTTCGAGGTTTAAGAAATAGAAACCCACTGTATACAAAATTATCAACAACCAGTCAGTTTATTGCGTTTATTGCAGCAAAGACCAGTGACCCAAGCGCACTTATTGCAAGCTGAAAAAAAACAAAAAACTAGATGCCCTCTTCCTTTCTTGAAGTCCGCTGTACCATACCTAGGCAGAGCAAAATATTTCAGATTCCTGTATGAAACTGTTGTGTAAATATAATTATTAACAGTAACAATGGATATAATAATATCAGCCAACATCACCGGAAGTGGGTGGGTGTTAATAAGTGTTTACAAAGAGGGCACTTAATGGAATATCAAAGACCAATTCTACAAATTTTCCTCTTGAAAGCACTTGCAATTTCATGTACCTACATCGTGACACACTAATAACCTAGACCAAAGGACCAAACCTCAACAAACAACACTGCCGTTTTATGACAAAAGGAAGAAAGCGCCATCGGGAAAGTTTTGAGAAAATCGCAAATGACTTTTCAAACTTTAAAGGACTCGCCTTTATAATTGTTTATAATTAACACTGGCGCTTAGTCCCCTAACTTCGTTATTTATTGAGATATCGTGATGGGACCCAGATAGAAATGTGCGTCATCATCTGGGGATTCCAAAACTATAAATAACTCAATTTGACCTACTTTGGCGCTTTCGTCCTTTTGTCATAAAACGGCAGAATATTCATCGTTGGCTGTGGGCAGATGGACTAAGCAATCGGCTTGGTTATGCTTAGCTGTTTCCGTGAGTACTTACCCAGCACTTAGGCTGGTCTTTGTCATCTTTTTCATGTTGTAAGAAATATTTTAAAAATTAAAATTATGTTATCCATGCATCTATTAGGAAAGTGCAAACAGCTACAATCGACAGATTCGACCGTTGTATTGTGTTGTATCGACAGTTAACTCAAGTCATGTGTGCTTCACAATAAGGTTACAGGCGTGAATTTCTACTTGCGATATTAGGTTCTACCTCCGATATTAGGTCTTAATCGATATTATTATATGTACATGTATTTACCTGCCACACACTACCTACTGCTCTCGGGAACTGCCTACGTTTCGGAGGAGATCAACCATTAAAACCCCAAGAGTGAAGTTTCTAGTTACACTGTAGAAGGGGAATAATCTGCTATCTGCGTTATCTGTTCCTACAAAACCTGGCTTGTCTCCCTTGCCTGATTGTCTAACTCGACATTTGAGGCACCTATTGGCGTATTGTTTTTGCTTTTTTTTTTTTTTTTAACTNGGGGGGGGGGGGGCTATAAAGGAACTGTAGGCCTATTGTTCTACAAATTCTACTGTGCTGTTGGCATGTTTTTGCCCATGGAGATTAAAATATTTCCACTGCCCTATTTTTTTTATTTTTAGTGGGAAGAAAGAAAAGGAGTTCACTGCCCAAATGTGTTCAAAAATTTCTTTTGATGAGGGACACCTGTCATTCTGACTTGATTCCCAGTCTCTTATTAGACTAGTTTTGACTGTGTTTTAATTTATTTATCTAAAATAAATATTTTATACTTACATAAGGCTCCACTTTGTATCTGACATTTTTTAAGTGATGCCTTATCTAAATCAGGCTTTTTACTTTTTTAAACACATTTTTACATCCTGACATTGGCTGGTGGGGACTAAGAAAAGAAGAATTTTAATTTATTTTATATGCAGTGGAGCATGCATAATGCTGCATACATTTTGGGACCGACCAAAAGTGTACTTATTAACAGAGGTATTAACTATGCACTTACACTTAGAGTAGAAAACTCTGGACCAAAAATACGGTGTGTACTAAGCGTGTCCATATTCAGTGTATTCCACCGTATAGGCAGATTAATAGGGCTGTAATCCAGAAAACTCTTGTCAAAAGTGCCCAACCACTTTCCCACAGGTGAATCTGCTTTCTACAATACATGTGTGTTTATGCCTCTAAAGGGACATCTTTTCATTTAACCAAGTTGGAATAAGACATATGTTTAGATGATACTTTTAACGACTATTTCTTTACATTCCACATTTATTAAAAAGAGTGCAAAAAAATGCCTGCAATGAGCGCTGAATATTGAACCTTTGGTTCCCAAAACCAGCGTTCTGACCACTGAGACATAAAGCTACAGGAATTCACTTGGTAAATAATTAGACTATATATGCAGTATGAGTAATGAGTTATATCACAGCTTCTAATTTACCTGTCCCTATCACACTGGACAAAAGCTTCTGGAGATATAATGAAAATTTGTAGATGTTTTTATGAACCAACACACTGCAACAATCCAATGATATTATGATCAAATTTCATCATAGTTCCACTTATCTCTTACAAGCTATTCCATCTCCATCACCAAACACAGCAATCTATCGTCACTGCTGCAGTTGTCTCCTCAAAAGCATTATATGAAGGGCTCCATGGCAAAACGCACTATACACCATCCTGGGGGTGTGGCAAAACAGTCCGGATACAAGGCATATTTTTTGGTGAAAGGCGAAATTTACTTCTGAATTAAGGTAGACCAAATGTCGTTCAATGGAGTGGAAGTATGCATGTATACTAAAGTAAATACTCCTACTGCTACATGAAGCATGCAAACGAAGCTAAAAATTCAAATTGGTGGATAACGCGTTTTGTCATGCAACCCTTCATATGTAGTCTACCACTTTATTTTCAATTTTTTGGTCATTGTGTATAACTGTGTACAGTCATCACATANTCTCAACTCTTGTCTAACAATTGTTAAAATGCAAACGTTGCCTTCGAGGTTTAAGAAATAGAAACCCACTGTATACAAAATTATCAACAACCAGTCAGTTTATTGCGTTTATTGCAGCAAAGACCAGTGACCCAAGCGCACTTATTGCAAGCTGAAAAAAAAAAAAAAACTAGATGCCCTCTTCCTTTCTTGAAGTCCGCTGTACCATACCTAGGCAGAGCAAAATATTTCAGATTCCTGTATGAAACTGTTGTGTAAATATAATTATTAACACTTCACAGGCAATTAAGCACTGAATATTACCGTAACAATGGATAAATCAGCCTACATCACCGGAAGTGGGTGGGTGTTAATAAGTGTTTACAAAGAGGGCACTTAATGGAATATCAATGACCAGTTCTACAATTTTGCTCTTGAAAGCACTCGCAATTTCATGTGCCTACTTCGTGACACGCTAATAACCTAGACTAGATCAAAGGACCAAATTTCAACAAACAATATTCATCATTGGCAGTGGGCAGATCGGCTAAGCAATCGGCCTGGTTATGCTTAGCTGTTGCCGTGAGTATTTACCCAGCACTTAGGTTGGTCTTTGTCATCTTTTTCATGTTGTAAGAAATATTTAAAAACTTAAATTATGTTATCCGTCCATCTATTAGGAAAGTGCAAACAGCCACAATCGACAGATTCGACCGTTGTACAGGTGTATTGTGATGTATCGACAGTTAACTCAAGTCATGTGTGCTTCACAATAAGGTTACAGGCGTGAATTTCTAACTGCGATATTAGGTTCTACTTTCGATATTAGGTTTTAATCGATGTTATCATATGTATTTACCTGCGACACACTACCTACTGCTTTCGGGAATTGCCTACGTTTCGGAGGATATCAACCATTAGACCCCAAGAGTGAAGTTTCTGTTTACACTGTAGAAGGGGAATAATCTGCTATCTGCGTTATCCGTTCCTACAAAACTTGGCTTGTCTCCCTTGCCTGATTGCCTACCTCGACGTGTGAGGCACCTATTGGCGTATTGTTTTTGCTTTTTTTTTTTTTTTTGNGGGGGGGGGGGCTATAAAGGAACTGTAGGCCTATTGTTCTACAAATTCTACTGTGCTGTTGGCATGCTTTTGCCCATGGAGATTAAAATATTTCCACTGCCCTATTTTTTTTAATTTTTAGTGGGAAGAATAAAAAGGAGTGTTCAAAAATTTCTTTTGATGAGGACACCTCTCATTCTGACTTGATTCCCAGTTTCTTATTAGGCTAGTTTTGACCTGTTTTAATTTATTCACCTAAAATAAATTTTATATAGTACTTATATAAGGCTCCAATTTGTATCCAATTTAAGAGGATGCCTTATCTAAATCAGGCTTTTTATTTTTTAAATACATTTTTACATCCTGACATTAGCTGGTGTGGACCAAGAAAAGGAGAATTTTATATGCAGTGGAGCTTGCATAATGCTGCATACATTTTGGGACCGACCAAAAGTGTACTTAATAACAGAAGTACGTATTAATTATGCACTTGCACCTAGAGTAGAAAACTCAGGAACAAAAATACTGTGCTCAGTATCGTGTTTACGTACTAAGCGTGTCCGTATTCAGTGTATTCCACCGTATAGGCAGATTAGTAGGGCTGTAATCCAGAAACCTTTTGTCAAAAGTGCCCAACCGCTATCCCACAGGTGAATCTGCTTTCTACAATGCATGTATGTTTATGCCTCTAAAGGGACATCTTTGCATGTCACCAAGTTGGAATAAGACATATATATATATATATATAGAGAGAGAGAGAGAGAGAGAGAGAGATGATACAATGGACGACTATTTCTTTACGTTCCTCATTTATTAAAAAGAGTGCAAAAAAATGCCTGCAATGAGCACTGAACACTGAACCTTTGGTTCCCAAAACCAGCGTTCTGACCACTGAGATATATAAAGCTACTGGAATTCACTTGGTAAATAATTAGACTATATGCCGTATCAGTGGTGAGTTATATCACAGCTTCTAATTTACCTGTCCCTATCACACTGGACAAAAGCTTCTGGAGATATAATGAAAATTTGTAGATGTTTTTATGAACCAACACACTGCAACAATCCAATGATATTATGATCAAATTTCATCATAGTTCCACTTATCTCTTACAAGCTATTCCATCTCCATCACCAAACACAGCAATCTATCGTCACTGCTGCAGTTGTCTCCTCAAAAGCATTATATGAAGGGCTCCATGGCAAAACGCACTATACACCATCCTGGGGGTGTGGCAAAACAGTCCGGATACAAGGCATATTTTTTGGTGAAAGGCGAAATTTACTTCTGAATTAAGGTAGACCAAATGTCGTTCAATGGAGTGGAAGTATGCATGTATACTAAAGTAAATACTCCTACTGCTACATGAAGCATGCAAACGAAGCTAAAAATTCAAATTGGTGGATAACGCGTTTTGTCATGCAACCCTTCATATGTAGTCTACCACTTTATTTTCAATTTTTTGGTCTTTGTGTATAACTGTGTACAGTCATCACATACCTCCATCATGCCAACTACCACATCATCAAAGCATCATCACAATCACTGGTACCACATTCCATCACACTACCATCATAACACGTGAGCCTAGCCATCACCACAGTACAATCACAGTCACTGCCATCATAATCTCACCACTGCATCACAATCAAACACCCTGCTACTAAAATCCATTACAGTGCTACCACATCATCTTATATTAATGTCTTAATCCACCACAGTGCTACCACTATCCATCACCATGCCACCATGTAGCAGAGCTGCCTTTAGGCAAATATATTACTGTGCTGCAAGTTTTCATCACCATATCTCTATAATCTAAAAACTCCAGCACTGCAACATTCTAGCTGAATACGTAGCATTGAAGTTAATATGTCCCATGGCATTTTACCTCTATATGCACACAACAGACAGAATTCACATAAAGTTTAATGACTCATAACATCAACATACAGTATTTACTTAAGAGTTATGCAGATGGGTACTGGAATGATGTTTAAAATGATGAAAATGATGATGATGATGATGATGAGTATGGATGACATCCTTCAGAAGGTTGGTACAACTTCTGGTGCCAGTGAAAAGCATGAAGTATATATATACATATCTTACACATGAATTCAAATTTTCTGAATGACAAAACTGAGGCATCATAAAAATGAGATTAGTGCCCGCAGTGTTGTCAGGGATGCCCCTACTCAGAAACTGTTTTGAAATGAGAATGTTTCTTTCGGAGAAGACGACCTGGCATCCACTCGTGCAACTGTATAAACTGTAGTAACATACATAATCTGAACATTTTTTTCTCTCTCATTTCTTGTTTTGTTCATAATTAATTACTGGAAATTCTCCCTCTCTGCATAATTTTTCTATTAGAGCACTTATTAGTAGATATGTTACAACTATATAATAAAGTCTATTTCATGCCGCAGAAAAGTTCAGAGCATTTTGTGAAAAATGAGTGGCATCCCTGTATTGCAGAGAATGTGACAAAGAGACAATGCAATTTCACAAAAATCTAAATAAAAATGCTGGTGACTTAACTCTTCCTGATATATATATATCACTGTGTTTATGTAGATAGCTGAACAGGACGGTCGAATCAATGTACAAAAATGCATCTGAACATTCTGTTACAAATGAACTGAANTTAATGTCTTAATCCATCACAGTGCTGCCACTATCCATCACCATACCACCATATTTCAGAATTCAGAGCTGCCATAAGGCAAAAATATTACTGTGCTGCAAGTTATCATCACCATATCTATATTAATAAAACGCTTCAGCCAAATTTGTGTCACAGATTTCTTGAGAACTACATAACGTAAAAACATGCGGTTTTCACCTAAATTTGTAGAAAAATACACAAAAGGTAACTATACACATCAGTCCTCTTTATTTCTTTTACCCTTTTTAAAAAAAAAGAATGTGTATAGCAACGAAATACAATCTCCGATAGATCTTTTCAATCCCCCCGATTCGCCAATCGTCCAACTTTTTCATGGAGTCTAATGCAATCGTCTATGATGCCTTTTGGTGTGCTGGGTATTCTTTCGCCGCTGGTGCGTTGCCTGCCTGCCCATTTGTAAAATGGGGAGTTAATCTTGTCTCTTTATAATCTAAAAACTCCAGTACTGCAACATCCTAGCTGAATAAGTAGCATTGAAGTTAGTACAGTATGTCCCATGGCATTTTACCTCAATATGCACACAACAGACAAAATTCACATTAAGTTTAATGACTCATAACATCAACATCAGATGGGCACTGGAATGATGTTTAAAATGATGAAAATGATGATGATGATGATGACTATGGACGACATCCTTCAGAAGGTTGGTACAACTTCTGGTGCCAGTGAAAAGCATGAAGTATATATACATATCTTACACATGAATTCAAATTTTCTGAATGATAAAACGGAGGCATCATAAAAATGAGATTAGTGCCCGCAGTGTTGTCAGGGATGCCACTCCATAGAAACTGTTTTGAAATGAGAATGTTTCTTTCAGAGAAGACGACCTGGCATCCACTCGTGCAACTGTATAAACTGTAGTAACATACATAATCTGAACATTTTTTTTTATCTCTCATTTCTTGTTTTGTTCATAATTAATTACTGGAAATTCTCCCTCTCTGCATAATTTTTCTATTTAAGCACTTATTAGTAGATATGTTACAACTATATAATAAAGTCTATTTCATGCCGCAGAAAAGTTCAGAGCATTTTGTGAAAAATGAGTGGCATCCCTGTATTGCAGAGAATATGACAAAGAGACAATGCAATTTCACAAAAATCTAAATTAAAAAGGCTGGTGACTTAACTCTTCCTGATGTATCACTGTGTTTATGTAGATAGCTGAACAGGACGGTCATAATCAATGTACAATAATGCATCTGAACATTCTGTTACAAATGAACTGAATCCGCAGAAAACAGTAACGATGTGACACTGAAAATAGTACTCACACTGGAAAAGACCTGTAAAGGTAGAGGGGAATAAGAAACCTTCCTACAAGCATAACTAAAGATAGTTTACAAATAAACCCAAGAATAAAAGGACAGGAAAGTAATGTTCTAAGATCAGGAAGTGGATTTCTTCATTTCATGAAATACATTGCATTCAGCTTAGAAAAGTAAGCAACTTAAATCTCGTAGTGCGAGGCATCTTGGATCCAACTTACTGCTGGCTGCGTGACCATTATGATGACCGTTGCACATGCTGTCTGCTGGCCAGGCAGCTGACACCAAGCTGCAAAATTCGATCATCACACCCAATGTTCAGCAAGGAGATGCGTATTTAATCTATTGCCACAAATGTAATGAGCGGATGGTAGATTTAATTCCATCACCACACCACAATGATTAATACTAATGAATAAGACTAGAGTCCATGGTCAGAAATTGATATTTACAAATGAACAATCCTTGAATCAACATCTTTCTTCCTATTAACCTCTTCCATTAAACTTTCTTGTAACCATGGACTTTACTCAGGTATCTAGCTCAGGAAGAAGAAACAGAATGTCCGTGAAATGCTCAAACTCAAAATGCTGAATTTTAAGGAATATGACTTTATGACCTAACCTAACATGTCTCATTTTTAAGTTCACAAGAACACAACTTCTAAGATACAATCAAAATCAAGTCTGAAAAATCTGGAAACAGTAGAATTCTGTCAACCTGAAATTGAAGGGACTGGTCAGATCTTTGCAGATTAAATGAGTTTTGTGTTACCCATTTACGGCACAATATAAGAGGAACTGTCAGGTGGTATTATTTCTAGGTGATGGCTGCAATAGCCTTGACTGACAATACCACTGCATGTTGTCTGGGATCTGCATACATTTTCATCACCTTTGATTGACACATATTTACCATGTGACTGACCTCATCTTCATGTGCAAGACCATCAATGGACAAGGGGAGGGAAATTGCTGCAGAAGCAACTCGTTGTTTCCTCTCTTCATCATATTTCCTTTTGTTGTTGGCGCATCATTTCTTGTGTTATCAGAGCATCCTGAAACTCAATAACGGGCTAACTGTAAACTTCTCCTATAAACAAACAGGGCCTTTGGGCAGGGATTTTATTTTCTACCTGGTTAACCAAGATTTCCAGCAAAGTGCTGTTGTGTTAAGCAAGATTTGCTGTAAATGTTTGGACTTGGAACACTTGCTGTCAATGGTGGACCTAAGCGCCCAACTTATGGTTCCATTTACTTATTAAAGAATCTATTTAGCCCAGGTGACAACTTCGCCACAGCTATAGCAAAAGCAGTGGATAAGCATCTTTTTCAAAGTGGGTCAAGGTAACATATTATATAATTCAGAATGACCCACCAGAAATAGAATCACTCCACTCATTGTAAATCTTTGCCAGCAGCCTCTACAGAAAAAAATCTGAACTTGAAATGAAACAAAGCATAAACATTCTGATCCAGACTTTGGGATGAATAAAGGTAAGCAACTTTGTAGTACAGTCATTTTGACTAGAGCGTTGCGACATGTTCTGGTTCGGTCTTGACACTTTCAGGATTTACTTGACTTGTCAGATGGTGGCTGCTCTGATGTTGCTGATGTTGCAGCAGGTGTTGGCTCTGGCTGCTTTATAAAAAGAACATGCTGTTTCTGTTTTTCAAATGCCAGCCTTTCTTGTTGGACCCTGAGCATGTCCCTGAGAACACGGAGTTTTTCTTTCTTCACTTTTAGTTTTTCCCTCTCTATTTCAAGTAGCTGTTCTGAAAAACTGTTTGGTTTCTTTTTTAATGATCCTGGTGCCATGCTCCATTCAACTGGATGGAGGAGTCTTGAACGATCCTCCCATTCTAAATTGCTTAGGGCATCACTTTCTGCATCTGTTGCCTCTTCTGGTGAGGAAAAAAAATAATGAAACATCATACTCAAAAATACTTTGTATTTACATAAAAAGAAACAGATAAACTAAACTGTGCAAAAGCAACTTATGAAATAAATATTTTCACAAATATTTAGACTAATTTTACAATGCTGGACAATAGCATAAAGTGTCCTCTCAGTATAAAGTCAAAAGTCCTCTTAAGTTCTGATGGTGACTTGCAGGAGGTATTTGACGACATCAAATTTAAAGATTATTTTGCCTAGCTTTCATTTTAGCATTATGGAACTTGAATATACTGATATATATTTTTTTTTTCTTTCATTCCTCTTTCCTTACCATAATATAAAATATTTAGTGGATATAGTAACACAAAGAAGAAAAAGATGACAGTGTGATTTAGTTAGTATAAGTCAATGAAGCAACTGGATGTAGCTCATTGGGTCAATCAATTTCTATGGAACCTGATTACAGACAAATGTCACAGTTTTGAGTCTTACTCGTATATTAAGCTTTTTAAAATACAGCATAATGTGTGTTTTGATTGCAGCTCCTAACAACCTAAGTGAAATACACTCTCACTAGAACCAGTAAGGACATTTAGAAAAAAGTGGGACCCTGTATTGTCTTGCTTGATAAGCTTTGCTTGCAACTTTATCTCCCCCTATATGCAATACCTATTTGTATTATATTACTCTATACTGAAAAATCAATAGCTAATTAACTGGCTACAGTGTTTATAAAGCACAACACTGAAAATAAATATGAGTTAAAAAGCTATGAAAAAGGTAGAAAAGAATAGCTTAAATACTAAAGTCCACACAGAGCAGACAGCAGTAACAGTGGACTTCACCAATTATACCAACAAAGAAGAGCATCCTGGAACCATAACAGGAAACTAGCACTGTAACAAAATATTTTGCATTTTCTGATGTTTTGTTGTTTTGTTATGCCTATTAATTACGCCTAGCATTAACTCCAAAAACACAACCCTTTTATGAAGCATTTACAAGGTCCCTTATGTCAAATTTTCTCAGTTCACACCATTGTCTCTCTCTGGCAACAAATCTGCCCACATCAGATCTGGTGGTTCCACTTCTAATCTGCCCCAAAGTTAGACAAAATACTTGTTAACCTGTTGTAGTGTGTCATACTGTGGCTTTCATGATGCATGGTTTTAATTGTGCTCATATGTATGAAAAGTTTTGCATATATAGGCCAGTCACACCAGGTCATTTGTTACATGCTTGATTCACTGGTCAAGCCCATGCGATGGGTAAAGCAAAGGATGATGCAATATCGCACAATGAGCGCAGTAATAGAACTGTTACCTGTCTGAGAAATTTCCTCTGAATTTCACTTTGTGACAGAATCGAAGAAATAGTTCTACCATAGACTGCACAAAATTCATATAATTATATGTTTAAAGAAATAGATTGCCCCTCCTCGGCAGGATGTTCTAAAATTGTTTTAAACACGAGATAGCGCCTACCTTTGTCCAGTCAACAGAATGTAGAAATTTTGTTTTTAGTGGCTTGTGAATAGTAACATTTTAAGCATGCAACCAGTTAAAAATGAGGAGGGGCCAGTGATGATTGATGGTCACTATACAAGCTCTTATTGACCCCATTTTGTTTCAACACCTATCATTAATTGTGCAGTCCCTGTTTTTGCAATTTCCCCATTCTAACCCCTCTCCTCTCAGGTTCACTTGTCTAAGTCAGTACAATCAGAAATCCAGACAACTGTAGTAAAATTATTACTTACAGTACTTTATTATTTTACATTCCTTTCAAACTTCATTACCGAACTGGCTGTACCTAATGACAGATGTGTACACTGTCAGTAAACTAAACACTTAGGCAATTTTAGTCTAATGTCAAGAACAGAATAATGTCTCAAAAGAAAGAAAGATTATTTATTTCAAGGCCAAGTAATGTAATAAACTGTGTACATTAGCAATGGGTTAATTAAGCTTTGTTGAAAACCTATTTTGCGATGGCTGACATCCCTTATACATCATGATAATCCATTGTTTTTCCGTTAGCGCACCCACTGCACGTGGGCACCCACCGTTTCTGTCCACCAATTTGGTGTGTTGTGACTAATGCACTGGTCAGTTTGACTGGCCTATTGCCTGTTTTTCTCATTCATGAATAATGTGAAACATATTGGCTCAGGATGAAGGAATTTAGTGGGTCCCATGAATTTCATCAGAAGTGGTTCAAGTGTTGTGAAAAAAACAAAACCAACCATGATCAGACAAACATTCTTGAAATGTCTCCATGCAGTCTAAATACAGTCTCATGTTGCCAGTGCAGTCTGCTTCCCCTGACCCAGGATCAGCAGAATTTCCTACTGATGAATTTGATGCACTATAGTTTGGCATGGATGCTGCGACACTATCCATTTGCTTCAGCTCTCGCTGCTGGAATCCTTCTTCCTTTCTCTTGGCCAAAAATTTCAGATCCTGCCATTTCTTCTTCACTTCACTCACAGTTCTTTTGCATAGTGCCAGTGAGTTTACTTTATGTGTCACCATTGCCCATGCCCTGAATCGATCCTGTGGGGTTATCCTCTGGCCATTTGTGTGTTGCTTGCCGTGGAGCATATATTTCCCCGATTCAACCTCTGCAACTAGTATGTTAATTTCGTCTTTGGTCCAGTTTGATTTCCGTGTTCTGACTGAATCTTTTGTCCTGTCTCCCATTCTGTCTTAGCCAGTAGTATGCAAAATCAAAGAAATTGCTGTGCTATGCAGCAGAGTCGAGGGTAGGACAAAACATCGATGAAAACAAGTTAAATCGTAGGCCTACCATCAATCGTAAGTGTACGATGTACACACTTACGATCTTTGTTTCCGTATACTGTAACGGAAGTGTACCTTCTCGTAAATTTGTGAAATTTTCTAATGGTCTCGTAAACTAAAGAAATGACACACACAATCAACAGAAATAAAGTGCTGATAAATTCGTAACACTTTCAATCCAAAATGCAAAGCAATCAATGGGAGTCAGTTGTTTAGAGCTGCAGAACTACGACATCCCTGTCAAAGCCTCACTGATTTCAAGGAAAGAGAGTGATTACCCTTACTCTGCTTGAACAGGGGAAGTGACTCAGACAAATTTCTTCATAGCAGACGGAAGCAGAAAGCCTTCTGACAAAGAGTTGTTAGTTCATATGTTCATAATTATCAGACTATTCATCGGCTGTAAAATTGATGGTAAGTCTGCCGTGGCACCCATAATGAATATTAAAGGTTCCATTCTTAATAGACAATCCAGTCTAGACTAGACTAGATTTTAAGAACATCTTCCTCCTTCGTAGTCTAGGCTACCAAGGTCCAAGGACATCTAAGAGTTTAAGAAGAAATTCTGCTCTCATATTCTAGATCTCTAATTATTAGTCTACTTTGTTTCAGTTTTAGTTAATCCATGTAGGCCTAGTCTAGTCTAGTCTAGACTAGATTTGGAAGGATTTCAAAATGAGGGCCAGAAAAAATGAGATTGCAAGATTTGAAAACGACCACTTTTCTTTTTTTAAAAGTTCATCCCCCATGAGAAAAAAAAAACAAGCACCTCTTTTTCTGGCGCTCCTTGATTAAGCAGTGTGTCCTGATTAATTATTCGATATTTCCAATTTATTTCGATATCGTTTAGTCTACCAGATTTTCTTAGTTACAGTTTTAATAGCCAGATATTTTAAAGAATTGTAACTCCTAGTTTTTTCTAAAATTTAAGTAACTTACCAGCAAATCAGCCATGCGTTCATTCAAACCCTTAATTTGTCTATGTGAAGATTTATCTGAAGATCTTCTGTTGCCTCGCTCTCTGAGTAAGAGAGTTTTCTATTTATTTATGTGGTTTATGGGGTCGGTTACCATTGCCCAATAGGAGCAATGATATTGTCGAAGGCCTCCTGTTTTGACTAGCCATGAATTTCTCGCCATTGAAATTCATCGAGATGTGATGCCAGCTGTGTATTGTGGACTCCAGCCATCCATTTCAATCGCCGTTTGCAAGTTTTCCAGTAACATTCGACATGATTGGTACACGCCCTAGTGACTGGATCCACAAAGTTGCGGTCATGTATCACTGTCAGGTGTTGGTATGCCGGATTTATGGGCAGAGTTGCAATATTTGCATAGCCAGCATGGTTCCCTTGTATGAATTATGCTTCCTGTGTGGTTGATAGTAAAATGAAATTAATTGAGCTATGTATGACATTTTTAGATTATGTTTATTATAAATATATGAATAATGATGCTTTTATTCTAAATACTCTTTTGGTTGTTTTTTTTTAAAGAAATAGATTTTAATTACACCTGCCCTAAATTCTCTTGTCTTTAATAAAATAATAGTACAATGTGTAGTGTCACTGATTGCTTTATTCTCACTGAATTATTTGAAAACTTAAACTGATGATTAATATAATGGTCAATGATAAGTCAACAAAACTAAAGATAATTCTGGCCTGCTTACATAGACTATTGCTCTATCATATGTTCAAATTTGAATAATTACCTGGAACAATGTGCCACTGAATTAAGGGAAGGAGAGTCGCTGTACTCTTGAGGGGCATAAATTCCAGAAAGCCTCTCTGTGTTGCGGGACATATGCCCACAGACACCCACCTCTGTTCGACAACATACCCAACATTGTGTTTCCTCTTTGCCATGAGGCTCTCGTTGATTTCAACAATCATAGCTGGTCCTCCAATCTGCGTGGGATTGTTTGTGGGCCACCATGAGCATGCATCCCTAAAAAAATTAAACCACTGAATGATGGTAGGCTCACTAAAGACTTACAGCAATCATTTAGACAGCATTATTAACAGGTGTTTTGAAAGACTACAGAAAGATCATTTCAATCAAACTCTTGAGTGCCAATTGACTGGCCTCAAAAAATGAATCTTTCTTGAGGGACATATTTTTTCATCTCCCCTATCTGACCTCACTATAGACATATCACGCTGGCATGTTTGGCATTGAGGTGGAGTCCTCTTCATAAGGCCTCTTTGCTGCATAAATGCAAACGTTGTGTTTTCATCCTGAGCATGAATGTAGAGCTGCTGTAGACTCACTTTGGAGATGAAAGCGCGCTTTTCCTGGTGCTCAGCCAGGTGGTGGTGAGACATTGATGTACAGTTCTAAAGTCCATCTTTAAAGACAATAAATTGCATTGAGCACTGGAACGTGATATTTAATTTGGTTCCATTAAGGCAATCTGGTATGTATATTATTCCGGGCATGTGTGTCGTGGTCAGTTTAAATGAGTATTTAAAGGCAAATGACCGATTCCATTGAACGAATACTTGTACTTGATTTGAAAGGTTTTGTAAGTATTGGGAGGGTACACTAGCAACATAGAGAATTGCCACTCTTGCTTAGGCTTGATTGCAATTTTTGGAAATTGTTGTTCTTAAAATCAGAAAATGTTCAAGTGTCTTAAAGTCCACGAACTACCTCTGTGGTGTGGTGTGGTGTGGTGTGTGGTGCGGTGTAGTGTAGTGTGTGTGTGTGTGTAAATCTATTCCAGGAAGAGACCCCATTACTTCAATTTGCTGAATTTTAAATATCCATTTTTTGCCAGCATAATAAATGTTAACATCATAGCCTGGCATCCCATCCCATTCCTCCAGCTGGCCCCTTCTGTGTTGCCCTTTTTTAGTAATGATACTTCAGGAATGAGAGACAAGTCAAAGGAGAAAGGAATATATTCACTCATATATCTCACTTGCAAAACAAAACAAGTCAAACACCAATGTCTTTTACATAATTATAATGACAAACTTTTAATGATAAAATAAATTACATTGTAATTTGTAATCATACTCAAAAAGTATCGACTACCGAAAGGCCAAAGATGTTGTTCGGTCCAATATTTGTAAGTAAAAAAATCTGATAATCGATATCAACATAAATTGAGATATCCAACAACTAGTCGGGACCACACTGCTTAAGTAGTGCTCTTTTTCTTAACAGCCCCATCAAACTAGTCTAATCCCTTTTTACCATGTTTATTAGACTTGGCTAGTATGGGTCAGGAGTTTGCTGAAGGATGGCCCACATATGGAAATCCTTCCCTAGATTTAGAGCGCTTTCAGCATATTTCAAACACATAAGCAGAAATAATATCTGCTCACTCAGACTATTATTGCTTCGACTGGTTTTGGTTGACCTGGTTATAGTCAGAATTAGACATTTCTGAAGGAAATCTAGTCTAATGAAAATACACTTGCCTGATGAAAGAAGGACCATCCTTCTGATAACTTCAGTTTAATTTGCAAATTAGGACACCAGTTCAGTAAAATAACAGAAGTTGATCTCAGGTAGTTGAGACCTTCAGCACTAAATGTTTGGGACTGGTTTCAGAAATGCGATAAATATCTCTGACTACTTCCGGTAATAAAACCTTCTGCCACCTATCTTTGTCCAACAGCTCAGACTGATTAGTAGCACCAAAGACACTCCAGATAATGATAATGCTAACTGACTGTCCTGGATACTTCTTAGGGTGCTTTTTCTTCCCTAACTCTAACCTTACCTCTCATGCTAAAGCAAGCATAGGATGGAAAAGTCCCTTGAGGTTTGTTGTGTATATACTTCTAAATAAATGACTTTTCATGTCAATACTGTCAGAATGGATTTGAATTTTGAGTTCACTAATTCAAATATATTTATTATGAGTCAAGGACTACTATATCATATAGTAGTCCTTGTTATGAGTGTATACTGACTTTAATGTTGATACTCTTTTACCAAAGCCCTTTATATCATACCACCCCTGATTTTCACTGTTCAAGGTTCCTTTTGCAACTTCAAGTCCTGCAAGAGAGTAGGACTGAATCCAGTTTGTATATGTCTACTGTGGGGTTTGTTTTCTCTGAATATTTGGGAAAGAGAATGTCAGAAAGCATTTTTGCTTTCAGTCATGTGTTGTGAAATGCATTTTCACTATAACTTTTTGCGGTTTCATTTTATTTCTTTGTAGGCAGTAAATATTTTTTTTTCAGGTTAAAAGCCTTGCACTATGCATGAGTGCACCTTGTAGACTCAGAATATGAGAAAAAGAAAATCAATGAAAATGGAAAATTGACTATGGAATTAAAATTAAATCAGTTGCCAATTCCATATCCCATTTTGACCGTGTTAAAATCAAATGACAGACCTTTAATAAGCATTTATTGTCTGCTGGTTGCCAAAAGGCAGACTGGCAAAGTGTCAACAGTGCACCTCCAGTCTCTAAATTTACAGAAAAAAGATTTTCCCACTCCAAATGACCTGTTTCTTATTTGAAAGTGGCATCTATGTGCATGCTATCACTACTGTTGTGATATGTCTACAATAATGTTGGTGTTATGAAGCCAAATTCCACAACTTAGGCGGATTTTAAAAGCGGTTAGTGTCGAAAGAAATCATCTGGCGTTTTGTTTTTTTCTCAGCTTAATCATTCATGTTACCTGAGACGACAACTCATCACAATAATTACTAAAAGAGGAGCAGAGTTAAACATGCATGGAGATATGGTTTGGTTGTTTGGTTCACAAAACAGTCAGACAGCAGAAATAACTGGCATAGTAGAAATCTCTACAGCTCTGAGCAGAACCCACTTGACAGCTCATTGCTTTTCAAATACTCCATATCCTCTTCAGTTGTGCTGTTGCTGTGTTAATGTCCTGCCGATGGCTGGGAATTACAAAAGTAGCTGGCATCGCGTCAGATGTGGGCAGTGGAGTAGCAGGTGTTCCTTCAACATATGACATATAAACAAATGATTTTCACCTCCCCCCTTTCCCTATACAGTAATACGTCCTCTGTCATCATTGTTGGCTCTTTCTCTCTCTCTCTCTCTCTCTCTCTCTCTCTCTCTCTCTCTCTCTCTCTCTCTCTCTACCTGTGTTATAACCATTTTGGACAAACATCTGCTCACAGCAATTATTAAGATTTCCAGGTCAAAAGCTCTGATTAAATATGACTGTGGCGCTCAGAATAATATATGTATACATACTGTAAATGTACTGTATTTGGAAAGTAAGGTCCCACATTAGAGAGCTCTTTTTTTCTCCAAAAGTCAGTACGAGCACTGCGAATGCTTTTGAAATACAGGGAAATACGGCTGTATTGTATCTTCCATATGAAGTTCTCTATCAACCAAGATGATGATGTGGACAATGATGACACTTCTGATATTTAAGGGTATTTAATTGTGATTCTATTCTCATCACATTTACACCCCTTCTTAGCAGTTTTTAATCTTTTATTTTTCGCTGGTTGATTTGTTGATATCGTAATCACTAGCTATCTCTCTACCTTGCCCCGTATCATTATTTGTCTGCTATCCTTTTGTTTATGCAGTCTTATCTGCTTGACTTCTATTTCTTTTCGAACTTATCTCACTCATTTTTAGACTTCACAGTGAGCTGTCATTGTTAATTCCTGAACTCCTGTCAGTGCTTTTACTTTTTAACCAACTTTTGCACGTGTAAGCACCTTGGACTACTCATTTCTTTTCATTTACTTTCCAAGTTTGACGAAGTAGGAACTTCTGTGAAAATTTGCATGTTGTAGTGTTACCTTTAGACTACATGATCATTACTCCTGAAATTTCAAAACCCCTCTTAAAAGTACATTAGACATGCATCGAACTCCCCTTCTCTGCTTCATCCCAAAATTTCCAATTCATCAGAAAACCCTAAATCCCTCAAAAATATACTGCCCACCCCCATTCCTGCAAATTTATAACTGGGGGTGGAGGGGAGAAGATGTCTCCCCAAATTCATGTGACCTGGAGAGGCGCTGGTCATATTCCGATTAACATTTATTTTGGCATTAAATTTTTGCTCACAGTTCAAGTGGCTTTCCATGCCAGGTTGGAAATAGGGTAGGGTTGAATGCTAGTTGCAGTTTTATTTATTTTATAATGTGTCATATTTCTTGTGGAATTCAGAATTCGAGCTCGACTTTGTTTTGAATCATTTGCTAAAGAAATGATTTTCTTAAAACTCTATACCTCATTTTTTCAGCTAAAATACACTTTCTGAGTTTTGGAACAATGCTTCTCAGTTTGGCTGCAGGTAACTAGCAGCAGCATCATAATCACCTCTTTCTTCATTCAGTTTGCTCTCAGATTTCCCAAAAATGCCAGTAAAAAATCCCCAGCTAATGAGTATGGCTTGGAGTTGGAAAGACAGCAGCAGCCGTGCAAATCATAATATTCTGTTGTTGAGGCAATAACAAGATTGCTGCAGCCGTTTTTACTTGTTAGCCATTATTGTGTTTATTTATTTCTTTCGGCTGCTTGAGCAGAACAGTTTTGTCACGTCTTTCATATGAGCTATATATTTAATACCAGCAGGTATCTACTCATCACAGAGAGTCAGTTATTCCATTGTCTTACCCACCATCTCTTGGAGGCTACATTTGATACTGTCTGACAAATCTGCTGGCCTTTGTAGGTTGGGTTCACGTTTCATTGTGACCCCTTCCCTCACCCAAACACACACAAAAAAATCACCATTTTATTAAATCTTACAAGTTTGTAGACGGTTGCAGTCGGTTTTTGGGGTTATTTTTGGTCATGAAAATAATGGCCTCATTTCCTTGCTTTTGACACATAATCCGTTTTTACCCTAGCCATGTGTTAGCCGTTTCGGCCAACACCTTAGCCACTGAGTCTTGATCATTAGCCATTTTTCTCTCAGTCTTCCGCCCGCCTTCCCACCTCCCCATCTTTTCTTAATCAGTTTTTGAATATTTTTTTCTTAATTAATTGGTTGCTCTTTCTTTCTTTCTTTCTTTCTTTCTTTCTTTCTTTCTTTCACCATGACCTGTCGCATTGTTATGGAAATCCCTTAGGCGTATTCCATGGGAATCGGATGTAGAATTCAAGCCCACCCAGTGCAGATGTTGAGATGGGCCCTAGTTTAAATTGTTGGTGCTGTTTTTCCAAAGGTCATCCATCCTGTTTAGTGCTTGACACATCGTAAATTTCCTCCCCTAGTCAGGGTACCTGCTGATAGTTTACAGTTCAACAAATGCGTGGTGACAAAAAAACATGTTGCTTCAGCCCTGCGGTTGAAACAATTATACGGCAGCAAAGCCAAATTCAGTCGCATCAGCTGTTGAAGAACAAATACTTTGATATTTGTATACAAACAGTACAGATCAGATTAGCAGCAGTTTCCAGTCTGCGAACGAAGCGACTAGTCTATGCCTAAGCAACAAACTTGTAAAAGGGTGACTATGCCTAAGCAACAAACTTGTTAAAGGGTGAATACTGCAAATACCGACGACTACACTGAAATTGGCAACACAGTATGGGTGAATTGTGAACTCCAATCATGCAGGCACTCACTCACTTTATCATGGCAAAGGAAGCAACTATTGTTATAACTTTTTTTCATTCTTTATAAAATTCTCACAAGCTGATACCTTCGTTTCAATGACAAAGGCCCAAGGTTTCAGCCTGCTCAGCGATGTTTCTTCAAAATCGGTGTCCGTACGTTTTCCAAAGCTTCTGTGCCGTTAACAAGATCGGGCCAATAAAGTTACATTGGTAGTGATATGTAGTATTCTTCTCTCCCCCCTCCCCCCATTCTCCATCGCCTCCCGCCACCTTCCAACAGCCACCCACACCATGTCTTAATTGAGCCGGGTTTCTAACAGGCTGCGCATATTGCACATAAATTTTGTGTAGATATCAATATGTCTTTCAATCTTTGTGTGAATACCCTCTTTTCCCCTCCGTCCATGTCCGTACCAGAGAACATGCGTGACTGACATAAACGTTCTTTTCATTACTTCACCTCTGTGGAAAAGAGAAAAAAAAGATACCAGAGAATTCTTGCTGACTGTGGTCGGATAAACCCACACCAAGAACGGCAGGAAGACGTGAGGCATTTTCCGAGACAGAAGACCCCTCATAGTTCCAAATGTTGAAAAAAGCATGGCGTGAACGGAAAGGGCTTAAACGTTTATCCAGCTGTCCTCCTCAGTCAGGCCATATAAAAAGCGAACGAAAACATCTTTACGCTTTTGTTATGACTAGCAATCCACGGTCTGCGTTCACTAATAGTAGATGCGGGTGGCTCGCGGGCGCCTTTTGTCGGATCTACAGTCATATCAGTGTATTTCATCTGTCTGAAGTCTTGACCATTTCCAGGCTGTAGTCTAAATTACCGTTACCATGTCGACAGTTCTTTTTTTCATAAACTCAGGAGTCAGGACATGCCGACACAGAACTGCATTTTTTGTCGGTCGTGAGTGCCGACACATTTATGTTGCTCATATTTATTTCGAGTAGTCCAGCAGCAGGAAGATGAGAAGAGCAACAATACAAAAATGGTAGAGAAAAAAATGTAGTGGCAATGGGAGATCTGGAGTGATTTTTATGGTGACGATAGTAGAATCAGCAGAAACGGTGACGAAGTCGACTGTATGTACTAGAGTAATTCCGTGTTGCTGCTTGATAGTGATTGTATTTAAACAGCATAGTAGTTGGGAACGTGGATGATTGGAGAGGTGGTTGGAATGTATTCTCTTTCACTTGGTGGTGATGTATCGTTGACCTGATATGAACTGAGACAGAAAAATAAACTTGCACGTGGATAGTCTACGTACACGTACACACACATTCACATTTTTTTTAAAGGGGGGGTGTATAGAGGGAAAGGTTGAAAGCCTTGTTTTCTCAGCTATCAAATCAGCAGATCTACGATATCATCATTGTTGCCAGGTTGAATTTCAGACGTTATGAAGTGCTTTGGCCTTTTTTTTTTCACACTTTGGCTGCTTGGTGCTATTTTTTTCTACAAGATGAATCGGTATCTACTTTCTCTACATTTCCTCATCGTTTCCTAGTAAAAGCAGCAAGTATTTTTCATTGAAATCTTGGGCAAAAAGAACTTCGAATAAACACCTCGAGACTAATATCAGAAATTGTTGAATTTTATGCAATTTCTTGCTGTATACCATCTCCCGACATTATTTCTGTGTACATGATAATGTTTGACATTATTTCCGTTTTCTAAACTGCTGGTTACTTTTAGTCTCCTTTTGATCTTTTGATGTTTTCATTTTTTCCTTCAGCTGTTTGCGATTTGGTTTGGGTACTTCATAAAATCTGACCTGGCAACCCACTGCGTCATCGTTATCTGAGCGTTTGCCTTCTCTCTGTGTGTGCGCAACGCGCAGTATCTTATATCTGCGTGTTATGAAAATATTATGAGCCGCCTGGTGTTTGACATTTATATCAAAGGCGGTTCTGGAAGTTTAAGCTGAAAGCATGCACGGCTGAAAAGTATCGAAATAAGTAGAAACGCAGAACCACGAATTATTGTCCAGATAAAAAAAATATTGTCAAGTAAGAATTGGGTAACTTTTTATTGCTATCTGTTATCACACAATTCATTCTTCAAAATATATGTACCGTAGTCTTCATCATTTTGTTTGTTCGGGATCATCTTGTAATGACATTGTTCCAACTTAAACTTTCTCATTTCTGTTACCCCATGCTCCGCCTTTTCTCCCTCTCTCACTCTTTTCTCCTTCTCCCCCTCCCCCCACCCTTCNACTCCCCACTCTCTCTCTCTCTCTCTCACACACACACACACACCTACACACATACACACACACTCTCTCTTTCTCTCTTTCTATGTCTCTCTCTCTCTCTCTCTCTCTTTCTCTCTCTCTCTCTCTCTCTCTCTCTCTCTCTTTCTCTTTCTCTCCCCCTCTTCCTAACGCACATCCCCAATAGGAGCTTCTGAAGTCTTTCTTCTTTTGCCTCTCACACCCTGTAGCGAGCAAGTGTCAATCAGTATTGGCGTGTAGTGAAGAGGCACTGAATACGATAGCTTCTCCTTCGAAACGCCACTGACGTTGCTACTATAATACACAAACGAAGTCCGCTGTGCAGGAAACAGAATACTTCTTTATTAATAACAAGGTGTCACTAGCAAATAATTCACAAAGCACAGACCATACCAGCCAAC
>JAWQUT010000321.1:205991-224557 GCA_033807755.1 Ellobium chinense
AGGAATGGTATAGCGGAATGATTGAAATACTTAATATATTTAATATTCATTGACGTGGTGTCAATTGAGCCAGTGGGGCAGTGGCACCATTTGTCTCTCATACTCTGCCCATTTGTAATGAACTGATTCTTTTTCATTTGACTTTTGGATCAGGCCGAGGCTGGGTACTCTGATTGATTTAGTGACAAGTGAAACAGGTCATGCTGTGCAAGACTCATTCTTTTTTTTTCTTTTTCGTGCATAATCGAAGCCAGTCAATGATTCATATTTTCTGATATTAGGTTTACATGTATTGTGTGATTTCAACAATGATGTGCTGACATGAAACAGCGCAGAGCCGATTTTCTCAGTAATAAGTAAATGTGGGTGGATCCCATTATTATATCTAGTAATAGGT
The DNA here is from genome assembly GCA_033807755.1 of Ellobium chinense. NCBI lineage: Eukaryota > Metazoa > Mollusca > Gastropoda > Ellobiida > Ellobiidae > Ellobium > Ellobium chinense. Next base: position 206,389 of record JAWQUT010000321.1, read on the forward strand.
AGCCTACATATTTATGTAGGTGGATCCCACTATAACATCTATTAATAGCATATATAATGCCTTATTATGACGAGTCGAAAGCTTTATTGGTGCTTAAGTGACAATTAGGCTTACTAAATATCCCTTATAGGAGTCACGGAACGCCACTGTTCATTCGTGATCTAAAACTGAGTAGGATGACAAGAAGAAAACAGATAGAAAAATAGAACAAAATTGGGGCAGGGGAAAACATCACTTGGTGGTGTTTTCTGTCAGGTAGTATTATAAAGCAATGAAGGCTGTCACAGAAAATTGTTCGACCATTTCATTCATGAAGCTGAAAGTCTGTATAGATTAAACACAGTGCCAGCTTTACGTATTACGTGAACACTCAGTATTTCCAAGTAGATACAGATACAGATGCGAACATGTAGAACTCATCTGATAGCAATCTCAGGGTTAATGGCTATCAATCACATGCTAAAGCAATCATGGTTAGTGATGTCAGGATCTGTGAAGATTCCCACCGCTCAAATTGAAGGGCACGATCTTTTACCACTCTGCGCTTCCAAAAAGGCCGTGACCTGACTTTGCATTCTGATTTGCTGCCGTGCTGATAGCCTGTACCGGATATTGCCACGGCCTCCTGATCTACAGTCATTTTCTAAACAACTTTTGACGAAACCTAGCTCTGTGAAAGTACTCAGAATACTTAGGTGAGGATGTGAACAGCACTTTAATAGTATGATGAAAGATGAGGAAGTCGTTAAATGAAATAGCCTGAGGGGGATAGAAGATCGTGGTAATGTTGTACATTGGCTCTGAAGCACAACCCACTCTGTTTAATCTTTTGTTTTAAAGAATTGCCGTTAAAATGAGCTGCGATTATCCAGTGACTTTCGTGTAAAACAAATTATTATGTGTGGAAGCTGTCGCGTTTAAGCGAAGTGAAGTTAAATAAGTTGGTCATCAGTAGCTTTTGGATGCCTTACCAAAATTCTTGGAGTGAACCTCTTGTCCTGTTCTACAGCGTTCCTGTATTTAGCCCTTGTTTAAATTGAAAGTTCGCGGATAGGCCTTTCATATTTCCATAGCCGCCAGGTTTGAAGAGAGTGCACGCTATTATTATAAACTTGCCTATGACGCTCATACTTAAAAGTCTCAGTGATGACTTACAAGAATGCCGGGACGGGTTCTTCGTATGAGATAGTAAAGAATTCAGCGTTTGATGTATTATTTGTTCCACCAGCATCTGTTCTTTAATAGTTTCCATCCCCATTATTGTCGTAAGTACATGTCTCAGTTCATAGTGAATGGCCCCCTTAGTGACGTCAGCAACGCAGGTAAAACGAAAGTATGAAATTCAAAGATCCGGATGTGAGCGATGTAACAAAAAAGCATACTTCTCCAAACGATTAATTTTGTTTATTAGTCTTTAAAGAATATTAAGCAATAAAGGCTTGCACTGGTATAAACAGCTTTCAGGGGAGGACATTAAGATCTTGTTGGGGGCGATTAGCTCGGAAGTCTTTCAGAGTAAAATTGCTGGGAGAAAAAGAGTTTCAATAGGTGCATGGAACGCACGGACAGTGGTGTGTACGTTCTTAAATGTTGTTGATTTCATGTCAAATGGTATTATTTTGTTAGAGCCAATATGCTACCATTGCTTTGAAGAGAGTGTAGGCCTTTTATGATGCTTTAGCAGTCCGTGGCCAGGTGGTACAAAACATTTTTCTCAAGAGTTTTAGGAACTATTCAACAGCTGCTGGGAAGCACGAGAACAGTTAGGAAAAATACGGTATTGTGGTTTCTGTTTTGCACGTTAAGTAACCTCAGAAAACCTGTCTGTGGTTTGGAAATATTTATATTTTGCTAATCATTTTGTAATGAAATAAGAGACACCAGCCCGAGTTCTTTGGATATGTGCATAATTTTTGTAGCTTCTTAAATTGATATTGAATGTTGGACTTCAGCGCTGCTCTTCGCCCAGTCTAATCAGGAAGAGTTGAGAATCATGCAGCATTAAAGACTGCGTGCTTACGTTTCAAAATCTAGATCTAATCTGATGGTTTCGCCACCCTTTAGCCTGGTTCACAGGGGTGGTTGCGATGTCTTTGAATGAGAACGAACTCCGACGTACGCACGTGCACATCATTTAAGAGCACGTTGCCCTCTTTATGAGGATGACTCATAAAACATGTGAACTCTGAAAGAAGTTTTTTTTTTGTTCTTTTTTAAACACCTGGAAATGGCGGAAGGTTTGGGGTAAGTTGATGATGTGTTTAGAAAAGTTCAATAACCCTCAGGATTCTTGCTGTGAGACGAAGCATAAGTTTATGAACAAAAATAGGTTAATGTTTTAGTAGAAGCCGGAATGTCTTCTTGGAGCGAGACTTAAATTGGAGATGAATGTGCGAGCATTGGCGAAATCAGGGAAAACGTGAATGTGGTAACGGTATTTTTGAACGGTCTCTTTGAAGTTATAGTTTTACCAGCGCAATTCCAGTAGCCCACAACCATAGTGTAAAACCTTTTCTTTTCAACACAAGGAGCAGAGTCTTTTGCATAGAGGTCATATAAGTTTGATGTGATCTGTAGGACGCCGGATTTGTTTCTGAAGCATGTACTTCTGCGGACAATACTTTTTTTCTTTAATGTTTTTTAAATTTCTTTTGGTGTCACATCAAAAGTTTTATGATTGTACATAGTGATAATTTGAGCCTTAAATTGTGGGGCTAGATAGGAGGATAGCGAGGATAGGGGAACACAAATACGGACGCAGAATAATGAAATCGTTTTCAACGCAAATAAGATTGTAATAGCGGCGACGCTATTTGAAAAGTTCGATGATCTTCAAGATGAGTGTTTTTATTTCAGACCGTGTCATCTGTTGTTGACATATATTGCAGTATTCCTCAAATAAATTCATTCAAAGGCAAATTTTTACATCTTCATATTCAGAATGTTAGGTCAGTTCCTCAGTATTCAATTTCATTTTAAGAGCTCAGAAAGTGACTCAACAATTTTATGAGTTATTTAGTATCTTCGTGCTACTCTTTCTCCAGATTTTAATTTTATGGAATACGACGTTTTACGTCAACACGGATGCTGCTTCTTGTGTGTTACTGGGTTAACAAAGGTCACCACTAATCAAAGGGGGTAATGGGAGAACTGACGTACAGACCACATAATGGCTTTGCGGATTAGTAGTCATAAGTGGTTAAGTATCAGAAATGTGGTACATGGAGCACTTGAGTTCGCAGTCGTTCCGGTTTAACATCTATGGGATTCCTGCCGTGTCTCTCTCTTTCCCAGACTGAGGTTTGCCCTGGTACAGGATGTTTTTAGAGTTAAGGCGGGTGCATGGTAAACAGGAGATGAGATTTGGGAGTAGGGGGTGAAGGTGAATGGCTGTTCTTTGACAGGTCAGCACTGGAATCCTCTGCTCTCACCTCGTCTCCCAATTTCACATCCCCTCTACATCCTTAGCCATCATCATCAAGGCAGCCACCTTTATCGTCTCTGTTTGCTGTCCTGTTCTTTTCTCATTATTTCACGCGCTTTTCTCGCCCGCCTCTGCTTCCTACTTTCTACGATCTCGTGTTCGGCACTCTCCTCCCTCAGTTCCCTGTTTCTTCTTTCTTTTAGATCGGCCAATATCTTTTCTTGCACCTTTTTACACCACGAAGGTAGGTATTGAAAAAGTGGCGATAATAATTAGTGGTAACATTGCGTTGTAATCACCGATTTGTTCCAAGGGACCCGGCTTGGGGTGAGGAAAGGGAGATGCTAGAGTGAGTGAGCGATATTTAAGGCTTCTGTTAAGTATAGTCAGCTGTCACATTAATTATGGCCTTAAACTTGTACAGAGACGGTAACTGACACGGGTTAAGAGCCATTAGATAGGACTAAGTCTGATGTGTGCGTGTTAAGTACTGGTACTAGTCGAGCACTCACGTTATTTGAACATCTGACAGAGGTACTAGAAGGTACGGAAATTCAGGGAATACAGGAAAGCAGTATAAAATTTCGCTTACTGAAGTTCAAGGAATACAGGAAAGCAGAATAAAATTTCGCCTATTACCGTTGATCTTGGTGTCCGGTAGCTTTGGAAGTGAAAATATCCTGTTTGAAGAGTGGTTATACCGTTGACTTAATTGTTGAGGTCAAGTTAACGTTGCTATTGATGTTGGTATGGCCCTCTATGCTGTTATTACCATCGCCGTCTTAACCGTAAGAAATATTCCGGCTTTCGTTGGTGTTTGGTAAAGTCTTCTAGCACTTTTATTTTGTTACTGTGGCCAAGCTTTGTCGCTGTTAAAATAATAAATTGTGCCGTGGAGCTCCTACATTTCGTCTGTTTCCAAGATCGTGTTTCAGCTGATAATTTTGACAAACCGTTCACTCTTTCATCACAACCAGCTCATTATCGTCGCTAAATTTAGACCTTCCCATTTCAGTCGCAAAGACGCCATTAGCTCTTCCTAATTCTCATGCTCATCGCGCAGATGACCGATCTCCATCTTCATTTACATTTACCTACATTATATCTCATCTTGCTCACGTGGAGAGGCTTTCCGAGCAGGCAGCAGTAAATTTGCTTTGGATGAACAGCTGATGACTTCTTTCTTTATGTTGATATACATACAGGTACCTGTGTTACATCAAGCGATGTGCTGTCGAGACACCCTGACATACCTAATCTGCGCCATGAACCCTCACATATCAAGGACTTGCAATTGATGTTTTGGGAGTGGCTGTCGTCGTCACATCCATTTTCGCCGCTCATGTTCGTTTTGTAACCTGTTCTCGAAGCATTCAAATACACCAAATCAAAGCACATTTAGCGCCGCGCATTTTATTATATGAAACTTGTTACTGCGTTGATCGAAAGACTGTAATCGATAGCGACATTTCAGTCATATTCAGGTCATGATCATGCGTAGAAACGTGGTTCGCATGGTCTGTTGGTATGGTGTGCTGTAAAACTGACTTTTATTGTTTGTCAAAGGCTTACATGTTTCCTTCTTTTCTGTTCACCCCCCCCCCCCCCCCCNACCCCCTCAAAAAAATTCATCCCCAATGTATCATCATCTGAATGCGGAGCCATTAAAGTTAATCAGCAACGGCCTTAATATTGTCAGGCTAGCCTTACACGTTATTATATATATAATATAATGTTTCATGTTTCATGCTTGCTGTTCAAATCACAAACTCTCTCGATACTATACTCGATACTAGCAATGTTAACGGTGCGCCGAACCCGGATGCGCGGGAACTGGGTAGAGATAATCGCCTTGTCAAAGTTATGCACCGAAAGCTGGGTTTTGCGGTGTCATAACGTTTCAGGCAGCGGTGAGTATGATGTGGCGTAACATTAAAAGAAAGTTGTTGTGATGGTTTGGAACCTGGACTAAAAATATGGACTTTCGCGATAAAAAGGTTGGAAGTCAAATCGGTAGACTGGAAGTCATTTTTCGGGGTCGAAGATGCCCATTACGAGTTGCAGATCTCATTGATAGCCAGGCTAACGTTAATCGATAAAATAGCTGGTGGTGCTCAAGTGTAAGTCCCGTAAGTGTAAGATCCAGGTGTTATTCTTACTTATGCTTTAACCTTAGCTGTCGCTACCACAGAGCGATAGCTTTTCAACATTTAAACTTTCGTTCATCAAGGTAAAGTCTAGCAATACTAGCCCTGAAGCGCCGCTTTTCTCCGCTTCAAATCTATTGAAGGTCTTTCGAAGCTGGCGTTAGAGACGTCTATTATAACTTTACTCTTGTTTAACGCTATGAAGTATGGGGATTCTTTTGGTGATGGGAAGACGTTGTGACGCTACACTCTTCCCAAACTACCCTCCAGTCTTTAAACATGTAATTGTCAATTGCTAATATGCTCGCGAGTCTTACAGATTCAACATTTTAATTTGGAATGCTTAGAAAATGATATTTGATTCAGTCAACACATTGCTTTATCTAAATTTAAGCCTGCAGAAAAATCAGGATCGTCACGACCATCGATGGATGGTTTTTGTTAGCGTTCTTGAAAGCCACCCATTCTTCGAACCTGCGTGAATGTCAGTCTGCGGCTCCGGTAGTAATCTGTGCAATGAACTCTTTGTAACAATCATGAGAACGTGCGTGCATCCTGGCCTGCGCGAGAACAGTCGGTTTTCATGAGCTCCAGGTCAGTGTGTGTGTGAACGAAGTAATCGTTAGTGTTGTATTTCCATGTGTCTTTGTTTATATCACGGTAGGAACTGAGAGCCAAATTTATTTTTGATAATGCTTTAACTCAGTCCGTCACAGATATCTTTAAAATAATAATATGGTCGTGCAAAGAATAGTATTTCACATAACGGATGTACATGATCTTAAGTGTCAACATGGATATAATTATTTAGACTACTGCAAACATGGATTATAGTGAGCAACGTTGCAGCTGCAACCATTTGAACGCTTTCAAGACGCTGTGCAAGCAGTTTACTTCCCTCAGATCAACACATGTCGAAGAAGTTAAAAATTGTGAATAAACAGAAATTCTTTTGGTCAGCGTGTGTGTTTTCAGCTGTGTATTCAAAGCAAAATCTAAAGGTTCATTTTCTTTACTGCACGTAGGTCCGTCTCAATTAAATTTTATTTAATCCTCTGTGAAGCTAAGAATAATAATTGGCTCATTACTGAATTATGCCGTTGACGTTACATTTGTAATGTTAGGTTGTGAGGTGTTAAGTGCACTCAAGATATCACTTTGGTGCAGTATTCTGGTTTCAAATTGCGTGCAAAATCGTGAGTGTTAATTTTACACAAGGCCATGAGATTTGTCCTGCTATGGTGCTGTCTGTATCCATCGCAAACTTATAGCGCAGACTGATACGACGGATGTTTAAAACTATTTTAGATTATAATCTGTGGCTGGATTTATGCGTGGCTGGGTTTATCTGCAATCTGATTTAAACCGCTTAATTCTGGGGCCCCAGGTTTGATAAGCCATCAGCAATTAACGAGAAAGGGTTATTGAGACATCTGTCCTTAACGCTAAGTGGCCCTTTGGGGCCCCAGCAGATTTAGAAAGGCACATCTTCATGCATTGAACCTAGGAAGAGATAGAGTATGCAATCACTGACAACTAAAAATAGAGCAGGACAAGTAATAACTGCCAGTTGTCAGTCGAGTAGTGCATAAATAAAAGTCACGGAAAATCTGATCACAATCATTTTCTTGAAGTAGGGCATTAAAAATGCCTGTAGATGTGGCAGAGTTTAGTTGAACCTCCTTCCCTCCCCTCCCCCCCCCCCTCNCCCTCCCCTTCCTTTCCTTTCTCGTGCAATGCTAGACAGCTCAGCTATTATTATTACATTGTTGAAGATTATGCTGTCAGCTTAAAGTTCTGTGTAGAATCTAGACTAGTAATTACAGTCATGGCGGCGTGACTGACATTCCAGATGCATCACACAGAAAGTTTACGTAGATCAGATAATCTTGTGCGGGAATAGGTAGACTGTGTCATTATAGGTGTTGACTTTACAGAAATACGAATGTGTCTATTCAGATATTGATTTAGATCTCGGTCTTTGTATTCCTCTGGTATGACACTGGTGCTCCATTATTAAATCCATCTTTTTCTAGCAGTGTTATATTTGGCATCCAACGCATTCAACATTTCACGGAGTATAGTAGCATCTGAAGTTTATAAATATATGGAGAACAGAGTGTGGATGTATCTGCGTTGCTGCCGGGCAACAGAGCACGTGCACCAACGTGGTGTAAGCGAAAATGTTGAGTTTATGAATGGATCTACCACTGTTGGACGCACATTCGCTTTAGATATTAACGGATCACCTTTCGTCATCAGTAAACTGACACTGCACTTATCCAAACCACCGTAGATATGAACATAAAATCCTGCTAGCATAAATCCCTTCGTGATCGTGGGAACATCACGTTGTATCAAGTCCCCTCGAGGGCAGAGAAATGCGCATTTCGAACTGTATCTTGTATAGGATCCTGGCGTACTGGCGGTGGAGGGCTGTGTATGTTGTCATTACCCTGTAAAGTAATAGTCAGTACATTTGTACGTCTGCTTAGTTTATCAATTTATCAGCTATGGGCCTTCAGATGTAACAACTTTCACATTTTGCGTAAGTAAGAATGCACTTATAATTATTCCAGATCACCCCAACATTTCAATCCGGTAATAAATCCGTTTGTTCTGTAGCTTAGCGAGTTTTGTTGTTAACCAACCAACCAACGAACCAACCAACCAAACAACCAGCCAACCAGTCAGCCAGCCAACCAACCAACCAACCAATCAGTTAGTCAGTCAGCCAACCAATCAATCAACCAACCAACCAACTAACCAACCAACCAAGCAAGCAAGGAGCCAGCCAACGAACCAACTAATCAGCCAACCAACCAACTAATAAACCCACTCGAGCAACAAATCAAATGATGTTTTGCATCTTTTCTTCCGTACATTTTAAGGCCTGTCTCTGTGTCGCATTAATAGAATGATAATGCAGTAATTACTTATTATGAAAACTAACGTTTTGTGAGATACGTTGTATTCACGTAGTAGGATGCTATCGCTCGCTCGTGCTCTTGCTCTTGCCTCCACGTTATTTCATTTTCATTGTTGCTTCTCACACAACTCCATCTGGCTCTTCTCACTCTTATCGTACTACTTTCTCTCCTGTTTTCTCTCCTGTTCCCTCGTCTTGTCCTCCACTCTCTCCCCTTCCTACCTGTAAAGGCTCAAGTCTCATGCGTCCAGTAGGTAGTTATCGAAGATTGCTCGCAACTGATTGACAGTATACTTTACCGAGCAAGTCGTGAGTAAGAAATCGTATACCTGGACGGTTAAGTTGGCTTCTGAGGAAAGCCGAACGAGCCATGTGTAACACAGTATTTCATTTCAGAAACTGTAGAATCCGGGGAAGAAACCGACTATGAAAACGCCCTTCTTTTCTTTTGGTCAAGCTTCCTGGATATTGAGAGTCACATCCGTGAACTTCCTCCTTATAGCCCGATGATGCTGTCAAACCGGTAGCATTGTAGCCCTACTATTTACTAATTTGTTTTTCTTGCCCTACTGCGTTATCTCTCTCTCTCTCTCTCTCTCTCTCTCTCTCTCTCTCTCTCTGTAACTTATGTTGGGTCTATATTGATTTACAGTCAGTCTTTCCTCCCTTTTTATCTTTTGTTTGTCAGCATCACTGAACTTGGTCAACCTCGCGCTCTTGCCGTCTTCCGCTCTTCCAAATGCGTCGAATGGTTTTCTACTCTCCTAAACTCACTCTTCGGTTTCCGGTAACCCCAGTGAGACATGGAATTCAACTGATCGAGAGTATACTCAAACAATCTTGGTATCAGATTAGCAAATCGTTTACCCGAACTGTTGCCAGGAGCTGCTAGAGTCGTGAAGCTGATAATTGTACCTTGGGTATGCAGGGCAAAGTGTTGTATGTATAGTCCGTTCAGAATCCTGTGAACCAGCATCAGTAATAAGCATCTGTCCTGCCGCTCTTCGTCCACTGACATACTGGTTCTTCTCTGGGCTGGTTAGTGCGTCGAGCGGACGCAGGGATCAGAAAAGAGGTGCAATATAGAATTCTGTTTTTTTCCATTGTTATGATTTAACCAGGACACACTGTGTCACTTTCGGGACCATTACCTTTTTGAAATGACCTATCGTTTTATCTGAATGACTCAGAAGCTATAGAGTCTACATTACTCCTTAACGCTGCAACTTTGTGACGACTTTTCATAATTTGGACCACTTGTTTGGAGTCATCTTCTTTTATAAGTATATTGATGACAGACGGCAAGATATTGTTTAAAAAGTCTAGTCTACATCTCTGAGTTACCATATATTTTCCCTACAATTTCTGCCTGCTTGACAACGGCCATATATTTCTTCAAGGTAAGTAAGACCATTCCTGGCGTCGTATGAACTATATTACAGTATCATAGCATGGTAATGATAGTAATGAGGTTTATCAGGTTCTTATTCAGGCAAAGCCGCCCACGCAGTTTCACTTTACTCTCCAAACAGGCCAGATCACTCAGGGTCTGTCTCAACTCACATTGGGAGCATATTGTGCTGTTACCAATTGCAGGTGGTAACCCTTGTAGTTTGAGACCATAATTTAATGCCTCACCCATTTTTCAAACAAAGTGATTGTTAGTGGAGCGAATAATGAACAATTGGTGCTGTTGACTGAAAGAACTTTAAGAGTTATTGCATTCCTTCGTTGTAAACTGTCGTGAATTCTATATTATTTCAACGTTTGTGTTAATAGTCATTGTACACAGATATTGCCGTGTTTGCGAATAATTTCTTAGTCTGCTGTATGTGACGTTAATCTCAGTTCGAAGGCTGTGAAGTATGCAGAGCTGATTAATGATTTTTTTACGCATTCTTTGTTAACAAAGAGTGTTCAAGAAACGCTTGACGAACTCTTGATATGGAACCGATGAAGTGGTGTGAGCATAGCCTAGTACAAAGTACGCGGAGGCCGTTTGACTTCGTGCCCTTGCAGGCCTTGGCCGTTTGGTCGCCTTGCAGTTAGTTTATGCTGCCGCACCTGAGACCATATTTTTCCACAGCTGATCGTTAGTTCTTTCCATATATCGCCAAGTGCAGTGGTTCTCAAACCGGAGTACTGGAAGTTGCATGTTGTAGGTACAGTGCTTATAATATACTTACGTGTTTTCTTCTAAAGTTTTCCAGTTTGCTAGGTAATTTCTTTAAATATGTCAACCTGTCGGAAGCTGATTGCACTGGATATTTGAATTATCACCTTGTGCACTACTCATAGAAACTTTTATTCCAGTGGACCATGAGGGACAGGGGAAGGGATGAGTGGGATGGGAAAGGTTAGTAAATGTGGTGTCTGTATCAAGTTTATAATATATTACATATATTTTGCTCTGCTAGTGTTCCTTGCTCAAATGAATTCGAATCCAGATAATAAATACGACTTTGCGCATGAAAAAAGTGTTCTTAATTTTTAGGTGAACTTATTGTCGAGGTTAACATTAAGATTAAAATAATTAAATAATACTGATTTCGTACGTGTGAAATTCATAGCAATACTTATTATTAAACCCGACGTTCTACTGTAAATACCTTTTATGTTTTAAAGTGGGAATAGATCCCCTACTTGTGATGCTATATGCCAGCGGAGTTCGACTGCCCCTTTGGCCCGATTTTCCTATGATCAGATGTTTACTTCATCACTACAGATACCACTTGCCTGCATGGCATTGTATTGCTGTCGTTGTTGAACTGCCATCAGCTACGTAAGCAGTGAGGAGGCTCAGTGGGGAGGAGGATTCAAATGTTCACAGTGCGGGCTGTTGTAGAGAAGATTGCTTTCATCCTTTCAAACATCGTGTCACTCAAGTGTACATAGTATGTTCCACTGTATGTCAGTATTTGAGACGCATTCAAAGGGGTACCTGGGTGATTGGTAGGAACAGGGGTAGGGAAGAAAAAAAGTATCCATGGGAGAATCCTGGACATGGACTCTGTCGCTTCCCTTACCCCGCTCATAACCCTAACCCTGGCTGTACCTCTAATCCAAGTTCATCTTTGAAGGGTTTTAGGATTTTGCCAGGTGGTTAACAAAATACAGAAAAAAAAAACTGAAAGACAGATGTGACGGTTTACTTTTAGTGTTCTAGCAAAAAACTGACAATTAGCTAACATCAAGTGCATGAACGGGTCTGGCCAACTGCCATCGAGGGCCAGTTGCCTAGAGCACGTAAACAGAGGTTGTGATGTGCTTTTCACACTTTTCAAGAGGTGCGCGTTTTTCTGAAAGTTTGAAACCTGAAGTGGCGTGTTCACTTCATCAAGAGAGATTGGCATTGTTTAAGTTCTCCCTCTCTTGATTTTACTTTGAAGGCAATGTTTAGTTGTGCAAATTTACCTTCTCTTGTCCCACATGTGCGAGAATGATGATCAAACTTTGGTTCAGAACGGAATCCAGAGGACATGCAAGTACAGACCCATCCGTCTGGCGAGCATTACTAAAACATCCTCATAGCATGTGGCCTCTTCTCATTTTGGAAGGGGTTGGAGTTGAAGTGATGGTGGTTGTGAGGTGGAGTAGATAATCTCAAGGAGGTCCATTTATTTCACTCTGTGGCAAGAATGTGCTGGGTACTTTCACACAGTTTTATATGTTTTTAGGTTACATTATGTTAGTCATTATCATGCCCTTCTCTTTTTCTTTCCCTTAGTCTTAACATGTCTTAGCTTAAGCCCTGGCTTATCGGTTTAACCCTGAACACTTCACATGTCCCATTTGAGATACTGATACGGACGATGTTATTATATTCACACATCTGGGTTTGTCAGTCTCTGAGAGGGCTTAAGTTTGTATGTATATCAGTGGCTTTTTGTCATAGGTGAGATGGAGGTTAGGTCGGGTCTGAAAAAAATACAGGATCCGGGGTCCTCTTGAACGAGCATTGGAGAACCACGGGTGTAGTGTATGTATGTCTTTGTACATGCTAAAAGTTCAACTTCTCTTAGCCTCCAGAATCCATTTCCGTCGGGTGTTGTTCGAAGATAAAGGCACACTTAAGCAGACATGAGAGCCGGCGTTGAATGATAAATTTACACAGACCTAGGTCCTTTAATGTAGGATAGCCTTACGGGGAGCACGTGGGACCTCCATTATCAAATCCTCCATTACCATGCATGTACTGATATCGATAGTGAGAACTTTTGATACTGGCCTTCAGCACCAGTACTCACAAACTGAGGTTTCCCATATGGTCGATTTTGTCTTATTTAATTTCATGTATTTTATTTCAATTTTGCATTTCTGTAGCACGTTATTCCTGTTTTGAAATTCAGTTAATGCAAAGGAAGCAAAGAAACAAGCAAAAAAACAGAATATCAAAAGCAAACTAGATTCAATTCTCAGTCTCCTTAAAGACTGTCCTGTTTTCTTCCAGTGGGACCTTATTTGACCATTGACTTCGATAGCCCGCCTGCCTCTTGGAATGCTTTAAATGTAACCTCAGAGCGGCGATATCGACAACCGACAAACCCTGAATACTCGTTGTCATCGATAACACATTTGTTGGTATCAAAGCCCTACTCTGTGGTTTACAGAGGGGTGCCACGACCATAAAAAAAAGGAGGAAAAGGGCGATGCTTGGTAACGCTCTTTTCCTGCAGTCGCTGATTTTTCTCCATCCCTGTCGCCATTCTGTCTGTTTATCTTCATCCTCTACTCTGCGAGTCGCTCTTTTCTTCCTCCCTAACAGAAGCCAGATACCTCGGTTTGTTGTTTCTTTTAAACCGTCTCAGATCAGCCCAACCCAGGCAGCTTGTTCATCGACGTGTCGTTTAGTAATCTATTTACTGCTATGGTAAGAAATTCACAACGGCGTATACTCAAATTTAGACGAATCACGACTCTTGACTGGTCATAATATTATAATATAATAAGAATTTCCTTCGTTTGTAGCCACTAAGGTTCTCTCTACCCTCAGAGACCCGCCTTGCTTTATCCATACGAGATGAGTCTGCAAAACCTCAAGACTTTGAACTCCACGCACTGGAATTCCTCACCTACTTTTTTGGAAGCTCTGGTTCCCTGCGCCTCACATCATTATTAAATGTAACCCCCCCCCCAAACCCCTCAAAAAAATGCGTATAAACATTGAGGAAGAATAGAATGCCTCATGGAGGTAGTATTAACACTGCATCTGTTCAGCCTTTTTCGCTTACGACGCAAACTTTGTTTGCTCTTTGGGTAGGTCAAGAGACAAGAGGGAGAGAAAGAGAGACAGAGAGAGAGAGAACATCTCATCGAAAGCGATATTGCCACCAGACGTTTAGAAAATGAACGTCTTCAATTATTTGCTATAGTATGCTCTCTCTCTCTCTCTCTCTCTCTCTCTCTCTCTCTCTCTCTCTGTGTGTGTGTGTGTGTGTGTGTGTGTGTGTGTGTGTGTGTGTGTGTGTGTGTGTTAGTTTCGCCCGAGCTCCTTAATTTTGTGGTACCGTTGTTAGATTTTGTGGTACCGTTGTTAGCGTTGTTAGAACTTCCATTTTAAGTTGTTTTTTTTTCCTTTTCTTTATTTAAAGGTTAGTTAATTGTTACATGTATCTAAATATNCCGAGCTCGTTAATTTTGTGGTACCTTTGTTAGCGTTGTTAGAACTTTCATTTAAGTTGGTTTTTTTTCCTTTTCTTTATTTAAAGGTTAGTTAATTGTTACATATATCTAAATGTTTAATCATGCTTTTTAGTAGTTCTACTAACCCTCGACCTATTTCTAGAATCAAGGGCGGAGCTCATCCCGCTTATCCAGCTCCAAACAGGGAGCCACCTTGTTAATGTATTAGTGATGTCACCGGTGTGTGTGTGTGTATCTTGCCCTACAAATAATGGCACTCCAGCGAGCATACAAACAATTACATGAAACCATACCATGCCTCCATGGACTGCCTAGTCTATATCGAGATCAGACGAATCAGATCCTCCGACGTGTCAGGTGAAGTGGATCCTTAAACTTGAGCCTTGTTTTGATGGTAGTGTATTTCCCTCTTGAGCAGTGTCTTGTCTGTGTCCCTTGAGATTGCCAAACTCATTCTGTTGTTTTGTCGCATGTTCTCAATGGGATTACATAATGAGTTCACGGTCGGAGCCTCTCTCCTAGCCTCATATTATAAGAAGCTATCATTCGTTGGGAAGATGATCTGGTGGATGAATGTGTAGATGGAAGCGGTCTAGCAACAAAATGTTGTCTGGCTGGTTTTGTTGTTGATGTTGTCTGATGCTGACTGGTTTTGTAAACATACGGTTTGTTTCGAACTGAGACACCAGGTAGGCATTTTAATTGCAGTGGCTCTAATAGCGTTTGAGGAACATCACGAGCCTAAATCACCCCATTTTGATGCTGCTTCGCTGTTTGGGGAGTCTAGATCAGGGATGTTCAACTTCCGCAGAAGAGGGACTAGGTTTGTGTCGTGGTCATTTAGTGAGAGTCATATCCATAATAGTAGAGTATGTTCCACTTAAGTGCATTTATAAAGCACTATGTAATCTATGGTAACTTAGCTGGCCATAATAAGCACCCGTTGTGGATCATATTTAGACCCACGCTGCAGTGTTGGGCACCCCTAGTCTAGGTGACATTAGGAAAATCTAGAACAGTCTTGATTTGATTTGTACTTCTGTTTACAAACCCCACATTTTACTTGTCACGTCTCGCTCTACTTGCCAGTGACCCAGGTCTCATTTCCATACTTGCGTAAATTGTTGTGTGTATCTTTCGTCGGGTCAAGTTGTTCACTGACGCTTACAGGATACATCCAGGCCTGGAGTCAGTGACGGCCATAGGTTTGTAATTTCAGGTTCAGGCTTATAAGATCAAGAAACGTTATCATGTGGGAGCAACAGCCGCTGGCTATATTTTACATTGTTACTACCTTGGCATGCCGACAGACCAGTCCATTCAAAAATTTTTCTCATTTCTTGGGGAGCGTAACATAACACTGGCACACAGCTGGTATCACTCACCCCCCAGGATGTCTGGTTAGTAAAGCTACTTCTAGGTTTCAACAGTGAATGAATAGGTTGGTATGGATGTGACTTCCTGCTTACTTGTGGAAGTTTTGCATTGTTAAGGGAACAGTGCATACCGCCCTTCAGAAAACGAGAAAAACCATGCCCCTGGAAGTGTACACAAAAAATGGCATCATCAGGGATTTGACAGGTCGATGCATTTCTCTAACAGCTGCGGTTAGTAATTACAGTTTACAAAAAAAAAGTCGCTCTGTTCATATTTGCGGCCGTTGTCAGTAACCATTGTGAATGATAAAAAAGCAGAATCTCTGTGACTGAAAAAAGGATAGGTTCGCCTTGTCTGTGCTCTGTCTGATCTACCATGATTGCTGTTAAAGCGACGTCTGTCTGGTAGCACATTCTTCTATAGAAGAGTCGTAGCGTTCACCGGAGAGGATCTAGAAAGACTGGTGCCTAATAATAGGCCCCGAGCTGTTTGTCGTAGTTCTTACCTTCCGTTCCAGTCTGCTTTAACTTACAAGAACATGAAGGATAATTGGTTTATGACTGGCAGCATCTGGTTTTGATAAGAGACCTTGGAACCTACGAATTATTTCCCAATAAGAGCCGACAGGCATGTCAAAAGAAAGCAAGCGGAGAATAATTTGTGACAGTTTTATGCGCCTTCCCCCGAGAAATTGGTTTTTCCCAACATGTCTCGGTGATGGCGGTTGGTATGTGTTTTTTTGGGGGGGAATCGATAATTTCGATACTGAGCAATTTTGTTGTCGGTATCAAAACTCAAGCTCTGGAGTTTTCGAGACCATTTTGATAAGTTATGTGTAAAGGGCGACAGCTGGTCTGATTTTTCTTGCTTGTGCCTGCAGCAGTGTCGAACGTTACTGAAAGTATCATAAGTTATCGAAATGTATTGATTTTTAAAATCCAAGAGGATCGATACATGAAGCAAGTATCGGCCCACCACCGTGTCGCAGCAATACTCACAGAGTTAACCAGGCGTCATGTTCCTTGTCATGCTATATCGGTAGTTTCATCAGGAATTTGCCCTCTTACATCCTTCTTCCCTCCCTCTTCGTCTCCTCCCCCCTCCTCAGCCTTTCAAAAAAAAAAATCCATGCTCTTCATCATCGCTTGTGTTTTCGTGTTCTTTGCTTGATACCAACCCTGATACTAGTCAACGGTCGGTAAGTCTTCTCAAATTTCCTACCCAAGATCTGCGGTTCTACGGACAAAAGACGTATAGGCCAGATTAGGTCATCTTCATCATTTAACATCTTTGTATAGGACCCTATGTTCTTTATCTTTCGGTTTTGAGCTGTTCTCTCGTATCTCTTATACTCTTATATGTCTCTCCCAGACAGCCAATTGTATGCGTCATTGATTTATTTATAAAGTGAGGCGCGGCG
Organism: Ellobium chinense; assembly: GCA_033807755.1. Taxonomy (NCBI): domain Eukaryota; kingdom Metazoa; phylum Mollusca; class Gastropoda; order Ellobiida; family Ellobiidae; genus Ellobium; species Ellobium chinense. Next base: position 223,329 of record JAWQUT010000321.1, read on the forward strand.
CAAATGAATTTTGTATCCTCTGTAAACTTTTGATTTTGGCGTTTACGGTCTTTCTCCGCAAAACGCCAGAGATGCGCCTGATTGTTGCCATGAGCAGATAAGTAAACAAACATGCTGAGTTCTTTCAGGTACGCATGTAAATGCAACCATACATACTCAGCATTTATTCTCAAGGCAGTCAGCGTAACATGCAATCCATTTTGAACGTGCATTGCTGACGCTTTAAAAAGCCATATCTACCGTTGCACAGGCGACAATCAGAAGGAAAGGCACGTGGCACTAAGTCTGCGATATAATACTCTTTCTGTCTTACACACTCCTCTCTATTTCTCTCTCTCTCTATATATATATATATAGAGAGAGAGAGGGAGAGAGATAGAGAGAGAGAGAGAAAGATAAGTTGTAAATTTGACTCCTGAAAAGACCCCCCAGGGGCGAAAATTTGAAACAGTGAATTAAAGATAAAACTTGATATACGCAGTGTTCGCGTTTATAGATAGATAGATAGATAGATAGATAGATAGATAGATAGATAGATAGATAGATAGAAGAAAGGTAGGTAGATAGATAGATAGATAGATAGATAGATAGATAGATAGATAGATAGATAGATAGATAGATAGATAGATAGATAGATAGGTACGTAGGTAGATAGATAGATAGATAGATAGATAGATAGGTAGATAGATAGATAGATAGATAGATAGATAGATAGAGTATAGCACAATACCATCTTCGATAGTTCTTCTTACTTCTTTTATGCTCCTCACTTCACATCCAGCTCGTTCTTTTCTTTCGACTCACCTGCTGTCCGTATTTCTAGAATTCTTTGTAGTTCCTCTACTTTGCCACTCTTATTTGACAAGATTGTGTCGTCGTTTTTCTCTAGCACCTAAAACTTGTAGAAGGACGTGCTGATAGAATTTCTGACATAAAACATGGCTAACATAGCAGCAGCTCCTTCTCCTCTTTCCATCAGTCGTTTTTTTTCTTCGTTTCATTCACTGTGCCAGTCTGTTGCATCATCTTTCCTTCCTAGTCAACCTGGCTTTCATTTTTGCTTACACTGCTTTTCGGTTTTCTGCAGGGGTCGTCTATAAAGAACGCACTTTTCAAGATAGGTAGAGCGGTTGTTTGGCTTGGGTAGAAGGGTTAAAGGCGAGCGTGTCTTTGGTTTTTCCCTTACAAAAGACATGGGGAGAAATGATGGGGTTGGGGATTTGGGAGGG